>OW203767.1:34009553-34070855 GCA_934045905.1 Leuctra nigra | reverse complement strand
ACTTGGCGCATCGTTTTTTTAAAGACATTTATTCTATTCATAAGCATATGCCATTTATATACTACAGTCATTTAAAATGTTTAGAATAATATTGACACAACTTTCAATTACATATTAAATACCTTTTACTGTTTAAATATGTACGCGATGAAACTTGTTGCCGATGTTTGTAATAAATACACAATAAATAAGTTGTTTTCTTCGTAATATTGTTTCGTGGTCAGCATAATTTCCACATTTTATAACAATACATTTCACAAACTAACCAGTGAAGTAACTTTGAATTTCTATTAAAATTTTTAACTTTATACACTGAACACTTCAAAAATATATAATAGAATTCCATAAAAAGTTAGCAATTATTTGACAACGTTTCATGATTTCCCAGAGTCGCATGATTAAATTATGAAAAGATACCCGTCTAATGTCTACTTCAGTGCTGCTATGAGAATATAATATATGAGCCCACTTCCTTGTTATTTAATTCTTCCACCCTTATATTACTTTCTATTACAACAGCGCCATTGACAAAACTATGGACTAGTCATTACCAAAAGTAGCTTGATTCATAGATAATGGCTCTAATAGAAAAATAAAAATTTACTTACTTGTAATTTTCTTTCCACTTTTAGGATAGAAAGATGTATAAAAAAACGATGCGCCAAGTCCTTTTGTAAAGTATTTAACGGTGTTTATACTTTTATTTCAAAGATACGATTAAATACTTGGAAATGTCATTGACTTGGCTTCTTTTTTGATGTCACTCCTTTTCGGTGTTGATTTTTTTTAAAGTGAATCGAGACTTGGTTGCCCTTTTTACACGGAGTGTCTTTTTTCTGGGATATGAAACTTCTTATATTGTGTACACACACTAATATTATACGAGTGGTCCCAGGTATATTCTTTTTAAAAGATCCTGTAATTTTTGAATATTTACAAGGAACAGTTTAATTATAAAGGTTCAATCGATCAACTTAAAGCTTTGCATATTTACTGGGACTAATATTTTAGTAATATTCGGAGATTTGTATATAAGTTTGTGACAAATTCAAGAATTATTGGCTATTAATGATATTTTCGATAGACAGAATTTCGATTCGAGGTGTTGCGCGTATCCGTGCTCGCTCATCAACGCGTTATACACAGAGCGTTTTCCTAGTATAGTCCAACGCAAACCCCACCACTGCGCTAAGGAATAATTGGCATAGAGATTTATTCGATTTTGATCTCCATAGCCTTCTCATGAGTTGTAACTTTCAGGTAGTCATAATATGTGCAAGGGAAGAACTTGCCCATTCTTTTTGGAGATTTCTAACTTGCTCATCTAACGTACTAACTTTATATTTTACCCAGGAGTAGAACATTCCTGAGTTTATCAGTGCAATGTGTTTAATGTCCGTCCGTTCGGCCAGTAGATCAGATGGCAGAGCTCTTGCCTTCAAGTAAGAGATCCTGGGTTCGAGCCACGGTTCGATCGGTTTCAATTCATTTATAATGTTGAGATCCACTGGGACTAGGCCGGCGAGCATATGCTAATGTTACTCATGCCGGTTAGACAAGATGGTCCATCGTATTCGTAGTGTACGCAAACCTTTTAAAATTCCATTTCTTCGGGATGCTTAATGTTACAGATTCTGTGGTGAGTTGAACAACATAATATCGGCTTTACTAATGGCCTCTGTCGTGCTCTGCTTGGTGCCCTCTGCCATCGCAATCTTGTACTTGACCATGGTGAGCAAACCTGACTCAAGTAGTATGGTGCATGCATCAAGAAGTACAGAGATGTAACATAATTGAGCGAGCGTCCCCACGGTACTCTTATGGCACTGTCTCTATGTGTGTGTGTGTGTGTGTGTGTGTGTGTGTGTGTGTGTGTGTGTGTGTGTGTGTGTGTGTGTGTGTGTGTGTGTGTGTGTGTGTGTGTGTGTGTGTGTGTGTGTGGGTGTGTGTGTGTGTGTGTGTGTGTGTGTGTGTGTGGGTGTGTGTGTGTGTGTGTGTGTGTGTGTGTGTGTGTGTGTGTGTGTGTTTTATTATTATTATTATTATTATTTTATTGATCAGTAGGATACATACATGTATATCATAGTAAAGAGACAAAATGCTTTTACAAAAACATGGCATTATATAAGATATAAGTTCACCAATACTTAGTTGCAGTTCAAGTCCTATGTCACATCTTTAAAAACACCTGTTCATATTTTTGGAATTAAATACATATTTATATTAGTACACACAAATTTTGGAAAAAAAAGGTAAAAAACTTAGAAAATTTATCACATAATTGAGATCAGACTTGATCACAGCACTGGTACATTTTTACACTTAATCACTTTTTTTTTTTGAACATCAACTAATGATCACATCACTGAACTTGATGGTGGTTGTGTGATGGTTGATGGTTGTGTGTGTGTGTGTGTGTGTGTGTGTGTGTGTGTGTGTGTGTGTGTGTGTGTGTGTGTGTTATTATTATTATTATTATTCACTTTATTGTCTCAGTGTACAGTACAGGATTAACATTTGAATGAGTAACACAAGAATATTTTCAAACATGAATATAAACTAATCTAAATTCGCCTGTCACTGGTCTTGAAAAATCAGCCGAGGATCAACCATCTCCTTGAGGCTGATTCTTTTGATGTTGCTTTTTTTTCTGCTGTGGTGTTACAGCACTTTTCTCAATATATGAGCAGTTCCCAAGAGTACTGTCTTTTGGAGGTCATGCATGCAATGACATCCAGGAATGTGAAGCAGATGTTCTTGGAGACTTAATGCCACTGTACCAAGAGCTCCTATTACAACTGGCACTATTTTCGTCTTTAGTTTCCACATTCTGTTGATGTCAATTGCCAGGTCTTTGTACTTTAATATTTTTTCCGCTTCTTTAGCAATTAAGTTATCTTCCATTGGGATTGCCACATCAATAATTAAACAGGTCTTCTCATGTCCATTTTTTAATACAATATCTGGTTTATTAGCGAGGACTGTCCTATCTGTTTGGATCTGCTCATTGTAAAGGATGGTAACCTGGTCGTGGATGACAACTTGAGCTGGCTTATGCATATACCATTTGTCTTCAACCGGAATTCCAAAATGTTTACATATATCCCAGTGAAGATATGTGCACACGCGATCATGCCTTTGAATGTATTCGCGCTTCGCTAGTACAGGACAACCGGATGCTATATGGTTTATTGTCTCAGCGAAGGATTTGCATAGTCTGCACATTTCGTCGGTGCCTGTCTTAAGAATACGCCGGTCATAATACTTGGTTCTCAGTGCTTGGTCTTGTGCCGCAACTATAAAAGCTTCTGTTTCCCCCTTGAGATCAGATCGAGTCAACCATCCAAATGTTCTATCTCTATCAACTTGAGGGGATTTCATTTTATTCGGATATTGGCCATGCATGATTTTTCCTTCCCAGATGGATTTTATGCCAAGCTGCAATCCTTCTTTTACTTTCCTCCTGATCTTCTTTACTTCCTGTACTAGTGGCAACGATGGATTTCCTTCGGGGAGTATCAATTGCATTTTCTCTAGAAACTTGTCGGACAGCTTGATTAAGGACATTGTCTTGGGTTTGTTCAATTCATATTCTTTCACCATACATACATATTTATCTAAAGTATTTGCTTGTAGATAATGGGACAAACCAATTACAGCTACTTGATATGCTGATTCCAATTGCATGAGACCTCTTCCTCCACATTTCCTCGGCATATACAATCTTTCCACGTCTGCCTTAGGATGGTGCATCCCATGCATTGTCAAGATCTTCCTGGTTTTCCGATCAATTTGCTTCATGTCTTCAAGCCGCCAATCCACGATGCCAAAACTGTATTGCATTACCGGAACTGCCAACTGCCCAATTGCTAATATCTTGTTCCTACCTGTCAGTTCGCTTCTTAAAACAAGACGTAATCTCCGCTTGTACTCTTTTGTAATTTTTTCTTTTAACAAAGCATGATGTATTCCATCTCCTTCTTCTACTCCTAAATATTTATAAGTCATCCCTTCCTCCAAACTCTGTATTTCTGAACTGTCATCAAGAACAACATTCTCCTTTTGTACCATTCGTCCAGAAGTAAAAGATAGTTTGGCACATTTATCTAAGCCAAATGTCATTCCAATATCATCGCTGAATAGCTTTACTGTCCATAGCAATCCTTCCAACTCGTTGTCATTCTTCGCGAAAAGTTTTAGGTCATCCATGTAGCACAAGTGAGAGACTTTTTGTCCTTTCTGTTTCAAACTATATCCAGATCCGGACGAATTGAGTTCATCTGACAGTGGGAAGAGACTCATACAGAACAGTAAAGGTGAAAGGGAATCTCCTTGGAAAATTCCTCTTCGGATGTTCACCTCTCCAGACATTAGTGTTCCTGTCCCGCAGTTCAGATGCATTTTGGTCCTCCACTGTTTCATTATACTACTGCAAAAATTTACAATACTTGGATTCACTCGATATAAATTCAGCACTTGTATAATCCAACTATGTGGAACGCTATCGAAGGCTTTTTTGTAGTCTATCCAAGCTATTCTGAGACTCTTTTTTTTCTTCTTGCAATCTTCCATGATAGTCTTACTGAGGAGAAGATGGTCCTTGCAACCATACGAGCCTTTGCTGCAACCTTTCTGTTCAAGTGGCATTAGGTGGTTAGTTTCGAGGAAATCATAAATTCTGTTTGCAACAATGGATGTGAAGTTTTTATATATTGTAGGTAAACAAGTAATAGGTCTGTAATTCTTTGGGAGGTGGGTATCACTATTCTTTGGTAACAAATGTGTTATACCATTAGTTAACCATGCTGGGGCGGTCTCGGGATGACAAAGTAATTGATTGTAACAATATGCGAATTTTCCATGAAGAGAAGTAAATTTTTTAATCCAGAAATTATGGATTCCATCACACCCTGGAGACTTCCAGTTATTAATCTTGCGAAAGGAATCTGTAACTTCCTTCTCAGAAATATCCAACAAATTCATTTCGGGGACGCTTTTCAATCTGTCTTGACATCTCTTAATCCACTCAGCATCAGCGTTATGGTGTATTTCCTGCTCCCAAATACCTTTCCAGAAAGCTTCCATATCTTCCTTGGTGGGAATTCTCGTCACCTTTACTTGATCCTTACCGAGTTCTCTGTAGAATCTCTTCCCATCTTCAGCAAACTGTTTGTTCTGACGGAATTGTAAGATACGTTTTTCGTATCTCCTTAATCTTTGTGCTTTTGCTTGAACCTTCTGCTTAAGTAGTTCTTCAATGCGATTAGCATCATCACTGGACTGTATCCCATGTTTCACAAACAGTTTATCTCTCTTCAATAGAAGTTTAATTGAAGGCATTTTGGTGATTCTAATTTCGCGAAGAACTGATATATCTCCCCTCCAATCATTTATCTGCTTCTTTATTCTAATTTTCCATTGTGGCTCACCGTGTTCACTGTTATACTTAGTGCCGTTAAAGGGTTGTGCTCTTGTTCGTTTGGTCTTGTCTGACATTTCAATAACTACTTGGGCTGACGCATATACCAAATTATTCAGGTCCGTCAATGAGAGAGTATTTTCTTCAGCAATAACAGCCAGTACCGCTTGAACTGATTGTATAATAGCCTTAGTCTTAACATTGATATTGACTTTGGATAACCTGTGCCTGTTTTCAATATCAGTTAATGCCCATTTACACCTTATCCTCTCTAAAAGGTCAACGTCAACATGCACATCATTACTAGAATATAAATTTTCTTCGTGGTCAATATCATAAGAATTTGGGGTTGTAATTTCATTCTCGTCATCTATTGGATTGCTCGGACATTCTGGCATAGCCTGCATCTGTTCTGTGTTCTCTGCTTCATTATCAGGAAAATCAATAGCAATTTCCTGCATAACCGATTTCTTGATGAATTCTAGTTCACTCTGGGTTAACTTATTGGTCTTCATTATGTATCTGCGCTGTGTTGCTAATTTATTGGAATTCATACACGGTCTATTCAACGGATTGCGTTGCCTCCATATTTGAAAAGTTCTCTGTGAAATTCCCGACAAGTACTTCTCAGTTGTGTATAAATAACACCACATTAGTTCCCTGTATTCCTCTTGATTCCACCTCTGTCTTGTTCTCATATTTGCAATATTTTCTTCGGTTGCCGCAACTGTGTTTGTTGGTGGTAATGGTGGGCTATGAGATGAAGGGCTGCTTTGAATTGCTTCATTGCAGGAACCTTGATTCATATCTAGCATACAAGAGGCAGAGTTTCTTCTCCCAGTGGCCATGTCCATAGACAATTTTTTACAGTATGATAAAATCCGATTCCACACATCAAAATCAAACTTCACTTCACTTGAATTTTTCTCAAAAGAGGGTTTTCAATGAAACAAATAGATTTAAAATAGAGAGGGATGCTTACTGTATTATCCAGCTCACTTTCAAATATCTTCTCTTCCGTAATATGCAGTATCAAAGAAGATCTTGAAGAGCTGATGTGTTAAAAAAAAACGTGCCAACCACAGCCACTAGAATCTCCGTGCCAACCACAGCCACTAGAATCTCATTATAATCTCATTATTATTATTATTATTATTATTATTTTATTGGTCAGTAGGATACATACATGTTATATCATAGTAAAGAGACAAAATGCTTTTACAAAAACATGGCATAATATAAGATATAAGTTCACCAATACTTAGTTGCAGTTCAAGTCCTATGTCACATCTTTAAAAACACCTGTTCATATTTTTGGAATTAAATACCTATTTATATTAGTACACACAAATTTTGGAAAAAAAAGGTAAAAAACTTAGAAAATTTATCACATAATTGAGATCAGACTTGATCACAGCTGTGTGTGTGTGTGTGTGTGTGTGTGTGTGTGTGTGTGTTATTATTATTATTATTATTATTTTATTGATCAGTAGGATACATACATGTTATATCATAGTAAAGAGACAAAATGCTTTTACAAAAACATGGCATTATATAAGATATAAGTTCACCAATACTTAGTTGCAGTTCAAGTCCTATGTCACATCTTTAAAAACACCTGTTCATATTTTTGGAATTAAATACATATTTATATTAGTACACACAAATTTTGGAAAAAAAGGTAAAAAACTTAGAAAATTTATCACATAATTGAGATCAGACTTGATCACAGCACTGGTACATTTTTACACTTAATCACTTTTTTTTTTTGAACATCAACTAATGATCACATCACTGAACTTGATGGTGGTTTCTGTTACGGAACACAAGGCATCTTGCACTGCCCACTTGTTCGCGAAGGCGGGAAGAACGCAGCCCTTGGAGAGATGCCAAGCGAATTCACGTTGCAGACGAGACTTGATGCGCGCGATGAAGACAGTCCGATAGCAGGCCGGCCGTCTTCCTTGCCTGTAGTGACCGACCAGGAGACGGTAGACAGTGCTTTTTGCCAGTGTGATTAAGGCGTTGGCAAGGTCCACAGCAGATGTGTCCGTGGTCTGGTTTGGCCAGAAACCCGTGTATAGTCGCTTGTCGGGGATGCTGGGAAGAGAAAGGATAGTCTCCAGGAGGGTCCTAACAAGATTCCATAGGGGGACAGATTGACGGCAATCCATAATCATGTGCCATGCTGTGCCTAGAACGGCGCACCAGGGGCAGCGGTCAGACGCTATGAGACCACTACGTTGGAGGAAGATAGGATCTGCAAGCCTGTTTTTCGTGAAACGCCAGGCTACCTCGGCGTCGTGGCCTCTGGATGGCTGGCGGTGGAAGCCGCGCCAGTTGGGTAACTCGTCGTTCCAGGGACCGGTAACGTCGTTTGTGAGGTCAAGCTCGTTCGCCATGATGTCTGTTAGCACGGATCTCCTGTCAGTATGAAGATTAAGAGGAACGTCCTTTCCTTCTCTCGCTCGCCGGTAGACGATGTTGGGCGGCCACAGCTCTGGCCCCACCTGGTCTATTGCATCCCTGAGCCGCAGCCGGCAGTAAGCTTTGATACGTGAAAAGTTGATAGTGATGGCTTTCCGGATTCTTGACGGCAACTCGTCTACTCCTGGCAGATCTTCAACTTGTCGCCATGATGTGCCATCGAGAAGATCACCGATGGTGGAACATCTCGTGAGGGACCACGCCGGGATGAAAAGCGGCGTCACTGTCGGGATGAGGGAGGACTGGGTGAGCGGAATGTTCCTAAGAGTCCATGTACACTTTGCGTAACTGTCAAATTTTGGGTTTAGTGATTTCCATGCCTGGATTACAGAGCTGTAAAAGTTACCGGATTTTTGGGAAACGTTGTTTCTGGGTTTGGGCAGGAAGAAGACCTGCCAACCTAGACCCAGGCCTCTAAACTTTTGGAGATAGTGCTTTGCCATGATGTTGGACATGTGGTGGTCCTGGGTTATGAGACGTGTGGCGTAGAGAATACGGAAGAGCTTGACTTTAGATACGATGTGTACGAGTCCGAGGCCTCCAAGATGGACTGGTGAACACAGGTCTCGCTGACGCGTCCAATGTTTGCGCCCGGCCCACACAAAATCGACGAGGGCGCTCTGTAGCCGGTACAACAACGCCGGGGGCGGTTGTAGGATTTGTAGAGTATACCAAAGTTTTGGCGCAATAAACTGGTTTGCCACAAGTACCCGACCTCTTAGCGACAGAGCCGAGGCTCTGTGTTTCCAGCGCTGTATCGTGGCGGTGAAGGAAGAGTATAGTCGATCGAAAGTTTTTTCATCTTGTAATGGTCCTCCCAGATTGACACCGAGAAATTTGTTTCCTTCCGAATTCCAAGTAAACCCGAGAGGGGAGTCAGTTCTCTGTGACCATCCGCCTACCCAAAGTCCGCTGGATTTCGTCGTGTTCAGGCGTGCGTTCGACTGTTCGGCATAGGTAGTATAAGCCAAATTAAGACGTCCGAAGTCCTCTTCTCTGTTGACGAAGACCGACACGTCGTCGGCGTATCCAGACACTACTAGTTTGCGAACGAGTGGACCTGGCAGTGGAAAGCCGTCCATCGTCCGCCTACAGAGGGCCATCAAGGGCTCAATACTTAGGGAAAACAGCAGACCAGACAGGGGACATCCCTGCCGAATGCCTTGTTCGAACGGGAAAGGTGCTGTGAGTCGCGACCCTACTCGTACGTGGCTAGTGGCGCCAGCATACAAAGTAGTGAGACAGTTGATGAAGTACTGGCCAAAACCAAGGACTTTTAGGGTATGCTGGAGATATCCATGGTTGACTCGGTCAAAAGCCGCCTGCTGGTCAATTGAAATTACTGCTAAATCGATCTTTTCGCTGTTTGCGTACTCGATAACGTCTCTGTGTAAATGCAGTCCCTGGAAAATAGATCTCCCGGGGACGCAGTAACCTTGATCAGGATGGACAATGTTGGTCATGACACTGCTCAAACGAGTTGCAAGAGCTCGGGCGATGATTTTATAGTCCGTTGTTAGCAGTGATATGGGCCGCCAGTTTTTTATATCCAATCTATCACCGGCCTTCGGTATCAAAGCTAAAATTGACTTCCGTGCAGTTGGTGGTATTTTTCCATCTTCTAAGGATTTAAGAAAGACTTTGGTGTAGTGGTGAGCGAGCTCAGCCCAGAATGCAATATAGAATTCCGGGGTGAGCCCATCAATTCCGGGTGCCTTGTTCTTATTAAGCGAGTGAAGTGCTACACTGAATTCGACTTCAGAGAGCTTTCCATTTAGCATTTCACGTTCAGCGTGGCTGATACATGGCAGAGAATCATATAATGGAGAGTCCGCGTCGATATGGCAGCTCGTAGATGAATACAGCGATTGGAAATGGTCTCTAGTGACTTTGCACAGATCCGCCGGCCTGTTAAAGACAACCCCATTCACGCGCAGCTTGTCTAGGGGCCGGAAAGATTCTTTGGCTTGTTGGGCGAGAAGAGTCCCTGCAGGATAGTCTATGGCGAGCAGATGTTGGTATTGGCTTGTTGCGAGTTGATGTTCGCTGCGGTGGCTATAGGCTTCTCTCATTTGTTCACCTATCTTTGCCAGGTCTGCCAGCTGCGCACGCGCAATCGTCGGACTCGTAGCAATCTGAGTAGCTTGGTATTCTAGGTGGTGGAAGATGCTGTCCGTCATTTGTCTGCGTGCTCTTGAATATCTAATGCACGTCACTTTTATTTCTTGCTTGAGAGCTTCCCACCATTGTGGGAGGTCCTCGTAGTCTTTTTGACTATTGTCAAAGCAGTTGATTAACGTTTTCATGTACTCTAGGAACTCTTGATCTTCTAACATCGAGTTATTGAAGCGCCAATATGGCGGTCTCTGCACCGGTTGCTTTGTGAACCACGACGTAGTGACGGCTTGATGGTCGGAGAAGCTAGGAACAATTTTCACGTCGATCGCAATGGATGCTAGATGCTGAGAGGCATAGATACGATCAAGTCTTGATGCTGCTAGGTGTGGTGCATTTGCGACAAACGTGAAACCAGGGATAGTGGGATAGAATTCGCGCCACACATCTACCAGGTTAAAATCTTCAATCAGTCTTTGGAGGGCAGCTGCCACTCTTGGGTAACGTTCTCGGCCAGATGTTCTATCGATACTTGGGTCCAGAGTTGAGTTGAAATCCCCACCGAGCAAGACGTGTTCTCCTGGAACAATTTTTCTGGCGAGAAAAACTTGAAGTGCATCGATTGCCTGAGTGGCAGTTTGTGGATCGTTTGGTAAATAGATAGAAATAAGATGGACTGGGAGTTCAAACGGCCGGGCAGTAACAACCACTTCCTGAATGTATCCAGGATAAATAATAGAGTGAGATTTGAAAACAATGGAGTCAGATATTTTAATGCCAATACTCGTGCCAGAACACACTTGTACTGGTGGGTTGAAATGGAAAGCGTATCTGGTGGTTAGGAAAGGTGGGGGACTGTCTGAACGATTGGTTTCTTGCAGCATTACAATATTCGGGTCATGCCTATCTAGGAAAGTCGATAATAATGACCACTTTGTTTCGCTTTGAACGCTTCTTACGTTGAGAATTAACGTTGAGAGTGTAGCCATTTTTAGTTTTGATTTGATGCAACTTCGTCTATGTTCATGTTTCTCAGACTCTCCACTGAGCCTGCCATGGACACGTCACTGTAAATAAGCTCCCCTGTAGTATTCATGAAAGCTTGAGCTTTCAGTAACGTCGTCCGCAGCCTTTTGACGCGAGAATTATTGCTCCTTACTGACCTTAAACCTGGTAGGATCAGGTCCAGCATTGCGATCAAACCTGGCAAGTCGTCCGTGTATTTCTTTGCGACTCTGACCGGCTGATCATTACCCTTTACTTCCGTTAGGAAAGCCAGGAAATCATTTTTTTCCAGGACATGAGAGACCGTATCTTGTTCTAGTAAGGATGCCGCTTCCTCTGGTAATTGTAGCAGTTCTGGCAATTGTAGCAGTTCTGGCAATTGTGTCAGTTCTTCGTTTGTTTCAGCACAATCATCATCATCATTCTTTCTTTTCTTCCTGCGTGGTTTTTTATGGTTGTCCGATGATTTATTTGTTTCAGAACGGGGTGGGTGAGCGGGTGGTGGAGTGGGATCGGGGAGTGGAATAGATGAGGGATCTGTGGGAGAAGGGAGTGTTATTGTTTCCCTCTCCTCTTCTACGGTAACAAATGTCTCTGTTACAATTTCAGGACATTTTCTGGCGATGTGCCCAGACTTTTTGCATTTATAGCAAATGATCTCGTCAAACGATAGGAATACGCGGTGCTGTTCACCGTCCTGGTTAATAATCACAGCGTCTAAGATGGCTGCCATCTAGTACTCCAGTGTTTTCAGTGCTCAGTTATTTACCATTTAAGCATATCATTGCAATCTGTGACCCTACACAAGTGTACTAATATTTAGTGATAGATGCGTATGTCATTTAAAGTGTATTAATATCCTGTGCAAAGCATTCATTACTTTATTATGGCCACATACAACCCACAGTGGAACCCACAGTGGAACACGCATGAACGAGGCCTGGAGGCGCATGGCAGGGATGTTCAAGAACACCAGTGTAGCATCAATGCCGCACTATTTCGTGAGTTGAATGAACTGAGATTACTTCTAAAACAAAGCCTGAGCTGTAATAGTACCCAAAAGCCAACTTACAATCAGAATTACAATGAAAAATGGGGAAAAAGAGATCGCGCTCCCAGTTCCGAAATTGCCCACAAGATAGCACCACTACGCGCTGAGGATGGCACTGACCTACATTCCAAACTACACCCTACACAGATGGCAGCACCGACCAGAACTGCTAAGGAACCTACTGCTCCCAGTTCCGAAAATGCCCACAAGATAGCACCACGTCGCGCTGAGGATGGCATTAACCTACACTCCATGTACCTACCACACCCTACACAGACGCCAATGATGGCAGCACCGACCAGAACTGATAAGGAACCTACTGCTCCCAGTTCCGAAAATGCCCACAAGATAGCACCACGTCGCGCTGAGGATGGCATTAACCTACACTCCATGTACCTACCACACCCTACACAGACGCCAATGATGGCAGCACCGACCAGAACTGATAAGGAACCTACTTCTACCACTACCACTGTCAAAAATAAATCATTCACCACCCAAGAGAAACCGAACATATTCATCATTGCTGACAGCCACGGAAGAAAGTGCCAGGCTATATTGCAGGATCAGCTAGAAAGCAGAGTCACAGTTGTGATGAAGCCTGGCGCTAAAATGCAGGGAATCTTACTAGGAAATGGAGTCGAGAAATGCATCAACAACATCAAAGAGGACTACACAGTGATCTTTGGTGGAACTAACGATGTGGAGACTGTAGCACCTTGGGATGCACTGCTACCAACACCACACTCAGGTGAAGACATCATACAAAGTGAAACAATACTTGAAAATATTATAAACCCCTTGCTCCACAACATAAGGTCATGCCCAAACAAAAAATTCATTATCATGACAGTTCCATTGCGCCATGATAAACCGAAGACCAACCCAACAATACAGCTAATAAACTCCAAATTCCACGAACATATAGCGCCTCTAGAAAATACAATAATCCTGAACCTAGAAAACATTCTCAAACGAGAACACTACACACGGCACGGGCTCCATCTCAACACTAGAGGGAAGCGAGTACTAATGTCACATCTTGCCCGCGTAATCGAGGATGATCAACGCCCTAAGCTCCAGCCAGACAACCAAACAGATAGACCACAAGAGGAAGAAATGGCAATGAAAGGTCCACCTGCAAACGTAACGAGACAGGAAGAGCTGGAAGTTCAAGAGGTCGTAGAAATGACAAGATCCGAACCAGAAGTAACAGAACAAGTTAAAGCGTCAGAAGTTCGTGAAGCTATAAAAAAAGTAAAAGACACTGAAACAAAAGCAGGTGAAACTTTGAAGACGAAGATGCCAAGCCCGGGGACCAAGCCACAAACATCGGCAAGAAAATCGTCGGGAAACGTCATCCCAGAGAAGAAAGCTGGGCAGCCATCATCGGCCACAGCTAAGAGAACATCGACAGCATCGACAACACAGGCAACGAGGACCAACCCCGGGAAAGCACAGGGTGCTATAAAAAAAATCCCTGAACTTCGCCCCCAACGGAAGAAAACACCGAAAGTCTTGACGTCATACTGACACGACTATGAGGACGAGGAAACACAAACTACACAAATTACACAACCTACAAACAACAACCTACGCAAAAAAACAAAAACAAATGAACACGGAGACAATACACAAGAACACCTGCACATTATACACCAAAACGTTCAAAGTCTCAAAAGCGCACAAAATAGCATAGAAGTTTTCCTTGACAATCAAACACTTGTAGGCGAAACTACCGACATTCTTTGTATTTCAGAACATTGGCTAAAAAACAATGAGATAGAATCCCTCAACATATGCAATTTCACACTACAAAATTCGTTCTGTAGATCGAAATACATTCATGGAGGAGTAGCTATATATATAAACAATTTACTAATGAATACTGTTAAACCGAGGGTAGATATTAACTTATCAAGCCAAGAAAAACATATAGAAATAACAGGGATAGAAATTGTAAACACCCGTCGCAACCTCCTAATTATTACACTTTATCGCTCGCCACTGGGGAGTTATGACATCTTCCTAAATACTCTTGATATATTATTACAAAAAATAACATCAAATGAAAACAAAGATATAATAATCCTAGGCGACTTCAACGTAGACTTCAGCAAAGATTCAACATCCCAAAGAAATATTACTAACCTTCTGCTGTCATATAATATGAAGGCAACAATAACAGAACCTACAAGATTTAGTCAAATTCACAATACCTCTTCTACAATCGATAACATAATAACAAACATACCATCTCATAACTTTTCAACTGAGGTTATTGAAAACTGCCTCTCAGATCACACTGCACAGAAAATATCAATACAGCTCCACTCAAATAAGCCAATACCTAAAATTCTAAAACGGAGAAAATTCAATGAAGAAAACGTCAAATCTTTCAATGAAACGCTTCAGGAAACTGATTGGTCCAAAGTCTATGATTCATCTACGCCTGATGAAAA
The DNA here is from genome assembly GCA_934045905.1 of Leuctra nigra. Classification (NCBI taxonomy): domain Eukaryota; kingdom Metazoa; phylum Arthropoda; class Insecta; order Plecoptera; family Leuctridae; genus Leuctra; species Leuctra nigra. The sequence goes on along the minus strand of OW203767.1, from coordinate 34,056,316 downwards.
ATACGGTGCATTTGAAAAAATATTCCTACAAAAATTCGACTTTCATTTCCCGTTAAAAATTGTAAAAATCAAACAAAGACAAATAATATCTAAATGGATAACAAATGGAATAAAAGTATCAAGGCTTAACTTAAAATTTCTATTTCAGCTGAACAAACATTTCCAGAGTGAATTCACAAAATCATATTATAAATCATACAAAAAAACATACAAGAAGGTCCTAAAAGCAGCAAAAAATCTAGACATACTCAACAAAATCAAAAGATGCGACTTAAAATCACGATCAAAATTTATCTGGAATACGATTAATACTCAAACAAATAAAAATAATACTAAGATGCGTCCAACAGAAAACATTAAAATTTTGGATGATAGAGACGTAATAATAACGGACCACACACAAATATCGAATGCTTTCAATAAAGAATATGCTACTGCTGCCAAAAAACTAACGGACAATCCTCTTGCAAACAATAACGCATTTTTGAAACATATGCCGGTATTAGAAAACACCTCGAGCAAATCAATCTTTATCCATGCAACTTGTCCAAAAGAAATTGTAAATATAACATACAACTTAAAAAATAAACACTCGAGCGGTATAGATGGCATACCGATATCTCTCATTAAGAAATGCATTGTGCACATTAGTCAACCATTAAATGACATATTCAACTCTAGCATTGAACACGGAATTTTTCCAGACAAATTAAAAATCTCCAAAATAATACCAATATTCAAAAAGGGGGAAAAGAACAAATTAGGGAACTATCGTCCAATATCCCTGTTACCAGCAGTATCTAAAATTCTTGAAAAAATATTACACAATAGACTCACATTATTCCTAGAACTAGAAAACCATTTAACGAACAAACAGAATGGATTTAGAAGGGGCAAGTCCACAAATAATACAATAGGTAACTTCTTAGATAATGTAATCAAAGGGATAGATGAAAAGGATCATGTCATGGGTATATTTTGTGACCTGACAAAGGCTTTCGATTGCATACACCATGACACACTGCTAAGAAAGTTAGACAGGTACGGCATTAGAGGGATAGCTCACAAACTGCTTGAATCTTATCTTACAAATAGAATCCAATATGTTGAAATAACCGCAAATGATGTACACAATAAAGAATCAAAATATCTTTCAGAGCCACTTCTAACTACCACAGGAGTACCACAAGGATCGATTCTGGGTCCACTCCTTTTTATAATATTTATTAATGACTTGCCAAATACACTAGAAAATGCAGAACTCTTTGCGGATGATACAAGCATCATAGTAAAAGGAAATAGCAAAGAGGATCTTAAGAAAAAAGCAGAAAAGGTTATGGAGGATGCCACAAACTGGTTCCAAGACAACAAGCTAGTCTTAAACTCAAACAAAACTAATTCCATTCTCTTTAACAATAAAAATATTGACCCCCAAAGCTTTGATTCAATTCGAAACAATCTTGATAATTCATTAATAAAGAAAGTAGACAATACAAAATTTCTCGGCATCACCATTGATGGAAAGCTTAACTGGAATCGCCACTGTGAAATTCTAAAAAAGAAACTGAGCTCTGCATGCTTTGCCCTAAAAATTGTAAGGCAAACAACTAATATAAAAACAGCAAAAATTGCCTACTATGCAAATTTTGAATCCCACGTCCGATACGCAATCGAACAATGGGGAAACTCAAGCCAAATACGAAAAATATTTACACTCCAAAAGCGAGCAGTAAGAACAATTTTAGGCCTTAAAAGCAAAAAAGATTCCTTCATCAAGCCACACTGCAAACCCCAATTTATAAAACACAAAATCCTAACAGTACACAGCATATACATATACGAATGCATACTCATTACGAAAAAGAACATTCAACAACACGCACTCAACGAAGACATACACTCACACGACACAAGAACAAAAACACACGTTCACACTTCAAATCATAGAACAAAACAAACACAAAAAAACTCGAGTTATATAAAATGCAAACTTTACAACAAACTACCTGAGAACATAAAAAATGTAACTGACATTAATAGATTTAAGTATTTACTCAAAACATTTCTAGTTAATAAAGCATATTACTCTTTAGATGAATACATGAATGATTGAATAGAATAGAATATAATAGATTTTTTCCTTATTATTATTATTTGTATTAGAATGAATGAAACCATGTACTGAGAATGAATGAATTACTTTTAATTTATTCATAGCGACTATACTTTATTATGGTAAAATTAGATTATAATAAATTCCATACACCCAAGACAAAGCATAATTATTTATGCTTAAGGGTCACTGACAATGCTTGTATACATTACTTGTAATGTTGAAATGGAAATAAACTTACTTACTTACTATAGTATCAGGCAATACTGTGTTTTCAATCCGCACTACAAACACCTGCCGTCTAAAACTCAGAACGTGACCTAGGTCAGCGTCTCTGAGTCCCAGGGCGACGAACGTTGTTGGAGACACTGTTTTGACAAAAGTTGCCAGCTTTTCTTCTAGTTTCCAGTGTGGGATACTCGGGCACACATTACTCATTATTAGTCTTTCTGCAGGTGTTATGAGGCGACGCGCAGGGAGAAACTCATCTCCGATTGACACGCCTCCATGTTCAGTCATAAAAACATCAACCTTTTGTTTGGACGTCAAGTAGATACACACTCGACCGAGTGACATTCTTGATGCAAATAGAATACTACTACCACCGATTTGGTCGGCAATTCCTCTTATATAATGTGATAGAGGGGTCCCCTCTAACGACTGGATTATGATAGCTTGAGTTTTGCTCGGGAAATTAGATTGTTGTTGTTGTCTCTGTCGTGTATTCTGTCCGGCAATGTCAGCCCATGTCGGGGTTGTTTTTGAACTAGATTGTATCGTGTCATAACTGGGGTCAGTCAGGGTTGTTTTTGAACTGGATTGTATCATGTCATTACTTGTGTCATTACTAGTCTCCCCCCTGCTAGCAGAAGAGAGATTTCCTTCCATGTTTGTAATCATTGTGATGGTAACTTTGCGCGAACGTTGGCAATACTGCCTGTCAGTTGGAACATGGACAGCGAACTAACCTGGCTGGACGTCGGAACGAACCAAAAGCGCCCGGCCTACATGGCTAGAATAAAAGCAAACACTTATACGCACTTCTCTCGATCACAACACTTAAAATAAGATAACTTGGCCTACTTGGCCACACAAAACGAAAACGAAAACTTGGTTTACTGTCACTGCGAGCGATTTTACACAAGGTAAAACAAACAAAAACTGGGAGCTACTCTACTCAAGCAACCGATCAGTCGGGTGTGTGTGTGTGTGTGTGTGTGTGTGTGTGTGTGTGTGTGTGTGTGTGTGTGTGTGTTTTTATTATTATTATTATTATTATTATTATTTTATTGATCAGTAGGATACATACATGTTATATCATAGTAAAGAGACAAAATGCTTTTACAAAAACATGGCATTATATAAGATATAAGTTCACCAATACTTAGTTGCAGTTCAAGTCCTATGTCACATCTTTAAAAACACCTGTTCATATTTTTGGAATTAAATACATATTTATATTAGTACACACAAATTTTGGAAAAAAAGGTAAGAAACTTAGAAAATTTATCACATAATTGAGATCAGACTTGATCACAGCACTGGTACATTTTTACACTTAATCACTTTTTTTTTTTTGAACATCAACTAATGATCACATCACTGAACTTGATGGTGGTTTCTGTTACGGAACACAAGGCATCTTGCACTGCCCACTTGTTCGCGAAGGCGGGAAGAACGCAGCCCTTGGAGAGATGCCAAGCGAATTCACGTTGCAGACGGGACTTGATGCGCGCGATGAAGACAGTCCGATAGCAGGCCGGCCGTCTTCCTTGCCTGTAGTGACCGACCAGGAGACGGTAGACAGTGCTTTTTGCCAGTGTGATTAAGGCGTTGGCAAGGTCCACAGCAGATGTGTCCGTGGTCTGGTTTGGCCAGAAACCCGTGTATAGTCGCTTGTCGGGGATGCTGGGAAGAGAAAGGATAGTCTCCAGGAGGGTCCTAACAAGATTCCATAGGGGGACAGATTGACGGCAATCCATAATCATGTGCCATGCTGTGCCTAGAACGGCGCACCAGGGGCAGCGGTCAGACGCTATGAGACCACTACGTTGGAGGAAGATAGGATCTGCAAGCCTGTTTTTCGTGAAACGCCAGGCTACCTCGGCGTCGTGGCCTCTGGATGGCTGGCGGTGGAAGCCGCGCCAGTTGGGTAACTCGTCGTTCCAGGGACCGGTAACGTCGTTTGTGAGGTCAAGCTCGTTCGCCATGATGTCTGTTAGCACGGATCTCCTGTCAGTATGAAGATTAAGAGGAACGTCCTTTCCTTCTCTCGCTCGCCGGTAGACGATGTTGGGCGGCCACAGCTCTGGCCCCACCTGGTCTATTGCATCCCTGAGCCGCAGCCGGCAGTAAGCTTTGATACGTGAAAAGTTGATAGTGATGGCTTTCCGGATTCTTGACGGCAACTCGTCTACTCCTGGCAGATCTTCAACTTGTCGCCATGATGTGCCATCGAGAAGATCACCGATGGTGGAACATCTCGTGAGGGACCACGCCGGGATGAAAAGCGGCGTCACTGTCGGGATGAGGGAGGACTGGGTGAGCGGAATGTTCCTAAGAGTCCATGTACACTTTGCGTAACTGTCAAATTTTGGGTTTAGTGATTTCCATGCCTGGATTACAGAGCTGTAAAAGTTACCGGATTTTTGGGAAACGTTGTTTCTGGGTTTGGGCAGGAAGAAGACCTGCCAACCTAGACCCAGGCCTCTAAACTTTTGGAGATAGTGCTTTGCCATGATGTTGGACATGTGGTGGTCCTGGGTTATGAGACGTGTGGCGTAGAGAATACGGAAGAGCTTGACTTTAGATACGATGTGTACGAGTCCGAGGCCTCCAAGATGGACTGGTGAACACAGGTCTCGCTGACGCGTCCAATGTTTGCGCCCGGCCCACACAAAATCGACGAGGGCGCTCTGTAGCCGGTACAACAACGCCGGGGGCGGTTGTAGGATTTGTAGAGTATACCAAAGTTTTGGCGCAATAAACTGGTTTGCCACAAGTACCCGACCTCTTAGCGACAGAGCCGAGGCTCTGTGTTTCCAGCGCTGTATCGTGGCGGTGAAGGAAGAGTATAGTCGATCGAAAGTTTTTTCATCTTGTAATGGTCCTCCCAGATTGACACCGAGAAATTTGTTTCCTTCCGAATTCCAAGTAAACCCGAGAGGGGAGTCAGTTCTCTGTGACCATCCGCCTACCCAAAGTCCGCTGGATTTCGTCGTGTTCAGGCGTGCGTTCGACTGTTCGGCATAGGTAGTATAAGCCAAATTAAGACGTCCGAAGTCCTCTTCTCTGTTGACGAAGACCGACACGTCGTCGGCGTATCCAGACACTACTAGTTTGCGAACGAGTGGACCTGGCAGTGGAAAGCCGTCCATCGTCCGCCTACAGAGGGCCATCAAGGGCTCAATACTTAGGGAAAACAGCAGACCAGACAGGGGACATCCCTGCCGAATGCCTTGTTCGAACGGGAAAGGTGCTGTGAGTCGCGACCCTACTCGTACGTGGCTAGTGGCGCCAGCATACAAAGTAGTGAGACAGTTGATGAAGTACTGGCCAAAACCAAGGACTTTTAGGGTATGCTGGAGATATCCATGGTTGACTCGGTCAAAAGCCGCCTGCTGGTCAATTGAAATTACTGCTAAATCGATCTTTTCGCTGTTTGCGTACTCGATAACGTCTCTGTGTAAATGCAGTCCCTGGAAAATAGATCTCCCGGGAACGCAGTAACCTTGATCAGGATGGACAATGTTGGTCATGACACTGCTCAAACGAGTTGCAAGAGCTCGGGCGATGATTTTATAGTCCGTTGTTAGCAGTGATATGGGCCGCCAGTTTTTTATATCCAATCTATCACCGGCCTTCGGTATCAAAGCTAAAATTGACTTCCGTGCAGTTGGTGGTATTTTTCCATCTTCTAAGGATTTAAGAAAGACTTTGGTGTAGTGGTGAGCGAGCTCAGCCCAGAATGCAATATAGAATTCCGGGGTGAGCCCATCAATTCCGGGTGCCTTGTTCTTATTAAGCGAGTGAAGTGCTACACTGAATTCGACTTCAGAGAGCTTTCCATTTAGCATTTCACGTTCAGCGTGGCTGATACATGGCAGAGAATCATATAATGGAGAGTCCGCGTCGATATGGCAGCTCGTAGATGAATACAGCGATTGGAAATGGTCTCTAGTAACTTTGCACAGATCCGCCGGCCTGTTAAAGACAACCCCATTCACGCGCAGCTTGTCTAGGGGCCGGAAAGATTCTTTGGCTTGTTGGGCGAGAAGAGTCCCTGCAGGATAGTCTACGGCGAGCAGATGTTGGTATTGGCTTGTTGCGAGTTGATGTTCGCTGCGGTGGCTATAGGCTTCTCTCATTTGTTCACCTATCTTTGCCAGGTCTGCCAGCTGCGCACGCGCAATCGTTGGACTCGTAGCAATCTGAGTAGCTTGGTATTCTAGGTGGTGGAAGATGCTGTCCGTCATTTGTCTGCGTGCTCTTGAATATCTAATGCACGTCACTTTTATTTCTTGCTTGAGAGCTTCCCACCATTGTGGGAGGTCCTCGTAGTCTTTTTGACTATTGTCAAAGCAGTTGATTAACGTTTTCATGTACTCTAGGAACTCTTGATCTTCTAACATCGAGTTATTGAAGCGCCAATATGGCGGTCTCTGCACCGGTTGCTTTGTGAACCACGACGTAGTGACGGCTTGATGGTCGGAGAAGCTAGGAACAATTTTCACGTCGATCGCAATGGATGCTAGATGCTGAGAGGCATAGATACGATCAAGTCTTGATGCTGCTAGGTGTGGTGCATTTGCGACAAACGTGAAACCAGGGATAGTGGGATAGAATTCGCGCCACACATCTACCAGGTTAAAATCTTCAATCAGTCTTTGGAGGGCAGCTGCCACTCTTGGGTAACGTTCTCGGCCAGATGTTCTATCGATACTTGGGTCCAGAGTTGAGTTGAAATCCCCACCGAGCAAGACGTGTTCTCCTGGAACAATTTTTCTGGCGAGAAAAACTTGAAGTGCATCGATTGCCTGAGTGGCAGTTTGTGGATCGTTTGGTAAATAGATAGAAATAAGATGGACTGGGAGTTCAAACGGCCGGGCAGTAACAACCACTTCCTGAATGTATCCAGGATAAATAATAGAGTGAGATTTGAAAACAATGGAGTCAGATATTTTAATGCCAATACTCGTGCCAGAACACACTTGTACTGGTGGGTTGAAATGGAAAGCGTATCTGGTGGTTAGGAAAGGTGGGGGACTGTCTGAACGATTGGTTTCTTGCAGCATTACAATATTCGGGTCATGCCTATCTAGGAAAGTCGATAATAATGACCACTTTGTTTCGCTTTGAACGCTTCTTACGTTGAGAATTAACGTTGAGAGTGTAGCCATTTTTAGTTTTGATTTGATGCAACTTCGTCTATGTTCATGTTTCTCAGACTCTCCACTGAGCCTGCCATGGACACGTCACTGTAAATAAGCTCCCCTGTAGTATTCATGAAAGCTTGAGCTTTCAGTAACGTCGTCCGCAGCCTTTTGACGCGAGAATTAATGCTCCTTACTGACCTTAAACCTGGTAGGATCAGGTCCAGCATTGCGATCAAACCTGGCAAGTCGTCCGTGTATTTCTTTGCGACTCTGACCGGCTGATCATTACCCTTTACTTCCGTTAGGAAAGCCAGGAAATCATTTTTTTCCAGGACATGAGAGACCGTATCTTGTTCTAGTAAGGATGCCGCTTCCTCTGGTAATTGTAGCAGTTCTGGCAATTGTAGCAGTTCTGGCAATTGTGTCAGTTCTTCGTTTGTTTCAGCACAATCATCATCATCATTCTTTCTTTTCTTCCTGCGTGGTTTTTTATGGTTGTCCGATGATTTATTTGTTTCAGAACGGGGTGGGTGAGCGGGTGGTGGAGTGGGATCGGGGAGTGGAATAGATGAGGGATCTGTGGGAGAAGGGAGTGTTATTGTTTCTCTCTCCTCTTCTACGGTAACAAATGTCTCTGTTACAATTTCAGGACATTTTCTGGCTATGTGCCCAGACTTTTTGCATTTATAGCAAATGATCTCGTCAAACGATAGGAATACGCGGTGCTGTTCACCGTCCTGGTTAATAATCATAGTATCAGGCAATACTGTGTTTTCAATCCGCACTACAAACACCTGCCGTCTAAAACTCAGAACGTGACCTAGGTCAGCGTCTCTGAGTCCCAGGGCGACGAACGTTGTTGGAGACACTGTTTTGACAAAAGTTGCCAGCTTTTCTTCTAGTTTCCAGTGTGGGATACTCGGGCACACATTACTCATTATTAGTCTTTCTGCAGGTGTTATGAGGCGACGCGCAGGGAGAAACTCATCTCCGATTGACACGCCTCCATGTTCAGTCATAAAAACATCAACCTTTTGTTTGGACGTCAAGTAGATACACACTCGACCGAGTGACATTCTTGATGCAAATAGAATACTACTACCACCGATTTGGTCGGCAATTCCTCTTATATAATGTGATAGAGGGGTCCCCTCTAACGACTGGATTATGATAGCTTGAGTTTTGCTCGGGAAATTAGATTGTTGTTGTTGTCTCTGTCGTGTATTCTGTCCGGCAATGTCAGCCCATGTCGGGGTTGTTTTTGAACTAGATTGTATCGTGTCATAACTGGGGTCAGTCAGGGTTGTTTTTGAACTGGATTGTATCATGTCATTACTTGTGTCATTACTAGTCTCCCCCCTGTGTGTGTGTGTGTGTGTGTGTGTGTGTGTGTGTGTGTGTGTGTGTGTGTGTGTGTGTGTGTGTGTGTGTGTGTGTGTGTGTGTGTGTGTGTGTGTGTGTGTGTGTGTGTGTGTGTGTGTGTGTGTGTGTGTGTGTGTGTGTGTGTGTGTGTGTGTGTGTGTGTGTGTGTGTGTGTGTGTGTGTGTGTGTGCGTTAGTTTTGCCACCTATCCGAGATCATGGGGGTGAATACACAACAGGAATGTGAGGTCATTTTTCAATCCGAGGTCTCGACCCATGATCTCGGATTATTTAGCATTGGGAGGCCTATCTAGGAGTCAGAAATAGGCTTCCTGCCGAGTTTCAGCTATGATCTCGGATGGTACTAAGATATGTTTTCTTAGTTCAGGTGTGTTACCGCCAGGGCGGCGCTCAAATAGTTTTCACACACACACAGCTCGCGAGTTGGCTGCATTATTCGAGGTCGTCGTATTAATTCATTAACCAATGAAATGCAAGCATTCAAATATTTGAAATACACACTATTTCATTCAAAAATATTGTACCTCCAATACAATGCGAGTTCATCAAATTTATTTATGGATTATTATTTATTAATAATGTTCTATTGTTATTACTAATATACTGTGGTATGTGTATACATGCTAAAAATATATAAATATATATTATATTTTAAATATTTTATAATAAGTTTTAAATCAGTAATTTACTTACAACAATGTAGTACTCTACAAAGCACAACAAATTACTCTTCTCTTGGTGAAATGTAAAATTGTTCACAAAGAAAAATTATTCCTAAATCTGTGTAATGTTTTTATTTAACCCAAAATAGCATGCCATCTATTATAAAGAGTTAAAGAATAACTTTACAACGTTACTACAAAACAAATTGCTTTAAGATACCAAATTCAAACTTAATAAATATATTGGTGTTTCTATAATATTAACCAATTTGTTTGGAATACTATGAGTACTTTTGTAAAGAAAATTGAAACCTCCGATGAAATTGATTTGCTAGATTGTCTTGTGCCATCAAGCTCCCTCAAACACACAATGTGAATGCTAGAGAAAAACCGAGGTCATTATAATAGCAAACACAACCATGTGCATCTCTAATATCTATCCGAGCTCCCTGCAATGTTCTATCTCAAACACACAATGTGAATGCTGGAGAAAAATCGAGGTCATTATAATAGCAAACACAACCATGTGCATCTCTAATATCTATCCGAGCTCCCTGCAATGTTCTATCTCAAACACACAATGTGAATGCTGGAGAAAAATCGAGGTCATTATAATAGCAAACACAACCATGTGCATCTCTAATATCTATCCGAGCTCCCTGCAATGTTCTATTCTCCAAAACACACAATGTGAATGCTGGAGAAAAATCGAGGTCATTATAATAGCAAACACAACCATGTGCATCTCTAATATCTATCCGAGCTCCCTGCAATGTTCTATCTCAAACACACAATGTGAATGCTGGAGAAAAATCGAGGTCATTATAATAGCAAACACAACCATGTGCATCTCTAATATCTATCCGAGCTCCCTGCAATGTTCTATCTCAAACACACAATGTGAATGCTGGAGAAAAACCGAGGTCATTATAATAGCTAACACAACCATGACGTTAACATTAAATGTGTTTTGCAAAATTTCAAAACACCATTTACTAAATGTTTGGCCCTATATTATTGCATTTGTCGGTGGTTATTTTGGTGGGGCAAGCGCGAGCGATTTTACCGCGTTTTGCAGGCCCTTTTTTGGATACAGTTGAAGACAAAATGGGTTGACGAAATAATATGAAATTTTAACCATGATTAGATGAAACACAAGTTTAGGGTTATCCCTTGGTACATTTTTAATTTTTTCTTCTTTATAGGTAATTAGTAATAATTATCGTATTTTGGTTAAAAATTGTATATTTTTTTGTCTCAATGGGTGCCGTATGAAATATAATTTGAAAAATGTGCCTAGTAATAACGTTTATCTTTTATCTCATAATGATTAAAATATGAGATTAATTGGTTCACGGGTATGGTCTCCAATCGTATCGGAAATTTCAAAGTTTTGAGCGGTTTTGTTGAATAACCGGCGCCTAATTAACAATGCAAGAAGCAAAAATTAAATGGTGCTACCTTCAAATAATCAGACTGATCATGTGAACATCCCATCAAAGTTACACCCACTTATGAAACAATTTTTCTCTCTCAATTTTCTAAAACGGCCGAGCGCTATTATCACCTTAAATACTTCTAGTATTTTAGAAATAATGCATTTTGTAGGAGATTGATGCAACGTCAATATGTTATCTAAATTATTTTATTCAGTAGTTTTAACAGATAATGCCCACACTGCTTCAGACATATTGCAAAATACTGTTTATGACTCAATAAATTAAATTATGTGTATATCAACATTAAATTAATAACATGTCCGATTAACATCACGTTTAATATTCCTATGCAATCAAAATATTTAGTTTCGTACCTAATCGATTTCATTTAATTGACAAGTGATGAACAAAATCCTTAAATGAACATTTATATTCCTTTAAGGATTTGTTACACTTACACTTATATGTGTAAGAATGCATTCATTGAATGTATCTATGTTAGAATTAAGCAAAATAAGCAGTTAATATGAACAGGGATTCGGGGTTAATCAGTACGAAGTTACAGTACGTGTAAATGAGTTTTCTCTTACTTTAGGCACAACTATTGGTCAATGGTTTTTGTGGTAATCGCATCTTTCAAATAAATATTTATTACATATTCTAGGTTCTATCTAATACAAACAATATGTTCATTGATACATACAATTAAACAATTCGAGTTCACAGATGTGCGATCATCAATATGAATTTTGCCATTATACGAGGTCTAAAGATATTTTCTCTCCTCTCTTTGAAGAGCATTGGTAAAATTCAATATTTTTCCCCGATGCAGTAGCCTATTGTGACTGTTTTTTGTTTGAAAAACTTTTCTCTAGAATGCTTGGATTAACGGTAATCATCGTCCAAATAAAATTATTTTCTCTGCGTTGACTTCACGTGCAAGATCGAGGTTGCTCTAAAGTTTTTACTATGGAATTAAATCTGAACAATTTTACGAATGTTAAAATCGGTCTTTCTCTCTCATTTTTGCAAGTAGACAGTTGAAATTTAGAGTGGTTTACTCCAATTTTCTCGCTGATTTCGAATATGAACTCAGATTTTGAAAATGTTGTGAGGAAAGTAAATAAACATCAAATAACTGAAATGGCAACTGTGTGTGTTATTATATTAATAAGGGCGGGATTCCCATGTCAATGGTACTGAATAATGAACCTTACGTGCTGTGACATGTGATTCAAATGAAACATATTTACATTACAATAATAAGATTGTGATTGTGTCATAATTACAATTGTGTGTTACACAAGACGCTATAGACTTCAGTGTTTTAAATTAAGATGCCTTATGAATCGGTGGCTGTGTATGGACAAGAACGCAATCAGAGATTATACCGGACAAGCACCTTATTCAATTCAACAATAAAGTTTTATCATAAAAACTACAAGAAAACCGCAATTTTTTATATTTTTTTAGTATACCATACTTTGATATTTGAGGGAATATAATTGAGAAAATATAATATGGTAAGAGTTATCTAAAATCGAAAATAACATGTACCATGTTTCTATCTTATTAGCTGTAATATTTTACCACTTGTCAATGATTTTGTTTTGTGTAAAATGCGTCAATATGACGTTTGTCATGATGGTAAATTAAGGATTCTTGCCTAGATTGGAAATTTGTTAATATGAAAATGTTGAGATAAAATGAAATCATAGTAAATTTGTTCTATAAGGAGCATACGTTTATAATAGCTGGAATAAATATACTCAGATGCGCCGGAAGTATATTTTTTGTAGGGGGAGGGGGGGGGGGGGCACTCCTGGTTGTCAGATGTCCCAAAAGTAGCTGAAAATACATTATTTTCGGGAAAAACGTTTACGTCTGAGTTCAATGTGGGGTTTTGGGGGATAACCCCCCAGAATCAAAAGAAATTAATTTCAGAAGTTCATATGGACCATTTCGATGCGTTTTGGCTTATAATTTTTGATTTTATAATTGAATTAAAATCAATAGTTTCTTATGAAGAATATTACGAAGTCGCACAATTTATTGAGTATGATGAATGAATACTTATATTATGGGCGGGGGGGGGGGGGGGGGGGGCACATTGATTTATCTCCCTGTAATTTCTTAGGGGGGTTGGGCACGTCTATTTGTTTTCAAATAAATGAATTACATTTATTAAAATGGTTCAACAAACTATTCAACAAAGTCAAGAAGCTATAGTATCTGTGGAAAAGTCATAATTGTAATTAACTAGGGAAAATGCACCAGTAATTGGCAGGTGTACCAGTAAGCTTGTAAATATACTACTACCCAGCCACACACCCCTTGTTACGCTCAATTTATTATCAATTCGAGTTCACATGAACTCATATACGATATAATACATACATAGGATACATATCATACATGCATTTACTGGCAGTAGGAATAGAGCGAAGTCCCGTAACAACATGTGCCCCACTGCCAGCTTGAGCAAAAAGTCACAGATACAATTAAAAACGCATTAAAAAGAAAGACTAAAGATAAATTACAATATAGGTACATATCAAGAATAAATAACAAAATCGTGCGTGAGCACTCACACACAAAATGTGTAATGCTCAATATGAATCAATTACATTCGAAGTCATAGGTTTCTTCTCTCCTCGTTTTGAGGAGGATTCGTCAAATATATATTTTCCCCGATGCAGTAGCCTATTGGGAGTGTTTTTTTGTTTGAGACACTTTTCTCTGAAATGCTTTCATTAGCGGTAATCATCGTTCAAATAAAATTATTTTCTCTGTGTTGACTTCACTTGCAAGGTCGGGGTTGCTAGAACGTTGCTTGGCTTATGGCTTTTAATCTGAACAATTTCATGAATTTTAAAATCGGTCTTTCTCGCTCATTTTTGCAAGTAGACCGTTGAATTTTAGAGTGGTTTACTCCAATTTTCTCGCTGAATTCGAATATGAACTCAGATTTTGAAAATGTTGTCAGGAAAGTGAAAAAACATCAAATAACTGAAATGACTTCTGTGTGTATATTAATAAGGACGGGATTCCCATGTTAAAGGTGCGGGATAATGAACCTACGGTCTAGCAATACGTGATTGTGTAAATAATAATTGTTATACATTTAATAATTTTACAGGTATCGATATAAAAACAATTGATCCCAACGCCATTTCCAATAGATATCGTTTGTTTGCAATGTAATTGAACCAAATTGAGGGATTTGAACGAACCGTGTTTGTTGAAACAACAATGTTTTGTGATAACCTAAAGTATTAAATATAAAATATAACTTGAGAAAAACGCCAATGTAACGCGTAGATAAGCGAGCACCGATGGCCGTATATTCATATACTCTATATAGGTACAACAGAATCAATTATTTCAAGTGGTCAAGGTACACCCGGCAAAACAAAAGAATTATCTCATAATAACTGATTTACTTAAATAAAGATCGCATTATCAGAAGCCAGTTTACTCTATGTGATCTCTATCACTGAGTCAGAGAATACTTCAATACTAACTGTATGTGTCTACATTAGTCAAATGACAATTGATAGAGCATGATTCCATCAATCCAAAAATGTGCAACGCAAAATGGCTAAAATGTCTATGGCTCACTCTAGTAGTAGGTGAGGTGATCTCTCATTCAATGATGATTACAAATCATTGAGAATTGTCAAGAAACCTGACAATAAGGCATTCAAATGTGTCCAACAATCGTTTTTTATTTTGCCCAGTGTGCATATAGGTATTTTATATTTAATTGCAATGAATTTTTTTGTTAATCCGTATGTGCAAAATTTCCCACAGCCAAAGTTTTGAGGAAAATTGAGTAGGAATAAAACATTTTTGTCTAACTAGTTATCATTTGAATTGAATTTCGAAAAAGTTTTATTGTTCATTTTAAGGAAAATGTTATTATTTCTAATTATGGAGCAGTTGCCTCAACGATGGCTTTCATTCTTAACTTGTATTCTGGATGTCCCAGAAAGCAAGTAAAATAAAGAAAACACGCCATTCGAGGATTTTGGTACTTTAAGAAAATAGGTAAATCGATTGTTTTATCCTTTAACGTCAGTTAGACGGGACGACGGGGAATCGAGCAGAGGGAACCAGAGCCTGATAACTCGTTTGTCTGTCTGTGGCAGTGTTGGGGAGGGAACTTTTAAAAAGAACGCGTTCCTAGGAACGCGTTACTTTTTTGGCGAACTTTTGAGCGAACGCGTTCTTTTTTGTATACAAAGAACGTGAACGTCAAACATTCGTTTTAACCACGAACGTTTCGATCAAGTTCGCTCTTTCCTACTGAGCACTAAGCAGTCGAATCGGAATAAAGTCCGAGCCGATCCGAATATTTCCGAAGTTTCTTTAACTCATAACATATAGAAATTATATGCTAGGCTATGTATAAAATTAAAAAAAACATTATGAAGTTTATTATGTGTTTCTTTGTTATGATATTTAACCCTGTCATTTACCTAGGTAGGAATATAGTTAATTTTTTTCAAAAAAGAACTTTTAAAAGAACTTATATTCGTTTTTTTAAGGAACGTGAACTTTTACTACACATGCTTAAAATAAAGAACTTGAACTTTTAAAAAGTTCATATATTTGGACGTGAACTGAACTTTTAAAAAGATCGTTTTAAAAAGGAACTTCCCCAACACTGGTCTGTGGTAGCGTTAACAATATTCCCGGCAAATTTAGTTTCCACGTGTGTGTGCATAAGGTTTTCCGAAAAAGGAAAGTGTCAATATTTGTTGGATTGACCCCGGGAAAATAGAAATATGTCCGCTATTTTACGCCCGATCTATTTGTATATTTTGTTATCAGGTTTGATTGCGAGAAAATGGAGAAAAGTTGAAAAACGGGTTTTGACTAATCACTTTACGAAAATAAATACGCGGAAAATTTGAAACCCCACCACGAAACTCCTTGAAAACCACCAGTACCAGGACCAGTACCTTGAAAAACGCGGAAAATGTGCTGAATACGATGGGTGTTTTTTGCAAAGGAAATGAATTTAACCGAGACAAGTTTCCTACCTGGAAAAGTCAATATATTATAAAAATTGTCAAATCCTTGTGAAAAGATCAAATTTTGATAAGAATCGATGTGAAAACTGTTGATCCCGAAGATATTTCCAATAGATATAGTCTATTTGTGATGTAATTGAACGAAATTGAGGGATTTAAACGAGATGGTAAAGTGTAACACATCGAAGATCAAGTCGTAGGATGGCTAGACGGGGATTGCTCCGGATAATTTGCTACATCGAGATGTTGCATGCTCTTTCAATTTTTGGACAAGAGACTTGAATTTTGGAGTGGTATACCCCAAATTTGTTGTAGATTCCGAATCGGGAGACGGCGATTCTCCATATCAAAATGTCGGCCGCCAAATTGCAAAAAAACGAATTGGAAATGCCATCTCGGCGATTTGAGAGTTAAATTTGAAGACAAAATTAACATCAAAGTATATACATAATATTGTGAAGTTAAAAACGAGAGTAAAACCATGTAAAACTAAAAAAAATACTAGAAAAATGCATCGAGTGAATTTTTGAAGATGGAGGTGGCCGGCCCCTGGTCAAAATTGTTCCAAATTCATAAGTTGCCGCGTCCCCAGACCATAGATTCACTATCTATAGACCTAGAACAATAATGTGAACTTAGCGGAATTCAAATAGCTCACCTATTGGCCGAGATATTAGCGTTTTAGTGTGGAATTATCCGAGAAGCAAGTAAAATGAAGAAAACACGTCATTCGAGGATATTGGTACTTTAAAGAGAAGAAAACTAGTGTTTTATCCTGTAGTCAGTAAGACGGGTCGAAGGGGAATCAAACAGTGGAAACCAGAGCTCGATAACTCTTTTTGTCTGTCTGTGGTAGCGTTAACAATATTCCCGACAAATTTTGTTTCCATTATATTTCCATAATTCCATTCTTTATGCTCTCTTGGCGTACAATTCGGTGTTTCTCTAACGTTGGTAGTACTTATGGCATAAAATCTGAAATATTTCAAGAAAGCTAAAATCTTATCTTATCAGTCAATTTTGCACGTAAGCTTTTGAAACCTGCGGGATTTGGCTCAGAGGGTAGAACACAAAGAATCAGCAATATTATAATCTGTTTATTATAAAGAAAATAAATGTTCATTGATGTGAAAAGAGCAATCAAAAATTATGAAAACAATATTACGTTCGATACGTCGGCAGTAGTGATGATGTCGTCTGGTTTGTTTACTTCCGCGTAAACAAGTGGATGGCGTTGACTCTTGCGTAGTGTGTCCCGTGAACTCCAGTCCACCAGCAGAATGAAATGACTGGATATGTCACCTCCTTCAGCTGCGATGCGATGATGTTGTCTAATAACCCCTTGGTTACCAGGACGTCCAGCAGTCCGTGCACAAGGAGTGACCTCCTCGAGCAGTTGGATCAAGTTGGCTCAGGCTGATGACGTTCGTGGCTGCAGACTCGTCGGTTTCTTCGATCACATCGGCACTGTCTCGCTGAAATTATACTATGTTGCGTGCACAAGGCTTCACGGTTCGCGAGGCAGGTCTCACTGCTCTGAGAAAACTCCGACTGATGATGTTTGGCTGGTAGCCTGACGTTTTATACCCTCTGACATCGTTTTCCCTCCAAAGAATCTGATTGGTTGGTTTCGTACACGTGGTAGCTAATTTTAGACATTCTGTCATTTCTAAAGCCCGCGAAACGACTTTCTTTCTGCACGTAGGCCCATGCTCTTCTTGGAATCACTGAAAACTAGTCTGGCTGACTGGTTTTGTAGCGTTATCACAATGACTGGTTCACTTGTTATTACGTGGTGACATCACAATTTAGGTAAGGTCACATACTTTTTATATGGATTCACTCACTTTCTTGATATAATTGCACATTGTTAAACTTATTTGATTACTCGTTATATTTTTGTCTATATTTTGATTGCTGTTGAATTTTAAGATTGTAAGTTTACATAATGATTCTAATTAATTACTTTGTGTTCAGTTAACCTTGACTCTAAGAATGCCATGCTACAAGCTTGTTCATTCTTTAAACCTATTTCAAGCAAACATTATTATTTTTAAAGTTAATTTTCTAACCTAGATAGGCCAACTTGTTACACTTTAGAGCTGAATTTTGGACTGTTTGACTATTCCACCCTCCCCCACACCCGTGCGCACGTACCTATATGATGAAATAATGGGAGAAGAAGTTACAACATAAGTGGAAGAAGTGGAGATGAAGTGGTATGGTGTAGAAGAGGAAGTGAAAAATAAAGTGGATTCTAATAGGAAGTGGAAGAAAAGGTGGTCGGGTAGAAAGGAAGTCTATTAGTTTATTATTTTTTTCCATTAGAGAAAGACCTCATATAAATAGACCGTTAATGTTCGCAAATTTTCTTACACGCCATAGTGAATCAAATCTTTATTAAAATGTTCCGCACAACTAAAGAAATCCGAGCACGGCGATAACAGATGAAACACATTGCCAGATTTACGTCGCTTAAATGGCAACCTCTACTTCAAGGTCAAAATATAAGACCTTAGATGATGCGCTATGTGCGTTCTCTGGGATACACTACAGCTCTAAAGAAACTACATTGTAGTATGTGAAATATACGCGGCAGAAAAACACCTATTAGAAAGTTCCACACTCACTTTAGTTTACCCCAAAATTCGTTAATTAGCATTTAAATTTAATTACTAGGCATTGTTGAACTGAGCTATCTTGTAATAAATTACCATGAATCAAAGTCTTTTATAGTAAAGGGAAACTGTAGAGTTGATCCGAGGTCTGTAAGTTTGTTCTCTCTAAGCATAATAAATAAGGATAGATATAGATTGTCCGTGTGTTAACAAACGCCTAGCTTATTTCTTCATGGAATTGTAATCAATTTAAATTTAATAATGCCTTCATGAAATATAACAGTTGAGGACTTTCAGAGATTATGTGCGTCTAACTTGTGCAATTTCTTAATTGTGGATAATTAAATATCGGCATTTTATAACGATATTATTGATTGCTCACTAATGATTAAGATTTATTTATTGATTACTGATTCATTGCAGGAAGATCGGTTTGATATTAGAGATGAACATGGTTGTGTTTGCTAATGACCTCGGTTTTTCTCCAGCATTCACATTGTGTGTTTAAGATAGAACATTGCAGGGAGCTCGGATAGATATTAGAGATGCATGGTTGTGTTTGCTATTATAATGACCTCGGTTTTTCTTCAGCATTCACATTGTGTGTTTGAGATAGAACATTGCAGGGAGCTCGGATAGATATTAGAGATGCACATGGTTGTGTTTGCTATTATAATGACCTCGGTTTTTCTCCAGCATTCACATTGTGTGTTTGAGATAGAACATTGCAGGGAGCTCGGATAGATATTAGAGATGCACATGGTTGTGTTTGCTATTATAATGACCTCGGTTTTTCTCCAGCATTCACATTGTGTGTTTGAGATAGAACATTGCAGGGAGCTCGGATAGATATAAGAGTTGCACATGGTTGTGTTTGCTATTATAATGACCTCGGTTTTTCTCTAGCATTCACATTGTGTGTTTGAGATAGAACATTGCAGGGAGCTCGGATAGATATTAGATTTGCACATGGTTGTGTTTGCTATTATAATGATCTCGGTTTTTCTCTAGCATTCACATTGTGTGTTTGAGATAGAACATCGCAGAGAGCTCGGATAGATATTAAAGATGCACATGGTTGTGTTTGCTATCATAATGATCTCGGTTTTTCTCTAGCATTCACATTGTGTGTTTGAGATAGAACATTGCAGGGAGCTCTGATCGATATAGAGATGTACAAGGTTGTGTTTGCTATTATAATGATCTCGTTTATTTTCAATCATATACAAAGTGAGTTAAATTATATTCATGAAGTAAAATCGTATTACTAAAATATTATTTATATTTTAAACTCTCTGCCAGGAGCTCCGGACCGTTCTTTTAAATTATCTGTCTGTATCATTGAAATAATTTGTCAATTGTTTTGATGGCAAATGAAATAAAATAATACGAACAGTATTAATATATACTTTTTATTTCTTGTAAAACTCTAAAGAGCTTTGATGCATTTGCAATGAATTGTTTGTATGACTACGTTTGTCCTCGAATGGTATGGGCAGTTACAGATATACACAAAACCGTTATAAATTGAGACCCCAGTTAGTATAATCTTCCACACTAACGGCTTTTGTGTATCATGCTCTCGGAAAGGCATGATCTTACGAAATGACGGTTATGTGTGAAGATCTCACTTCCCATGTGTGTATTTACCTGATCTCACATGATATGGGAAATTCACAGACCTCGAATGTAATTGATATTGTTTACATACACAAATCAACTCTAGGGCTAAACGAATACGATATTCGTCATCAGGGTATGTTTTGTAATGATAAAGTTCACGGAGCGAAGCTCGTA
Source organism: Leuctra nigra (assembly GCA_934045905.1). Taxonomy (NCBI): domain Eukaryota; kingdom Metazoa; phylum Arthropoda; class Insecta; order Plecoptera; family Leuctridae; genus Leuctra; species Leuctra nigra. Next base: position 34,035,891 of record OW203767.1, on the reverse strand, counting down.
GCTACTTTAGTTTGGCGTGTCTCGGATAGGCGGTGTGTATTCACAGACCTCACTTTGATAGCAAAACCTGTATGTATGTGTGTGTGTGTGTGTGTGTGTGTGTGTGTGTGGGTGTGTGTGTGTGTGTGTTGCCTTAATAATAATTGTCATAATATGAGATAAAAGAGTACATGCATAAAATATTATAAACTGTGCATAAAAGATAACCTAAGAACGATTAATATAGCTATAATACATTAAAATACGTGATTATCAATCTTAGATAAAGTCGTTCAGATATTCGTCAGTGCTATTATATTGCTTTCCCTTCAACATTGTTTTAAGAGAAGTCTTGGAGGATTCTGTCGTGTCGTATTGCCTTATGGAGAGTGGCAGTTTATTGTACAGTCGCCGACCTTCCTGAAGTAAACCCTTATAGGACAACCGAAGCCTGGCTAAGATTCTCCGCTCCTCGTGTGTTGTGGTCGTGGATTGATTTCGGAGTTCTGAAGCGAGACAAATTTGTTCGCGCGAACATGCAGATTTCCAGGATGTATAGGCAGGGAACTGTTAAAACTTGAAGGTCTTCAACCCGCGAGTAGTCACCTGGGGTCTGTCAGACCCCAGCCTTGCCATTTCTCATGTTTCTTTAAGGATAGCAAAACTATGCTTTTTTCCTTCTCAGAACCTTCAAGTTAGACACTGAACTCACCAACAGACAATGTTGCACGTCTGAAATAAAATCGTGTGACAAACAGCAGGGCTTCAAAGTTTTGGTGGACCTGTCAGACCCCAAGTGACTACTCCCGTCCCCACCAATGGACTGCCACCTTGACGCGGTGGTGGGGCTTAAGGGACCGGCTCGCATAGCGAGTTGGTCCCAACCAAGTGCAGTCCAGGGTCGGCCTAGTCCCATGCCCTCCCTTGAATTTGCGGTCCCCACGGGTCGGCCTCCCCCCTCGAGATGGTGATCCCCCTGAAATCGAGTCCCACCGGCCCGAAGCCTCCCCCTCCCCCCCGGTCCGTCCCCATTCCGGCCTGGCCTTCCCACTAGTTCTGGACTCCCCCGGATCGGGCCCGCTAGGTCGACCCCTCCCCATGTCCTCCAATTATGTTCAACAAAGTTAAATATAAAATTAATGTGCGCAATATAACCTCGTCGTTGACGCGCCGTTAAACCAAACTAATCTAATCTACTCCCGTTATTATTTTTACACAATTTTCAAAAATAAAAAAATCTCTATTTACTGTTAATTTATACTTATAATACATTTTAATTAGTAATAACATTAATTTTTTGATAAATCCATCACGCATTAAAGATTTTAAGTTTTGGCGACAGCTTTAACGGATTTTCTAAGAAAGTGCTTTTTGGGAATAAAATGTTTCCCTATGCATAGTAAAATACGCATATTTCAATGGCCATGGAAGCATTCATGCTACTTATTTATTATATATATTTTCCTATTATATGATCAATGTATCCATACAAATAAAAATATTATATGCCTTTTGGCATTTGCATTTGATCTGGCATTTTATATGCCAGATCAGGTAAATGATAATTTATCTGATGGGTGACAAGGCCGACGACCTCGTGGCCTCATTCAATCTCTCACCTGAAAACGCAAGTAACTATGATTTCGTTCTGGCTTGTTTTGAGTCCCATTTCATTCCCAGAAGAAACATAATCTACGAGAGAGCAAAGTCTTTTCAGTGATGCCAGGCTGAAAATGAACCTGTAGATGAGTTTATATCGTCTTTATATAAGCTTTCGGAACATTGTGAATTCGGACCAATGAGAGACGAGCTTATTAGGGACAAGATTGTTGTCGGAATAAGAAACAGGCGCTTGAGCGAGAATATGCAGCTCGATTCTAACCTTACTCTTGAGAAAGCTGTCCTCCAGGCTAGACAAGCAGAGGAAGTGAAGAGGCAACAGGGAGAGCTTCACGCCGAGTCACACGTCAACAAGGTATCTACGTCAAGACGTCCGCCGCATCCGAGCAATAATCAACATCCGAGCAATTATCAAGGTAACAAAAATTACCTTAAATCATCTCAGAACGGCGACAAATGCAAGTGGTGTGGTAAATCACCTTCCCATCCACGCTCAGCATGTCCAGCCAGGAATTTCACTTGTTTCAATGCGGAACAAAGGGTCACATGGCGAGTGTTTGTCAACAAAAACACAAGAAAGTCCAGGAAGTCCAGACTTCGCAAGAAGGTAAGCCTCAGTCAACTCAAGGTCAAAGCAACTCAGTTAATGCATTTTCAGCACAACTAAGATCCTTTATAGGAGGTGTGAACAAGGGTTCTGAGGTAGACAGTAAATGGAAAATACTCATACAAATCGAAAGTCACACAATAACCTTCAAGGTAGATTGTGGTGCGGAGGTTCCTGTAATCCCGTCTAACCTTCCGCTACTCCGTGATCGTCAACTTGAGAAGTCAGACCGACAACTTTACGGTCCAGGTCAAACTCGACTCAACTGCTTAGGTATGTTACGCCTTCCTTTAAAATACAAGGACAAACTTCAGTGCAGACTGCATACGTGCTGCATGGGCAACAGACTCCACTCCTAGGCATTCCGGCTATCGATGCTTTTAATGTCATCAAGTTTGTAGAAGGCATTCAATCTACAAACGACGTTAAAGCTCAGTTCCCAAGCCTATTCCAGGGCTTAGGCACGATTCCAGGTTAATACAAGATTCAACTCGTTCCTGTAGCTCAGCCATTCGCTTTGACGTCACCGCGATCAGTTCCGATCCCACTCCGGGATGAAACTAAACTCGAACTTGACCGCATGGAGAAGAACAACGTCATCACCAAGGTTCAAGAGCCGACGGATTGGTGTGCTCCGATGACGATCGTCAGGCAAAGCCGAGGTCTTCGCATCTGCGTGGATCTAACCGAACTTAACAAGAGTGTTAAGCGGGAATGGCACCCCATTCCTAAGGTAGAGGAGACGCTTGCTCAGCTTGGAGGAGCCACAGTGTTCTCCAAACTCGATGCCAATTCGGGGTTTTGGCAGATAATCCTTTCACCTGACTCTTCGCACCTGACAACTTTCATAACACCCTGGGGGAGGTACAAGTTCATTCGCCTTCCTTTCGGAATTACGTCCGCTCCGGAACATTTTCAACGCAGAATGAATACCATTCTAGAGGGCCTTCCAGGGGTCCTGTGTCACATGGACGATTTACTCGTCTGGGGAACAACTCAAGAGGAACACGACAAGAATTTCGAGGCAGTGCTCATCAAGCTTCAAAAAGCCAGCATGACTTTAAATGAAGAAAAGACTGTCATCGCTACGAGAAAGGTCAGCTTTCTTGGTCAGGAAAATCTCAGCGGCAGGGCTTAGTCCAGATCCTAAGAAGGTGGAAGTTATAGTAAAAATGCAACCGCCGAAAGACAAACAGGAACTGCAGCGATTCCTAGGTTTAATCACCTACTCGGGGACTTACATTCCTCGCAAATCACATCTTCTTGGACCACTCAACGCTCTTCTGTGCTTGAAGGACGAGTGGGTATGGGAACAACCTCATCAGGCTGCTTTTGAGCAGATCAAGAAGATCCTGGTCATCTGAACCCGTCATGACTTTGTTCGACCCGAACAAACCAGTGACCGTCTCAGCCGATGCTTCATCATACGGACTGGGAGGTATGCTCTACCACACCGAAGAAGACGGCACCAAGAAACCGATAGCTTATGCATCAAGATCGCTATCGCAAGCTGAACGTCGCTATGCACAGATAGAGAAGGAAGCACTCGCACTTACATGGGCTTGCGATCGATTCAGTCAGTACATTACTGGAATCCAGGTTAAGTTGGAAACTGATCTCAAACCTCTGCTTCCTATTTTCAGTACTAAACAGCTCGACGACTTATCTCCGAGGCTGCAGAGACTGAAAATCAGGATGATGCGACACAGCTTCACGATCGGCTACACTCCAGGTAAAGAGCTAATTGCAGCTGACATGCTCTCACGCAACTCGATAGCTGAACCAGAGACATCCGACGCGGAGCTAGAGGACGAAGTGGCAGCATACGTCCAGCTAGTGATCGACGAGCTTCCAGCCACTGATGTCAAGTTGGCGCTCATCATACAACAACAGCATCAGGACGAGACATGCCAACTCTTGAAAGAATACGGTGTCAACGGATGGCCAGATCCGAAGAAACTCGATGTACGCGTCAAGCCGTATTACCCCCATCGCAACGACATTGCTGACCAAGGTGGAATCCTTATGCTCAGCAACAGAATCATCATTCCCGCTAACTTGCAGAAAAATGTCCTAGGTCATCTTCACGAGGGACATCAGGGAATCACGAAGTGTCGAGCCAGAGCCCGTCAATCTTGCTGGTGGCCCGGATTATCAACGCAGATCGAGGCGATGATCCGTTCCTGCCCGCAATGCGTGCAGCACAATAGCAACAGGCGCGAGCCGCTCGTGAGCTCGACCTTGCCAGAACGTCCATGGCAGAAAGTAGCAGTAGATCTATTCAAAGAGGCAGGTCAGTGGTACCTATTAGTAACTGACTACTTCTCACGTTGGTATGAAGTCCGATTGTTCGTTGATCAACGAGCGATCACTGTCATTACGCTTCTGAAAGAAATCTTTTGTCAATTTGGCATTCCCGAATTGATACGTAGTGATTGCGGAACGCAATTCCAAGTGTTGGAAACATCATAGTTTGCTCTATTCGCTAAAGTTTCTGGATTTGTCAACGTTCGCAGCAGTCCATTTTTTCCCGCAGAGTAACGGCTTCGTAGAAGCAGGAGTGAAGATTGCCAAGGCCCGCATGTCAAAATCTAGTGATATCTTCAAGGCATTATTGGCATACCGCTCTACACCACTCTCCTGTGGCTTTAGTCCAGCTCAACTCCTGATGAACCGACAAATTCGTTCTACTCTTCCGTTACCGCCTTCCCAATTAATACCACCGATTGCCCTCAATCGCGAGCTTCGGGAAAGAGAAGAAGAGCTACGGTCCAAACAAAAAGCAGATTACGATCGCCATCACGTTGTTCGGGAACTGTCTGGGGAACAACTCAAGAGGAACACGACAAGAATCTCGAGGCAGAGCTCATCAATCAATTTAAATTAACCGATTTAAATATATTTATTTCAAATAATTGAAAGGATCCTCTAAAATTTAGTATTTTTCCCATTTTGCATTAAAATATATAAAATAAATATAAAGCATAATTAATATGGCAATATTTAGTGTCATGTATTAGATTAATACATACACAATGACATTTAAATTAAATTGACACTCAAAATACCTTCCAAATATACATAGGAGCCAAAATTAAATGGGGTCTGTCAGACCCCAGGTGACCACTCGCGTTACAAAATGACAGGTGACTACCGGCGGGTTAAACAGTTGTCTGCATGGTTCCCTAGGTTTGCGTTGCAGCATAAAGCGTATTATTTTTTCTGGACGACAAAACCTTCCTGCTTGCAGATGCAGCACCCCAGAAGATAATGCCGTAGAGTAGGAAAGACTGGGGAATGGCGAAATAAGCGGATCTGACACTGGGGGTATGGCATTGCCTTGCCAGCGTTCTAATAGCGAATCCAGCCCGGGACAATCTCCCCACTAGTTCCGTGGTCTAGTCTAATGCCCAAGAACTTAGTGCTGAAATGGAGTTGGAATGGGGGTGGAAGGCAGTTCTCGATCACCTCTGGGATCAACACTTTGGTGTTATTAGGGTTCAGTGACATTTTGTTGGCACCATTCTGCAAGATGACCATTTAGGGTAAGAAGATCAACTTCCAGTTCTTGTAGCGTACTTGATGCCACTGCTGCTGTAGTGTCATCAGCGAATTGAACTACCGTCCTGCTAGACGAATAAGCAGTGGTAAGTCCCAAATCATTCACCAATAGCGAGAAGAGGGTTGGTCCTAATATCGAACCCTGGGGAACTCTAACGTTTATAGTTTCCCATGTAGATATTCCGTTGTCAGCGACCATCACACGTTGGTTTCTGTTAGTGAGATACGATGCAAAACAGTTTCAGTTTCAGTTTTATTTCCATTTGTCAAGGCAATACAATGTAAGTACATACACGTCATACACAAGCTGTGACCCATAAGCTTAAGCTTTTTTAGGGACCCTATTTGGAAAATCTTAGTTACTAGGTAATTTATTAATAGGTACTTAATGCAAGTTCTCAGTAAGGTGTGATTCTATCTAGTATTTTATTTAGATTCTATCTAGCATATTTTAAATTGGAACATGATTATCAGATAAAATTAATAATAATAATAATAATAATAATAATAATAATAATAATAATAATAATAATAATAATAATAATAATAATAATAATAATATTATCCCACAGGATGCCTATGTACCATTTTATGTAAGATGAAAATGTGATTGAAATAAAGAAATAATAATAATAATAATAATAATAATAATAATAATATAGATTGATATATTATGTGGAATAGGTACATATATATTTATCTAGTAGTTCAAAGCTAGGTACCTTACTTTGTCACTTTGATAAAGATAAAAATAAAATAAAAAATAAAAGATAAATAAAAGATAAAGATAAAGATAAAATTTATCTTTGATAAAGAAGGATTGCAGCTTGGCATAAAATCCATCTGGGAAGGAAAAATCATGCATGGCCAATATCCGAATAAAATGAAATCCCCTCAAGTTGATAGAGATAGAACATTTGGATGGTTGACTCGATCTGATCTCAAGGGGGAAACAGAAGCTTTTATAGTTGCGGCACAAGACCAAGCACTGAGAACCAAGTATTATGACCGGCGTATTCTTAAGACAGGCACCGACGAAATGTGCAGACTATGCAAATCCTTCGCTGAGACAATAAACCATATAGCATCCGGTTGTCCTGTACTAGCGAAGCGCGAATACATTCAAAGGCATGATCGCGTGTGCACATATCTTCACTGGGATATATGTAAACATTTTGGAATTCCGGTTGAAGACAAATGGTATATGCATAAGCCAGCTCAAGTTGTCATCCACGACCAGGTTACCATCCTTTACAATGAGCAGATCCAAACAGATAGGACAGTCCTCGCTAATAAACCAGATATTGTATTAAAAAATGGACATGAGAAGACCTGTTTAATTATTGATGTGGCAATCCCAATGGAAGATAACTTAATTGCTAAAGAAGCGGAAAAAATATTAAAGTACAAAGACCTGGCAATTGACATCAACAGAATGTGGAAACTAAAGACGAAAATAGTGCCAGTTGTAATAGGAGCTCTTGGTACAGTGGCATTAAGTCTCCAAGAACATCTGCTTCACATTCCTGGATGTCATTGCATGCATGACCTCCAAAAGACAGTACTCTTGGGAACTGCTCATATATTGAGAAAAGTGCTGTAACACCACAGCAGAAAAAAAAGCAACATCAAAAGAATCAGCCTCAAGGAGATGGTTGATCCTCGGCTGATTTTTCAAGACCAGTGACAGGCGAATTTAGATTAGTTTATATTCATGTTTGAAAATATTCTTGTGTTACTCATTCAAATGTTAATCCTGTACTGTACACTGAGACAATAAAGTGAATAATAATAATATAGATTGATATATTATGTGGAATAGGTACATATATATTTATCTAGTAGTTCAAAGCTAGGTACCTTACTTTGTCACTTTGATATCTATGCTAGTTGTTAATAGTTGACGATCATGCAGAAATTCTTCTACAGAGTAATGCTTTGTTAATGAGAAACTGTTTCAATTGATGTCGAAAAGCTACGTATTTTTTTGTTTCTTTCGGGTTTTGGGGTAGTGCGTTGTCTAGTTTTGTATTAAATGTAGTTTGAATTTTGTTGTGCTCTTTTTGTCCTATAACGATCTGCGTGTAAGTTAGTTTTCTGTCGAGTGTCGTGTTTGTGAATGTTATTGTTTTGATTTACACCTTTTTTCATTCTCATTGCAAGCACAGATTCTAATATGTATATGCATGGGAATGTTAAAATTTTATGTTTAATAAAATGTTTCTTGCAGTCTGGTTTTTTATGTGTTCTTATTTTTATATTTCAATCCAAAAATTGCTCTTATCGCTTTTCTCTGCATTGTAAATACTTTATATGCATCCGTCGAGTTGCCCCAAAACTGAATTACGTAGCGTATATGTGACTCAAAATTGGCATAGTAAACTAGTTAAGCTGTTTTTACATTTGTTAGCGATATAATTGACTTTAGTGAGAAGTATGAGGATTGTAGTTTCCTTATTAATTTATTGCAGTGAGACTTCCAATTCAATTGTTCATCTATTACTATTCCCAGAAATATAGTTTCATCAATTTGTTTTATTAGTGAGGGCTGTTAGCACATACATTTGCCAAAATAGTGCAAAATGTGATACTAATTTTTCCTTTGGCAGTCTTATAGGAAATTTTCCGCTCTTTCATAATTTCGATATCCTCAAAAAATCGGTCGGCAATTTTGGGCCCCAGGGCTGTCCAAAGTGCCAAAAAGTGTGTATTTCAGTGAAATTATAAAACTTTTGTAAATTTATTGTTCTTGTATAATAAACGATGTGTCAGGAACGTAAGATAATAATAATAATCTTTAATCCTTTTTTTTCCAAATTACAGTGGGTTAAGGAGGTAAATACAAGGGCCTAATTAATGAAACCGGCTGGCCGGGCCTGACGTTGAAAAAATAAAACTTCTAGGCCTAACGAAAGTTGTATTTATTCAAGAAATTAAAGATGTCGGCGAGTAAGCTCTAAAATAGCCGACATTTTCAGGGAATTCGTGTTTCAAGGTTGCAGTTGCTTATGTATGTTCATATTATGGACTTTTAACATAAAAATCTATGGGTCACGAAATTAACCCTTTGGGGGGGTGGGGGGTAGAGCCCCAAAGGTTTCGATGTGTATACAATAGCCCACACTAGCTAGATAAAAATGTTTCTATGCACATACTAAAGAAAATGTGATCTCTTCAAAAAAAAAGAGAACTCAAAATAATGCCGCCATCTTGGATAAAAAGAGCTTATATTTCTTTTTTTGTCAATTTCAGTACGTTCTCCATACAATAAGAAAAAGTTTATTTGACATAAAATATAGCACTAATTCTAATAAAGACATTTGTAATTTGCATATTCTATGTATCTCCAACCGTTCTATTTGTGTGTTGATAAAATGTCACAAGATAGGGATTTTAACATGTTATTTTAGTTCAGGAGGCGGTGACTCAATACCTTTGCAGTGAACAAGGGATGAGCAAAGTAGCCAATTAATCATCATTTTTCAACTGCTGTGCGCAAAATAACGAAAAATAAACGCGTCTCATCCAAGATGGCGGCATAAATTTGGATCTCGTGATTTTTTTCGAACAGAGCACAGTTTTATTAGTGTGTGCAAGAAATTATTAGTCTCTATCTACTATGGATTATTTTACACACATCGAAACCTTTAGGTCTCCACCCCCCACCCTCCCAAAGGGTTAATTTCGCGATACATCGATTTTTAAGTTAAATGTCCATAATATGAACATACATAAGCAACTGCAACCTTGAAACACGAATTCCCTGAAAATGGCGGCTATTTTAGAGCTTACTCGCCGACATCTTTAATTTCTTGAATAAATACAACTTTCGTTAGATTTAGAATTTTTATTTTTTTATCGTACGTACCTGACACATCGTTTATTATACAAGAACAATACATTTACAAAAGTTTTATAATTTCACTGAAATACACACTTTTTGGCACTTTGGACAGCCCTGGGGCCCAAAATGGCCGCCCGATTTTTTGAGGATATCAAAATTATGAAAGAGCGGAAAATTTCCTATAAGACTGCCAAAGGAAAAATTTGTATCACATTTTGCACTATTTTTGTGCTTACATCCCTCACTAGATTTCATTGTCTCTATCTTGATTTTTGAAGTTAATATTTAACTTTGTGTTTTCAGAATTCTTTTTAAGGTTAAAGTGGATAAAGTTTGTTTTCTCTGTGTTAAGTAAGAGGCTATTGTCTTTGAACCATGTAGCAGTTTCCTCCATGAGAAGTCCACTGTTTACTTGTAGTTTTTCAACTGTTTCACCCATAATTGTGATGTTTGCGGCGTCAGCGTACAGTTCTGATAGTTTTGAAGTTTCTGGGAGGTCATTTACATATATAATAAATAATAGTGGTCCAAGGATGGAGCCCTGTGGTACTCCGCACGTGATTGGTTGTGGATCTGACAAATACTTGATTTCTTGATTTCTTGATTTCTTTCATTAATGGAGGTTAATTCTACGTGTTGAACTCTATTTTCTAGGTACGATATTAATAGATTTAAAGCAATTACTCGGTCTCCTGAGTCTCCTCAGAGTGAGTCATCTCAGTCTGCCGTAGCGCATAAGTTTATTGAGAGGAAGTTTGTGGTCTAGAGAGTCGAACGCTTTCGACAAGTCGCTGAAAACGGCGCCGACTTCCTTGTGATTGTCAAGAGCCTTTGCCACTTTTAGAACTAGCTGGATGGTCGCAGTCGCCGTTGATCGGTTTACTGAGAGTCCGAAAAGGATTCTCCAGATGTCTAAGATGCTCGCTGCAGGATCTTAGAAAAGGTCGGTAACAATGCAATTGGTCTATAGTTGGAAGTTGGAACACTTTTTCTGGTCTCCCTTTTTGTGTATAGGTTTGATGACTGCGTACTTCATTCTCGACGGAAACACTCCATTACTCAGTGAGTGGTTGATGACTGAGTAAAAGGAACGGCAATCCGAGGGGCACATTTCTTGACTAGGCTCATAGGAATCTCGTCCCAACCTGATGACGACTTTGGAGCAAAAGTTCTAATAATTTCCACTATATCTGCCTCGGTTACGTTGGGAGGCTCGGAGATAGTAGCAGGCTCAGGCCAAACGAGTTCCAATGTCTTCAAGCTTTCTGCATCTGAGGTTACAGTAGAGCCAGCAATTTCCTTTCCCACTGACAAGAAGTATTCATTTAGCTTTGCCGCTACCTTATCCGGCTTTTCAAGTAGGACATCACCAGCCTGGATGATTATTGGAGGACCATCCTTCTTGGTGGTTCCTGTCAGTCTTTTTACGAGGTACAATAATGAAGAACTCTTGTCTCCTGACTGCAATAATTTTAGAGTGGTAACTCCTTTTTGCACATTAAATCTCTGAACGGACATTCGTTTTCAATTGCTGCAGTTCAGTTTGAGCCGGCAAGTTTACCACCCTCTTGACAATGCGACATAGGTCACGCTTCTTTTGGCAAGCTTCGCTTATAGAATTTGTAGCCCAGCCTTTCGGCAAGTGTTGCTTCTTTGGTGAATAAGGTTTTCTCGGAAAGTGGTTCTCGAATAGCAGCATGAAAGTGTGGAGAAATGCGTTGTACTTCTCGTCTACAGAACCACCTTCGTAAAAGTTTAACCAGACTTGCATACTAAGATCCAGAATGAACTCCTGGATTGCTTTAGCTGGGAATTTCCTCTTCATGACAGTTGCTTGTTTAGATTTCGAAATGTTTGGTGTTAAAAATCTTTCTTTTTAATGGGATCTTTAGTATAGTTGACCGCTGTGGTCGGCAAGCCGGGATCAATGACAGCGAAGAAACCTTGCTTTATGTTCGCAACACGCCAGAATGAAAGTAGATGAATTTGTACCAAGAAATAATTCCTACTAGCACTTGTCAGCACAGCAAAGACCACCAACGTAATTGTAAGTAACGACCGGAAAGTGAGAAGCGACTGATGGACCAGAACGAATATTATGAGTTATGTCTTTCTTCTGCCACAATGAGAGCTCGACTTTAAGAACATGCATCAGTAGTACATCGACATTAGGCGACCCAAAATATATTGTCACACTCTAATTGTAAAAGTGACAACTTCAAATCACAAATACCGAGTAATCAATATCTTAAGCTTAAGATCAGTGGGATGCTGGGTTGGAGAGAAATCAACATTGTAATGATACGGAGGAAAACACTCGGTGTACGCGTTGACAAGTGAGCACCAAAACATGAAACACCTAGTTCTGAAATTCCATTCAAAGAAATCATATAAGCCAATTGATTAAAATAGTGCCCATTACTCTTCTCTTCATTGCAACTTTGTAAGACACCTACACACTCTGCATGTACACATAAACAGGCGTAAACCAACCACTCTACTAGATGATACTAGGAAAACGCTCTGTGTAACGCGTTGATGAGCGAGCACGGACACGCGTAACACCTCGAACCGAAATTATGTCTACCGAAAATATCATTAAAAGCCAATAATTCTGGAAATTCGTCAGACTTGTAGGCATAAAAATCTCCAAATATTCCTGAAGTATTAGTCCCAATAACCATGCAAAGGTTTAAGTTGATCGATTGAACCTTTATGATTAAAATGTTCCTTGTTAATTTTCAAAAATCATAGGATCTATTTAAAAAAATATACCTGGGACCACTCATATCCCGCAGAATCGGGAATTCTAATGTTATAGAATAGGACCCCGGGAAAATTACTGACACAATATTACACGATCTGTTGAACGGTTATATCAGTTTCATACGCTTGTAAGTTTCTACTCTAACTTCCTTGGAACTATATAGAGTCGAAGTAGCCGTGATCAACATTTTCGAGAAATTTGACAGCCAACACGCAAAATGTCCGTAAAACGTCAATAACTTTTGAATTTATACACAGATTAGTCTGAAAATTGTCAAAACTACAGATAATGTTAGTCCCAATAACCATGCAAAGTTTTAAGTTGATAGGTCATACGGTTCTAGTTTAAATTTCAAAAATCATATGAAAGATTTTTTTCAATTTTAACCAATGGAAGGATTTGGCTGACACTTTGTAAGATTGGGTACAATGTTGGTCGTAATGACTTGTCAAAATTTCAAATTGATCGAAACAACCAATCAAAAGATATTTTTTTTTAAATTTTAACCAATCACATGATCCCGTTCAAAAACGATCCCAGGGACCGCATAGATTACGTTAATAAATGTGCAAAATTTCAGATCGATTGGTTGTGCCGTTTGACCTGGGCTGTGAACACAAAAAAAACACACACACAGAGAAAGTGCCATAAGAGTACCGTGGTGACGCTCGCTACGCTCGCTCAATTATTGTTTCACCAGTACCATTATTCGATAACGAAAACGAAATCATGCTTTCTGAAATCAATTTCATATGTGTTTTCCATTATGTTCATTATGTTATCCATTATGTTTCAATTAGGTTTACTGACGATTGCTTACTTTCCAGGTGCCACTTAACATAAATTCACTTGCCTTCGCCGGCAGTCTGTTCTTTGAACTATTTATCCTTTACGAATTGTGTTGGCTTGCAGACCAGATCACTGAGCAGGTATGTGACGTCAATTCTGATTCATTGCGCATGACATTGCAGATATTACATCCGAGTTGTGTTACCACAACTCGAGAGAGGCGGCCTACAGTTGTGATTCATCTGAGTCGTGTTACAGAGTGGTCTGGTGGGAGAGGCGGCCTACAGTTGTGATTGGTTCCAAGCTTCAGACAGCTTCAAGAAGTCACTCAGGATCATCATATCCAATGCGAATCAACCGGTTGTTTTGATGGCAGGTGGTTTCGTGCCGATTACAGTGAAGACGTTTGACAGAGTATGGACATACACTAATCTGTGCTTAGTAAATCACATGTACTTTGCTTCGTCATATCAAAAACTCCATATGGAGTTTTAAATTATTTTAACCTCCATGGTCATATTAAGAATTACTAGGAAAACGCTCAGTGTAACGCGTTGATGAGCGAGCACGGGTACGTGCAAATTCTCGAACCGGATATGCGTACACAACGCACAGTAAACATATCCATCCATATTGAATTGAAAAATGAACTCTATCAACTCCACTAAATCAACGAATTTCATCGAAACTTGAAAATAGCATCTAAGCACCCTGGTACATATAGCAAATCAGGTTCAATTCAATTGGCACTGGAAAACATTCATTTCGATACTTCATATCCGACAGCTATTAAAAATGTCAATAAGTTCATACGTTCTTAACTGATTGAGCTGAACATTTGTAAAATAAAAGGCATTGTTGGTCTTAATGATCATGCAAAATATGAGTTTAATCACATGTATTGGAGACCATTTTCATTTTTCAACCTATCAGGAGATGTTTATTTAAATTTTAACCAATGAATGGATTTCAAAATAAATTAAAGTCAGCAAACAGAAAATGTTGTCTCTACATGTGTGCAAAATTTCAGCTCGATCGAAGAAAAACTCTGACCTGTATAGCCAAAATATGACTTTGATCAGATTAATCGAAGACAATTTTCATTTTCCAACCTATCAGGAGATGTTTATTTCAATTTATACAAGTAATGGATTTAAAAAAAATTAGGGCCTGCAAATAGAAAAGGTTGTATCTACATGTATGCAAAATTTCAGCTCGATCGAAGAAAAACTGTGACCTGTATAGCGTCACCTAGCAGAAAAACGAAAAAAAAAGATTTCCGTGCCAAATGAGCTAAAAGGAGACGCTCGCTTCGCTCGCTCAACAGTTCCGGAAGTTCAATGAAACTGGAAAACTGTGTTATTCAAATTAGAACAAAACAAAGTTACTAAACAGCATTGACCTTTTGCTAAAAAAATATATGAAATCTAATTCTGCACTGAAAAGTAGTGATATCAAAAAATTAGCCAAGTCAAAACTTTATTTGAAAGTCAAAAAATTCTTTGCGCATCGACTTTTTGGGCATTATAGGTATATTATATGTATAGATGTATATTTGATATATATTTTATATCTGGCATTAAACTATTGATGTACACGATGCGCCAAGTATTTTTTGATTTTCAAATAAAGTTTTGACTTGGTACATTTTTTTATCACTTCTTTTCAGTGCAGAATTTCTAGATGTCATATATTTTTTTTTTAAGTTGAAGAGACTTGGCTTGTATTTTTATCATAGTGTTTTTTGTTGGGGATCTTTTATACTTCAGTCGGAGTGACCTCTCAGACAAGGGGATTTTGTTTTGCGATACCTGGTATATTATAGTATCACCAGTTATAGTTATGTAGCCGTCTTTGATAAAGATTTTTTTTAAATTATTGAAACAAATACACAAGATAATAAATACACTTTACAAAATGTATACACCCTGGTCCACAAAGCCATGAATGGCTTGAGTGTGGAAGTAAACAAATTAAGTAATAAACATAATAACTAAACAGAAAATAACTTGCATTACGATTGTAACAAACAACGAAAGGCATTGCAGGATAATTATACAAGAACAAAAAAAATATGATTGAACAAAGATGATGATTTAAATTATATAACCCTAATAATTTAATTGAAAAACTACCTACCGTACCACATATATTATGAACATGTCAATTCAGTGACTTTAAGACAAAAACCATGCAATACATTCTTTATCATTCCAAATATTATTTATAATACTCGTTCTCATTCGATATACAGATAAATCAAGTTATACACTTTGTTTTATATAAGGCATGAGCATATTATATATTTTTAGTTGCCTTATAATTGTTCATTACATATTTACTGTCCTAGGAAAACGCTTTGTGTGACGCGTTGATGAGCGAGCCTTCGTATATACCTAACATGCGAAATGGGTGTGAAATTTGTTGTTTTTACAGACCTTGGGATTGTTAAGCGAGTGAAGCAAGCGACTCCTTTTGGCTCTTTTTGCACGTACCTTTGTTTTTTGTATGTTATTTGTCTGTTACTAACCGATACACCGGTCGCACTGTTAAAATTTAAATAAATATCTCCTTACAGATTGAAAATTGAAATAGTCTTCGATAAATCTGATCAAACTCATATTTTGCATTGCATGACCAACATTGTCTATTATTTTACAAATGTTAAACCTTGTTAAGGCCAGATAGTGGAGTCTGGTCCTGGAGAGTAAGATCGGGTGCAGCAGCGTTAAGAGAGCTGATGCAACCGTAAACGAGCACGGGATAGTGACGGCATTCAAGGGACCAATGGCTAGAGGCCATACACCACAGTTCATTCAATGTTACCTAATGGCAGGTACTTACCAGTGTAGAAGTAGAAATGGGCCAGACGACCTCTCAGACACAGCGTGGCGCGGGTAGGCGTGGCGAGGAAAGAATTGCATTCAGAGTCCACAGGGAAGAGAATGGAAATACTTGTGGGAGTCGCACTTCACGCAGATCGTAGAGTATAAGTAATGCTAAGTAATGCTGATCGGCAAGGCGATGTTGCTGATAGCAATGTACGTGAGTAACTCGAATGACCGCTCGGACGATGTGAACGGTCAGACGTATGGGTAGTAAACTGTGCACCTGCCACCGGTAAATCAAATACACTGTGGTAGGCAAAGTATTATTGCGCGGGGATAGGTAAACAGGTAGCGCAATAACAGGGGTGGAAGGAGGGAGGAAAAATAGTTCCAAGAACAACTGAGAGGTGAGTCAAGGACAGGAAATGGGCAGGAAACTAATAACTAAACACAAGCGCCTACTCGGCGCGGACATAACCGCCCACCGCGGAAGACAATGACTTCCGCAGCTCGAAAAATCCCAAAACATAAGAGACAACGAACTAACAAAAACCCACCAAGAGTACTGGTAGAATGCCAATACTCGAAAAAAGAGAAAGAAAGAAACCATGTCGCACACCCTAAGGCTGAGGGAGAGCGACCAACTTGTTCACGGGACGAGTGTATACGCCGGAAGAAGTGCGGACTTGCACTACACGTATAACACCATCCGGACCGGGGAGGACTCGGCAAACTCTGCCGATGGGCCAGTTGAGTGGAAGAGAGTGGGACTCGTAAAAGAAAACCACATCTCCCACCTGGAGATTGGGGGGATTGCGAATCCACTTATCATGCTGCATAAGGGAATGCAAATACTCAGCAGACCAACGCTGCCAAAAAGCAGAGGTAAGCTGCTTGACGAAGTGCCAACGGGCAAGGGGTCGGATGTCAAGAGGGGGTGTCGAATCAGGAGTTGACAACAGAGGGGACCCGATGAGGAAGTGACCAGGGCTCAGGTAATCTACACCTTCAGCGGGCTCCGCTGAAGAGGAGCATAAGGGCCGACTGTTAAGTACGGCTTCGATGCGTGTGAAGAGTGTAGAGTACTCTTCAAACGTGAGTTTAGACTCACCGACAAGCCTGAGCAAAAGGGACTTGGCTGATTTGACACAAGCCTCCCAAAGACCACCGAAGTTAGGGGCGTAGGGGGGATTAAAATGCCACTTGATCTCGCGCCGGGCGAGAGTGTCACTAAGTTCGGGCTGTGAATGAGCCAGGAAGGCGGCAACTTCTGAAAGTTGTCGCGCCGCACCGACGTAATTACGACCGCAGTCGGAGTACACGTCGGAAGGCAAACCTCTCCGTGCGATGAACCGATCAAAGCAGGCCTTGAAGGCTTCCGTGGACAATTCAGAAACGAACTCCAAGTGCACTGCCTTAGTACACATACACACGAAGACGCAGAGGTAGCCCTTTAACACTGGAGCGCGTCGCAGATGGCTGGACTTAACCAAAAACGGTCCAGCAAAGTCGGTCCCGACGTTAGAAAACGGACGAGACGGCCTGACACGAACATCAGGAAGGTCAGACATGAATGGTTGGACTGGTTTAGAGCGAAACTTGTGGCAAGTGAGGCATCTATGAATACGTTGCCGGAGCAAGCCACGAAGAGAGGTTGCCACGCCGGCGTCGTCGCCTCGGGCAGAAATAACCAGTGCCGAGCTAGCAACAGCTGGAGATGGGTGTGGGCGGGTGATCTCGTGGTAGTTGATAAAGAGAGAGACACGACATGAGCGAGAGCAATAGGATCAGAACTAGGTGCTAGACTATCAAGACATAAGGCTGTGATGTCCAGTTGACATTAATTATGGTTTTATTACATAACCTCAAGTGAGGAATAAATGAACAGTCAAATAAACACAACATACAAATGATCAGAATGAGATAACAGATTACCGGGGGTTTGACCTCCTCGCGTAAATGGACTCTGTGTACAACACAGGTCGTAACCTCATCAGCTGTGTGCCTGGAGGCAACACAACACATGCAATTGAATGAATAGCAAATAAGACTGATACAATACAATGATAAATATAATAAACTCTTTACTTACACTCCTCCGTGATAAGATGCTCGCCGAATTACTTCGGACATTTAATTAAATAGAACTCGTACATACGAGGTTCTAGGATTTCCTGGACGTTATACAAATGTTAAATTTAGTTAGGTATGAATGATCGAAAAGGTGCCCTTTCCCTGACTGCCTGACTCTCCGCGGAGACAATCCAAGTGTGGCCACACTTGATTGCAATACAAAAACTACGCAACGACAAAATACATTGACTACTCTATTTCAAGTAGGCCACAGGGACACAATAATGATTCTGTTAACAAAGCTCAAGATTGAACCTGCAAGTAGGGGCTGGACGACCAGTCGCACTACGTTATATCCGCTACAACTTAGCGTGGTTACAATCTACATTTAAACACTACTCACGCGGCGATGTGAAGTCGACAACGGTCAGCCAGAGAAAGAGAATGAGCTCAGGTCGCCGATCCGCGAACTCGACTATCATTGACCATTGCGCATGACATCTTTTCTGCTCTAGGCGACCCTCCAAATATGGGTACAAATGCAGGCTAATGGTAACGACTTGACGTTGGCGCCAGCGCCGAATTCAAACCGTTACAAGGTAATCCAAAAACGTTGTTGGATCAGAGCCTGTACCGTCCGAGGACCAGAATGCAATGATTGCAAGTGATAGAAATCACAGATGAGGTGAGACAGATGCGCTTCTTTAGGCAAAAGAAGGGGTTGTTTAGCGGATGCTGGGAGAGAAGAGCGGCTAAGACGTCCGCCCACCCTGAGCAAACCAACCGCGTCAACCAGGGGGTGAAGAGAAGCAAGCTTGGACTGGACGTGTCCGTGCTTGGCGAGCTGAGCGAGCTCTTCGCGATAGTAGAGGGCTTGGGTGCTCTTGACGCATAAGTTGACAGCGTCAACAAGATCCGCAGGTTGAAGCGTAGAGGGGGAAGGGGGGAGTTTTGCTCTCCTTGGCAGCAGAATACGCGCAAAACGTACAACGTGACCATATACGCGTTGCATCCGCAGGAAGGTTGTGAATCTCGCAAGGGGATCGATGGAGGACACAGGTGCGACAGTAACTGCGACTAAAGCAGCAGCAGGCTTTAATTCAGGGATGCTGGCGTCAGCTAAAGTCAGAGAGGTTGAACGTGGCCATTCTTCATATGATGAATGAAGGAATGAAGGACCATTGTGCCAGAGAGTGTGATCGAGGAATTCAGCAGGCAAAAGGCCACGTGACGCACAGTCAGCAGGATTGGCAACAGAGATCACATGGGACCATTCAGAGGGAGCATAAGAGTCGAGAATCTCTGTTGCACTCTGTTGGCAACAAAAGTTTTCAGACGATGAGGGGGTGTAGATAGCCAGGATAATACAATGGTAGAATCCGTGTACATATCCACAGAGGCAATAGGAGGCGAACTCCAGTCCTGGAGGATGTCTCGACGAAGGCGGGACAACAGCAACGCATCTGACAGCTCCAGTTTAGGATTAGTGATAGGCTTCACGGGCGCAACCTTACTACGAGCACGTAGTAGAGTGACATGGGATGACGTAGGAGTTGCCGAATGCAGATACACAACGGCCGCATAAGCGCGTTCAGACGCATCACAGAAACCGACAAGACGATTGATGGTCTCGTTGACTGGAAAAGCGCGAGGAATGCGGTAATCCGACAATGAGATGACTGAAGCGACAGCGCAACGCCAGTCCAGAGACAGAGGGGAGTGTCCCATTGCAGCGGAGTAATCCACAAACGTTGCATGAAGATTTTCAGTAAACAAACAAACGGGGTTAATAACCCGAGCGGGTCAAAGATGCGCGCGATGTACGAAAGAACAGTTCGTTTCGTCACAATGCCGCTGAAAGGTTCAGAATGATAGCTGAAAGTATCACTTTGAGGTTCCCAACGCATTCCCAAAATCTTGATGCCTTGTTCGGTATCGGAGAAAATGAGAGGAGTCTCACGATGCTCTTGCGGAATGGAAGAGAGCATGGAGGGAACGCTGCTGGTCCATTTGCGCAATTCAAAACCGCCTTTTGCCAGCAAAGCTTGAAGCTCTGAGACCAGAGATCGAGCATGGGCAACATCAGGAGAGCATGTAACGACGTCATCAATATACGTGTTAGATGTCAGCGCTTGAGAAGCGAGCGGGAATGCAGCACCTTCATCCTTGACGAGTTGTTGAAGAACGCGTTGTGCTAGAAACGCTGACGGCGTGAGGCCGTAGGTGACAGTTGACAGCTCGTATTCTTCCACAGGGCCTGAGGGAGATGATCTCCAGAAAATGTGCTGATATTTACGATCTTCAGGGTGAATCAAGATTTGCCTGTACATTTGCCGAACGTCGGCACACACGGCAATAGGCTGAGACCTGAAAGCAGTCAGAATAGCGGGAAGGTCACGTTGCAACTTGGGACCACACATGAGATTTTGATTGAGAGAGAGACCAGCTTGGTCCGGTGCTGACGCATTGAAAACAACACGCAACTTGGTGCTAGAGCTTGACGTTTTGTGCACGCAATGATGAGGGATGACATAATCTGACGACGATTTAGCGAGTTGCATATGACGGGACTCGACGTAATCCTTCATGAAAGCTTGATAAGCTGACTCATGCTCGGGGTTACGCTTGAGACGACGCTCAAAACTCAAATAGCTTTGAAAAGCAACATCGCGGTTCGACCCGAGTGCAGAAATGTCAGGTTTAAACGGAAGCTTGACAGAATAGCGTCCTGTGGAATCACGAGAGTGCGTGGCAACGAACTGGGATTCACACAGCTGAACAGCCGGGTCTGTCGGGGGAGGGCGTCGAACCTCCTCAGATTCCCAAAACAAACGCAAAGTACTTTCCAGAGGTGGAGCGTGACAAGTCAGCAACGAGAGGGGATCTTGGGCATCGGTTTGAGAACCGACTGTACCGATGATAACTCACCCAAAGATAGTGCTAATGGCAGAGGGTTTGCCGTGGAGCATGTCTCCAGACGTCTGTAGCACATCCGGGTAAACATCGGCACCCAACAAAACGTCAACTTCATCGGGCACGAAAAACCTATCGTCAGCTAGAGATAGGCCACGATAGCGTTCACAAATGTCAGAAGAGACGGCGCTGGAGGGGAGAGAACTCGAAATGGCTGGAAGCACGAGAGCTTGTACATCAAGAGCTTTCTCGTGAGGAAAGCGTGAGACGATATGACAATTGACCAGGCCGTGAACTTTGGCCGATGAATTGCCAATACCAGACAACTGAGTGGGCATGCCTTGAACTTTAAGTCCGAGCTTTTGGACCAATGAGTGAATGATGGCTGTGACTTGTGAACCCGAGTCTAAAACCATTCTCACTGGCTGAAGATTGCCATGTTGGTCATGAATGAAACCGCGAATAGTTCCGAGCAGGACTTGATTGAAGACAGGCCGCGATAAACTTGTTTTACAAAAGTAGGAGCCAGCAATAGGCTGCGCGAGAGCGGCATCAACAACAGGGGTAGAAGTAGAAGGGGTGACCTCGGGGGTGACGCCAGGGGAAGTGGTGTCACTAGAGCGCGAGGAGGGCTCTACGTGTAAAGTTGAATGATGCTGACGCGAAGAACAAGTTGTACACGAACGTGTTGAAGTACACGCAGATCTGGGATGTGGGCCGAGACAATTGAAGCAGAGCTTGAACCGCTTCAATGTTTCATACCGTTGAGGAATCGTTTGCGCAATGTAAACAGAACAATGAGACAGTCGATGGGTTTGTTTACATTGTGGGCAAGTCGAATCAGACCGATTGAGTGGTCGTTTGTCCTTGACCGAGACCGCAGAGGTCGCTATGAACGAATTGAGGCGTTTGACAGGCGAGGTTATTGACCTTGGCGTCGCGACGGCGGACTTGTCTAAACCACACAATTCCAACGTGCGGCTGGCGCTCTCTAGAAAATGCGTCAGATTTTCCAAAGTAGGGAGTTCATCGTCAGCAAACTTGGTTTCAAACGCCTTTCTGGTTTGAGAATCCAAATTTCTAAGAGACAACGAAAGCAGAATGAAATCGTCGAGATGTTCGATGCCTAATTGTCTAAGTGCAGAAATAGAATTCTTGTGAATTTGAACAAAGTTCTGCAACGATTCGAGAGAAGACGATTTGAGTGGAGTAAACTCAAAGATTTTCTGTAGATAATGGTTAGCGAGCAAAAGTTTGCTTTCGTAACGTGAGACTAATGCATTGAAAGCAGGAATGTAGTTGCTTGCTTCGAGCGTGTAATCAGAGATAACAGCGCGAGCGGAATCAAACAAACAACTATTTAAATGAAAGAATTTCTGTAAATCATCAAGTTCAGTACGATTATGGATGAGTGAACGAAATACTGAAATAAATGCAGGCCAATCAGAGTGAAGTCCAGAGAACTTCGGCAGGTTTATAGTCGGCAAACGAACTGATTTTTTGACAAGTGAAATGTCAGGTGATGCAACAGGGGGAATGACTGCTTTTGCCTCAGCTGCTGCAACAGCCTCTAGATAGCGAGATTGAGCACTGAAGAAAAGATCATTGAAACTTGCCCATTTTTTGCTCACTTCCATTGCAGTTAATGGAGCGACCAACTTTCCCAGCAAACACAGCACTGCACGCTTTGTACATTAATTGTGCCTTCCCGACGCATCATGTGCAAGGAAAGTGTTGGGCGTTGTACGGTTGATACAAGAAAGATATCTGTTCGTCTACACACATAAATTGCACCTTCAGAGAGTGTACCTTTTGTATGCTGGGCCTGTACCCGCGTACAACACTGCAATTTATTTGCACGCGCGACAATACCGGGCCAGTGTCTACCGACGTGCATGTTTCTTGTATACCAAAAACTACACGCGCAACAATGCCGGGCCAGTGTCTACCGACGTGTATGTTTCTTGCATACCAGAAGCTGCACGCGCAACAATACCGGGCCAGTGTCTACCGACGTGCATGTTTCTTGTATACCAAAAACTACACGCGCAACAATGCCGGGCCAGTGTCTACCGACGTGTATGTTTCTTGCATACCAGAAGCTGCACGCGCAACAATACCGGGTCAGTGTTGACCGACGTGTATGTTTCTTGCATACCAGAAGCTGCACGCGAAACAATACCGGGCCAGTGTTGACCGACGTGCATGTTTCTTGTATACCGAAAAACTACACGCGCAACGACACCGGGCCAGTGTCTACCGACGTGTATGTTTCTTGCATACCAGAAGCTGCACGCGCAACAATACCGGGCCAGTGTTGACCGACGTGCATGTTTCTTGTATACCGAAAAACTACACGCGCAACGACACCGGGCCAGTGTTGACCGACGTGTATGTTTCTTGTATACAGAAATACTGCAAGCGCAACAATACCGGGCCGGTGTTGACCGACGTGCATGTTTATTGTATACACACAAGGAGTGCACTCAACAATGCTGGGCTGGTATCAACAGGAGTGCATGTTTCTTGCGTTGCGAAACAACTCTATCGGAAACATGCAAAACCATTGCTGGCCCAGTGTTGTACAACGTTCCACTTTCTTGCCTACCCAATCTGTATAGTCACGCTATGGATGTGTTTAGATAATTTAAAGCGAAAATATAAATAAAGAAAACATGAATATATCTATGCGAAATCAATTCTAATCTATATCAGTTGTATTATTTCACATCCTAATACATGTCCGTGTGTTTTTTTCAGTTAATACTCGCAATAAGTATTCAAAATGAGCATTTTAAATATAAAGTGCACGAAAAGTGCACGCGATGGTGCCGGCGTGGTACAAATATTGTATACGGTCATCCACAAGAAATCAAGTATTTCAATGTTACTTAAATAGAAAATTAATTATATATGTATGAATTGGACTTTCATTACGTATGCAAAAATTTCATGTATCAATATTTTAACGGGATGTTTTAATTATGAACACATTTTATTTGTTATGCTTATTATATTAATTTCTTTGCACTGTACAAATTAATAACATAAAAAAATTATTTGATGTTAAAATTGATGAGGAAATTGAAAATACTATGAACTAACTGAATGTAGCTAATGCATTCTTTTAAACAAATTGAATTGCGCGGTATTGGAGTGCCCCAGCAGTAGGTACCCGTTTTGTATCAGAATTGTGTCGTACGATCGCTCGCGCTCGCTCGCCGGTCAAGTGGCTTATTTCACCCTCCTACCTCCATCGTCACCGTGGAGGAGTGGATACATCGGGAGCGCGCCAAATCGACGACCGGAGTTCGAATCCAGTGTATGTCTCATAAAATTGTCTTTCATGTACTAATTGCAATGTCTTCTATCACACAGTACAAACTACCTCCTTGTATAAAACGAGATAATTTTTTCGATTTTGAATACTATAATATTTGTTTTAAATCAACAACATGAACTAGTAGCGATCCCCGTAGCTAATTTTGGAACTAGCGTTTTACATGCGAAAGAGCAAGTGCAAGAAAGATGCCGTTTCGTTGGCGCAAATTTTGTGCACGCAATCCGCACGGACGATGCACGCCCGGTGTTGGGAGTGTGCCTTTCATGGCTGCAAGATTAGTGCAAGTAAGTTAACGGCGAGGTATCTTTTCATGGCAGTTGGTTTTGTGCAAGAAAGATGCTGGTCCGCAACTGGGTTGGTGCACGCTGTACATGATGGAAAATGTGCATATTTTCGGGACATGATTTTGCCGGCCCAGTAACTTCTGTACAACACAAATACAACACCGCATGAAGGTACAAAAATAATACAAGGCGTGCACTCTTGTGTTTGCTGGGTTACATTGAGGGAAGTGATACTCTCTTAAATTTCATCAAACTTAGTTTGCAAACTGAGTAAACGATCGTACCGACCTTTGAATGACACGACATTGTCGGGAGACAGTTTTTTGAAAGCATCAAAGATTTGCTGTGTTTGAGCGAAAGCCTCCTCACGTCTGTATTGAAGCAAATCTTGATCTTGCTTCTGAGACATCGTAAGGACTGCCCCACGCTGAGCGATGAATCACTGCGAGAAAACCGCGTAATCGCGCAACTGACCTTATGAAGGTCACGAGGGTCACGAGTGACGAAACACAAACTGAACGAGAGGCAGAAAGTAACTAACTGGCAAGCAGCTAGTAAACGAGCACGGGCGTTTGCACGAAAGACGGAAAACGTGCAATTGCACTGTAGAGAGTGCAGATTACGGAACGAGATTGTAGCGAGCACGGGCGTCTGCGAGGGAGACGGAAGCGTGCACGCGTGAATGGTTCCTGGTTGGTTCTGACAAACGAACATGTAACCAACACACGAGGAACGGCTGTAAACCACGGACAAATACTAGTTGGAACTCCGGCTCAAGGGACCATGTGTTAAGGCCAGATAGTGGAGTCTGGTCCTGGAGAGTAAGATCGGGTGCAGCAGCGTTAAGAGAGCTGATGCAACCGTGAACGAGCACGGGATAATGACGGCAATCAGGGGACCAATGGCTAGAGGCCATACACCACAGTTCATTCAATGTTACCTAATGGCAGGTATTTACCAGTGTAGAAGTAGAAATGGGCCAGACGACCTCTCAGACACAGCGTGGCGCGGGTAGGCGTGGCGAGGAAAGAATTGCATTCAGAGTCCACAGGGAAGAGAATGGAAATACTTGTGGGAGTCGCACTTCACGCAGATCGTAGAGTATTGTCTAAAACGGTATTGCTGGAGGTAATATTAAACGCACTGTATACTGTAAAAGCGTGGGCGCAGTTGAATTGTAGGTTCACTGTGCTGAGCTAAGTAATGCTGATCGGCAAGGCGATGTTGCTGATAGCATTGTACGTGAGTAACTCGAATGACCGCTCGGACGATGTGAACGGTCAGACGTTGGGTAGTAAACTGTGCACCTGCCACCGGTAAATCAAATACACTGTGGTAGGCAACGTATTATTGCGCGGGGATAGGTAAACAGGTAGCGCAATAACAGGGGTGGAAGGAGGGAGGAAAAAATAGTTCTAAGAACAACTGAGAGGTGAGTCAAGGACAGGGAATGGGCAGGAAACTAATAACTAAACACAAGCGCCTACTCGGCGCGGACAAACCTAATCAGTCCGGAATGTATGCATTTATTGACAGGATCGAAGGGAATGCTTCTTTTCCACTGCAACTAAATCTTATTTGAGAAATACCACTGGTTGTTTGAGTACCAGAGTGTTTAGATGGCTATTCTCAAGTTTCAATGAAAAACAATATGAGCCACTAAAACAACATAAAAGTATTTCAATTCAATATGGATGTATATGTTTTCTGTGCGTTTGAAGACGCAATAC
>OW203767.1:33535808-34009353 GCA_934045905.1 Leuctra nigra | reverse complement strand
CTATCGCGTGTAATGTATCCACTCCAGGTGTCATGTTGTAACGTCTCTATGAAGGAGCTAACATGTAGTAATGTATCCACTTCTTACTATCGCGTGTAATGTATCCACTCCAGGTGTCATGTTGTAACGTCTCTATGAAGGAGCTAACATGTAGTAATGTATCCACTTCTTACTATCGCGTGTAATGTATCCACTCCAGGTGTCATGTTGTAACGTCTCTATGAAGGAGCTAACATGTAGTAATGTATCCACTTCTTACTATCGCGTGTAATGTATCCACTCCAGGTGTCATGTTGTAACGTCTCTATGAAGGAGCTAACATGTAGTAATGTATCCACTTCTTACTATCGCGTGTAATGTATCCACTCCAGGTGTCATGTTGTAACGTCTCTATGAAGGAGCTAACATGTAGTAATGTATCCACTTCTTACTATCGCGTGTAATGTATCCACTCCAGGTGTCATGTTGTAACGTCTCTATGAAGGAGCTAACATGTAGTAATGTATCCACTTCTTACTATCGCGTGTAATGTATCCACTCCAGGTGTCATGTTGTAACGTCTCTATGAAGGAGCTAACATGTAGTAATGTATCCACTTCTTACTATCGCGTGTAATGTATCCACTCCAGGTGTCATGTTGTAACGTCTCTATGAAGGAGCTAACATGTAGTAATGTATCCACTTCTTACTATCGCGTGTAATGTATCCACTCCAGGTGTCATGTTGTAACGTCTCTATGAAGGAGCTAACATGTAGTAATGTATCCACTTCTTACTATCGCGTGTAATGTATCCACTCCAGGTGTCATGTTGTAACGTCTCTATGAAGGAGCTAACATGTAGTAATGTATCCACTTCTTACTATCGCGTGTAATGTATCCACTCCAGGTGTCATGTTGTAACGTCTCTATGAAGGAGCTAACATGTAGTAATGTATCCACTTCTTACTATCGCGTGTAATGTATCCACTCCAGGTGTCATGTTGTAACGTCTCTATGAAGGAGCTAACATGTAGTAATGTATCCACTTCTTACTATCGCGTGTAATGTATCCACTCCAGGTGTCATGTTGTAACGTCTCTATGAAGGAGCTAACATGTAGTAATGTATCCACTTCTTACTATCGCGTGTAATGTATCCACTCCAGGTGTCATGTTGTAACGTCTCTATGAAGGAGCTAACATGTAGTAATGTATCCACTTCTTACTATCGCGTGTAATGTATCCACTCCAGGTGTCATGTTGTAACGTCTCTATGAAGGAGCTAACATGTAGTAATGTATCCACTTCTTACTATCGCGTGTAATGTATCCACTCCAGGTGTCATGTTGTAACGTCTCTATGAAGGAGCTAACATGTAGTAATGTATCCACTTCTTACTATCGCGTGTAATGTATCCACTCCAGGTGTCATGTTGTAACGTCTCTATGAAGGAGCTAACATGTAGTAATGTATCCACTTCTTACTATCGCGTGTAATGTATCCACTCCAGGTGTCATGTTGTAACGTCTCTATGAAGGAGCTAACATGTAGTTATGTATCCACTTCTTACTATCGCGTGTAATGTATCCACTCCAGGTGTCATGTTGTAACGTCTCTATGAAGGAGCTAACATGTAGTAATGTATCCACTTCTTACTATCGCGTGTAATGTATCCACTCCAGGTGTCATGTTGTAACGTCTCTATGAAGGAGCTAACATGTAGTAATGTATCCACTTCTTACTATCGCGTGTAATGTATCCACTCCAGGTGTCATGTTGTAACGTCTCTATGAAGGAGCTAACATGTAGTAATGTATCCACTTCTTACTATCGCGTGTAATGTATCCACTCTAGGTGTCATGTTGTAACGTCTCTATGAAGGAGCTAACATGTAGTAATGTATCCACTTCTTACTATCGCGTGTAATGTATCCACTCCAGGTGTCATGTTGTAACGTCTCTATGATGGAGCTAACATGTAGTAATGTATCCACTTCTTACTATCGCGTGTAATGTATCCACTCCAGGTGTCATGTTGTAACGTCTCTATGAAGGAGCTAACATGTAGTAATGTATCCACTTCTTACTATCGCGTGTAATGTATCCACTCCAGGTGTCATGTTGTAACGTCTCTATGAAGGAGCTAACATGTAGTAATGTATCCACTTCTTACTATCGCGTGTAATGTATCCACTCTAGGTGTCATGTTGTAACGTCTCTATGAAGGAGCTAACATGTAGTAATGTATCCACTTCTTACTATCGCGTGTAATGTATCCACTCCAGGTGTCATGTTGTAACGTCTCTATGAAGGAGCTAACATGTAGTAATGTATCCACTTCTTACTATCGCGTGTAATGTATCCACTCTAGGTGTCATGTTGTAACGTCTCTATGAAGGAGCTAACATGTAGTAATGTATCCACTTCTTACTATCGCGTGTAATGTATCCACTCCAGGTGTCATGTTGTAACGTCTCTATGAATGAGCTAACATGTAGTAATGTATCCACTTCTTACTATCGCGTGTAATGTATCCACTCCAGATGTCATGTTGTAACGTCTCTATGAAGGAGCTTACATGTAGTAATGTATCCACTTCTTACTATCGCGTGTAATGTATCCACTCCAGGTGTCATGTTGTAACGTCTCTATGAATGAGCTAACATGTAGTAAAGTATCCACTTCTTACTATCGCGTGTAATGTATCCACTCCAGGTGTCATGTTGTAACGTCTCTATGAAGGAGCTAACATGTTGTTATGTATCCACTTCTTACTATCGCGTGTAATGTATCCACTCCAGGTGTCATGTTGTAACGTCTCTATGAAGGAGCTCACATGTAGTAATGTATCCACTTCTTACTATCGCGTGTAATGTATCCACTCCAGGTGTCATGTTGTAACGTCTCTATGAAGGAGCTAACATGTAGTAATGTATCCACTTCTTACTATCGCGTGTAATGTATCCACTCCAGGTGTCATGTTGTAACGTCTCTATGAAGGAGCTAACAGGTAGTAATGTATCCACTTCTTACTATCGCGTGTAATGTATCCACTCTAGGTGTCATGTTGTAACGTCTCTATGAAGGAGCTAACATGTAGTAATGTATCCACTTCTTACTATCGCGTGTAATGTATCCACTCCAGGTGTCATGTTGTAATGTCTCTATGTAGGAGCTAACATGTAGTAATGTATCCACTTCTTACTATCGCGTGTAATGTATCCACTCCAGGTGTCATGTTGTAACGTCTCTATGAAGGAGCTTACATGTAGTTATGTATCCACTTCTTACTATCGCGTGTAATGTATCCACTCCAGGTGTCATGTTGTAACGTCTCTATGAAGGAGCTAACATGTAGTTATGTATCCACTTCTTACTATCGCGTGTAATGTATCCACTCCAGGTGTCATGTTGTAACGTCTCTATGAAGGAGCTAACATGTAGTAATGTATCCACTTCTTACTATCGCGTGTAATGTATCCACTCCAGGTGTCATGTTGTAACGTCTCTATGAAGGAGCTTACATGTAGTAATGTATACACTTCTTACTATCGCGTGTAATGTTTCCACTCCAGGTGTCATGTTGTAACGTCTCTATGAAGGAGCTAACATGTAGTAATGTATCCACTTCTTACTATCGCGTGTAATGTATCCACTCCATGTGTCATGTTGTAACGTCTCTATGAAGGAGCTAACATGTAGTAATGTATCCACTTCTTACTATCGCGTGTAATGTATCCACTCCAGGTGTCATGTTGTAACGTCTCTATGAAGGAGCTAACATGTAGTTATGTATCCACTTCTTACTATCGCGTGTAATGTATCCACTCCAGGTGTCATGTTGTAACGTCTCTATGAAGGAGCTAACATGTAGTAATGTATCCACTTCTTACTATCGCGTGTAATGTATCCACTCCAGGTGTCATGTTGTAACGTCTCTATGAAGGAGCTAACATGTAGTAATGTATCCACTTCTTACTATCGCGTGTAATGTATCCACTCCAGGTGTCATGTTGTAACGTCTCTATGAAGGAGCTAACATGTAGTAATGTATCCACTTCTTACTATCGCGTGTAATGTATCCACTTCAGGTGTCATGTTGTAACGTCTCTATGAAGGAGCTAACATGTAGTAATGTATCCACTTCTTACTATCGCGTGTAATGTATTCACTCCAGGTGTCATTTTGTAACGTCTCTATGAAGGAGCTAACATGTAGTAATGTATCCAGTTCTTACTATCGCGTGTAATGTATCCACTCCAGGTGTCATGTTGTAACGTCTCTATGAAGGAGCTTACATGTAGTAATGTATCCACTTCTTACTATCGCGTGTAATGTATCCACTCCAGGTGTCATGTTGTAACGTCTCTATGAAGGAGCTAACATGAAGTAATGTATCCACTTCTTACTATCGCGTGTAATGTATCCACTCCAGGTGTCATGTTGTAACGTCTCTATGAAGGAGCTAACATGAAGTAATGTATCCACTTCTTACTATCGCGTGTAATGTATCCACTCCAGGTGTCATGTTGTAACGTCTCTATGAAGGAGCTAACATGTAGTAATGTATCCACTTCTTACTATCGCGTGTAATGTATCCACACCAGGTGTCATGTTGTAACGTCTCTATGAAGGAGCTTACATGTAGTAATGTATCCACTCCAGGTGTCATGTTGTAACGTCTCTATGAAGGAGCTAACATGTAGTAATGTATCCAGTTCTTACTATCGCGTGTAATGTATGCACTCCAGGTGTCATGTTGTAACGTCTCTATGAAGGAGCTAACATGTAGTAATGTATCCACTTCTTACTATCGCGTGTAATGTATCCACTTCAGGTGTCATGTTGTAACGTCTCTATGAAGGAGCTAACATGTAGTAATGTATCCACTTCTTACTATCGCGTGTTATGTATCCACTCCAGGTGTCATGTTGTAACGTCTCTATGAAGAAGCTAACATGTAGTAATGTATCCACTTCTTACTATCGCGTGTAATGTATCCACTCCAGGTGTCATGTTGTAACGTCTCTATGAAGGAGCTAACATGTAGTAATGTATCCACTTCTTACTATCGCGTGTAATGTATCCACTCCAGGTGTCATGTTGTAACGTCTCTATGAAGGAGCTAACATGTAGTAATGTATCCACTTCTTACTATCGCGTGTAATGTATCCACTCCAGGTGTCATGTTGTATCGTCTCTATGAAGGAGCTAACATGTAGTAATGTATCCACTTCTTACTATCGCGTGTAATGTATCCACTCCAGGTGTCATGTTGTAACGTCTCTATGAAGGAGCTAACATGTAGTAATGTATCCACTTCTTACTATCGCGTGAAATGTATCCACTCCAGGTGTCATGTTGTAACGTCTCTATGAAGGAGCTAACATGTAGTAATGTATCCACTTCTTACTATCGCGTGTAATGTATCCACTCCAGGTGTCATGTTGTAACGTCTCTATGAAGGAGCTAACATGTAGTAATGTATCCACTTCTTACTATCGCGTGTAATGTATCCACTCCAGGTGTCATGTTGTAACGTCTCTATGAAGGAGCTAACATGTAGTAATGTATCCACTTCTTACTATCGCGTGTAATGTATCCCCTCCAGGTGTCATGTTGTAACGTCTCTATGAAGGAGCTAACATGTAGTAATGTATCCACTTCTTACTATCGCGTGTAATGTATCCACTCCAGGTGTCATGTTGTAACGTCTCTATGAAGGAGCTAACATGTAGTAATGTATCCACTTCTTACTATCGCGTGTAATGTATCCACTCCAGGTGTCATGTTGTTACGTCTCTATGAAGGAGCTAACATGTAGTAATGTATCCACTTCTTACAATCGCGTGTTATGTATCCACTCCAGGTGTCATGTTGTAACGTCTCTATGAAGGAGCTAACATGTAGTAATGTATCCACTTCTTACTATCGCGTGTAATTTATCAACTCCAGGTGTCATATTGTAACGTCTCTATGAAGGAGCTAACATGTAGTAATGTATCCACTTCTTACTATCGCGTGTAATGTATCCACTCCAGGTGTCATGTTGTAACGTCTCTATGAAGGAGCTAACATGTAGTAATGTATCCACTTCTTACTATCGCGTGTAATGTATCCACTCCAGGTGTCATGTTGTAACGTCTCTATGAAGGAGCTAACATGTAGTAATGTATCCACTTCTAACTATCGCGTGTAATGTATCCACTCCAGGTGTCATGTTGTAACGTCTCTATGAAGGAGCTAACATGTAGTAATGTATCCACTTCTTACTATCGCGTGTAATGTATCCACTCCAGGTGTCATGTTGTAACGTCTCTATGAAGGAGCTAACATGTAGTAATGTATCCACTTCTTACTATCGCGTGTAATGTATCCACTCCAGGTGTCATGTTGTAACGTCTCTATGAAGGAGCTAACATGTAGTAATGTATCCACTTCTTACTATCGCGTGTAATGTATCCACTCCAGGTGTCATGTTGTAACGTCTCTATGAAGGAGCTAACATGTAGTAATGTATCCACTTCTTACTATCGCGTGTAATGTATCCACTCCAGGTGTCATGTTGTAACGTCTCTATGAAGGAGCTAACATGTAGTAATGTATCCACTTCTTACTATCGCGTGTAATGTATCCACTCCAGGTGTCATGTTGTAACGTCTCTATGAAGGAGCTAACATGTAGTAATGTATCCACTTCTTACTATCGCGTGTAATGTATCCACTCCAGGTGTCATGTTGTAACGTCTCTATGAAAGAGCTAACATGTAGTAATGTATCCACTTCTTACTATCGCGTGTAATGTATCCACTCCAGGTGTCATGTTGTAACGTCTCTATGAAGGAGCTAACATGTAGTATTGTATCCACTTCTTACTATCGCGTGTAATGTATCCACTCCAGGTGTCATGTTGTAACGTCTCTATGAAGGAGCTAACATGTAGTAATGTATCCACTTCTTACTATCGCGTGTAATGTATCCATTCCAGGTGTCATGTTGTAACGTCTCTATGAAGGAGCTAACATGTAGTAATGTATCCACTTCTTACTATCGCGTGTAATGTATCCACTCCAGGTGTCATGTTGTAACGTCTCTATGAAGGAGCTAACATGTAGTAATGTATCCACTTCTTACTATCGCGTGTATTGTATCCACTCCAGGTGTCATGTTGTAACGTCTCTATGAAGGA
This sequence comes from Leuctra nigra, assembly GCA_934045905.1. NCBI lineage: Eukaryota > Metazoa > Arthropoda > Insecta > Plecoptera > Leuctridae > Leuctra > Leuctra nigra. The sequence goes on along the minus strand of OW203767.1, from coordinate 34,002,187 downwards.
GCTAACATGTAGTTATGTATCCACTTCTTACTATCGCGTGTAATGTATCCACTCCAGGTGTCATGTTGTAACGTCTCTATGAAGGAGCTAACATGTAGTAATGTATCCACTTCTTACTATCGCGTGTAATGTATCCACTCCAGGTGTCATGTTGTAACGTCTCTATGAAGGAGCTAACATGTAGTAATGTATCCACTTCTTACTATCGCGTGTAATGTATCCACTCCAGGTGTCATGTTGTAACGTCTCTATGAAGGAGCTAACATGTAGTAATGTATCCACTTCTTACTATCGCGTGTAATGTATCCACTCTAGGTGTCATGTTGTAACGTCTCTATGAAGGAGCTAACATGTAGTAATGTATCCACTTCTTACTATCGCGTGTAATGTATCCACTCCAGGTGTCATGTTGTAACGTCTCTATGATGGAGCTAACATGTTGGTATGTATCCACTTCTTACTATCGCGTGTAATGTATCCACTCCAGGTGTCATGTTGTAACGTCTCTATGAAGGAGCTAACATGTAGTAATGTATCCACTTCTTACTATCGCGTGTAATGTATCCACTCCAGGTGTCATGTTGTAACGTCTCTATGAAGGAGCTAACATGTAGTAATGTATCCACTTCTTACTATCGCGTGTAATGTATCCACTCTAGGTGTCATGTTGTAACGTCTCTATGAAGGAGCTAACATGTAGTAATGTATCCACTTCTTACTATCGCGTGTAATGTATCCACTCCAGGTGTCATGTTGTAACGTCTCTATGAAGGAGCTAACATGTAGTAATGTATCCACTTCTTACTATAGCGTGTAATGTATCCACTCTAGGTGTCATGTTGTAACGTCTCTATGAAGGAGCTAACATGTAGTAATGTATCCACTTCTTACTATCGCGTGTAATGTATCCACTCCAGGTGTCATGTTGTAACGTCTCTATGAATGAGCTAACATGTAGTAATGTATCCACTTCTTACTATCGCGTGTAATGTATCCACTCCAGGTGTCATGTTGTAACGTCTCTATGAAGGAGCTTACATGTAGTAATGTATCCACTTCTTACTATCGCGTGTAATGTATCCACTCCAGGTGTCATGTTGTAACGTCTCTATGAATGAGCTAACATGTAGTAAAGTATCCACTTCTTACTATCGCGTGTAATGTATCCACTCCAGGTGTCATGTTGTAACGTCTCTATGAAGGAGCTAACATGTTGTTATGTATCCACTTCTTACTATCGCGTGTAATGTATCCACTCCAGGTGTCATGTTGTAACGTCTCTATGAAGGAGCTCACATGTAGTAATGTATCCACTTCTTACTATCGCGTGTAATGTATCCACTCCAGGTGTCATGTTGTAACGTCTCTATGAAGGAGCTAACATGTAGTAATGTATCCACTTCTTACTATCGCGTGTAATGTATCCACTCCAGGTGTCATGTTGTAACGTCTCTATGAAGGAGCTAACAGGTAGTAATGTATCCACTTCTTACTATCGCGTGTAATGTATCCACTCTAGGTGTCATGTTGTAACGTCTCTATGAAGGAGCTAACATGTAGTAATGTATCCACTTCTTACTATCGCGTGTAATGTATCCACTCCAGGTGTCATGTTGTAATGTCTCTATGTAGGAGCTAACATGTAGTAATGTATCCACTTCTTACTATCGCGTGTAATGTATCCACTCCAGGTGTCATGTTGTAACGTCTCTATGAAGGAGCTTACATGTAGTTATGTATCCACTTCTTACTATCGCGTGTAATGTATCCACTCCAGGTGTCATGTTGTAACGTCTCTATGAAGGAGCTAACATGTAGTTATGTATCCACTTCTTACTATCGCGTGTAATGTATCCACTCCAGGTGTCATGTTGTAACGTCTCTATGAAGGAGCTAACATGTAGTAATGTATCCACTTCTTACTATCGCGTGTAATGTATCCACTCCAGGTGTCATGTTGTAACGTCTCTATGAAGGAGCTTACATGTAGTAATGTATACACTTCTTACTATCGCGTGTAATGTTTCCACTCCAGGTGTCATGTTGTAACGTCTCTATGAAGGAGCTAACATGTAGTAATGTATCCACTTCTTACTATCGCGTGTAATGTATCCACTCCATGTGTCATGTTGTAACGTCTCTATGAAGGAGCTAACATGTAGTAATGTATCCACTTCTTACTATCGCGTGTAATGTATCCACTCCAGGTGTCATGTTGTAACGTCTCTATGAAGGAGCTAACATGTAGTTATGTATCCACTTCTTACTATCGCGTGTAATGTATCCACTCCAGGTGTCATGTTGTAACGTCTCTATGAAGGAGCTAACATGTAGTAATGTATCCACTTCTTACTATCGCGTGTAATGTATCCACTCCAGGTGTCATGTTGTAACGTCTCTATGAAGGAGCTAACATGTAGTAATGTATCCACTTCTTACTATCGCGTGTAATGTATCCACTCCAGGTGTCATGTTGTAACGTCTCTATGAAGGAGCTAACATGTAGTAATGTATCCACTTCTTACTATCGCGTGTAATGTATCCACTTCAGGTGTCATGTTGTAACGTCTCTATGAAGGAGCTAACATGTAGTAATGTATCCACTTCTTACTATCGCGTGTAATGTATTCACTCCAGGTGTCATTTTGTAACGTCTCTATGAAGGAGCTAACATGTAGTAATGTATCCAGTTCTTACTATCGCGTGTAATGTATCCACTCCAGGTGTCATGTTGTAACGTCTCTATGAAGGAGCTTACATGTAGTAATGTATCCACTTCTTACTATCGCGTGTAATGTATCCACTCCAGGTGTCATGTTGTAACGTCTCTATGAAGGAGCTAACATGAAGTAATGTATCCACTTCTTACTATCGCGTGTAATGTATCCACTCCAGGTGTCATGTTGTAACGTCTCTATGAAGGAGCTAACATGAAGTAATGTATCCACTTCTTACTATCGCGTGTAATGTATCCACTCCAGGTGTCATGTTGTAACGTCTCTATGAAGGAGCTAACATGTAGTAATGTATCCACTTCTTACTATCGCGTGTAATGTATCCACACCAGGTGTCATGTTGTAACGTCTCTATGAAGGAGCTTACATGTAGTAATGTATCCACTCCAGGTGTCATGTTGTAACGTCTCTATGAAGGAGCTAACATGTAGTAATGTATCCAGTTCTTACTATCGCGTGTAATGTATGCACTCCAGGTGTCATGTTGTAACGTCTCTATGAAGGAGCTAACATGTAGTAATGTATCCACTTCTTACTATCGCGTGTAATGTATCCACTTCAGGTGTCATGTTGTAACGTCTCTATGAAGGAGCTAACATGTAGTAATGTATCCACTTCTTACTATCGCGTGTAATGTATCCACTCCAGGTATCATGTTGTAACGTCTCTATGAAGGAGCTAACATGTAGTAATGTATCCACTTCTTACTATCGCGTGTAATGTATCCACTCCAGGTGTCATGTTGTAACGTCTCTATGAAGAAGCTAACATGAAGTAATGTATCCACTTCATACAATCGCGTGTAATGTATCCATTCCAGGTGTCATGTTGTAACGTCTCTATGAAGGAGCTAACATGTAGTAATGTATCCACTTCTTACTATCGCGTGTAATGTATCCACTCCAGGTGTCATGTTGTAACGTCTCTATGAAGGAGCTAACATGTAGTAATGTATACACTTCTTACTATCGCGTGTAATGTATCCACTCCAGGTGTCATGTTGTAACGTCTCTATGAAGGAGCTAACATGTAGTAATGTATCCACTTCTTACTATCGCGTGTAATGTATCCACTCCAGGTGTCATGTTGTAACGTCTCTATGAAGGAGCTAACATGTAGTAATGTATCCACTTCTTACTATCGCGTGTAATGTATCCACTCCAGGTGTCATGTTGTAACGTCCTATGAAGGAGCTAACATGTAGTAATGTATCCACTTCTTACTATCGCGTGTAATGTATCCACTCCAGGTGTCATGTTGTAACGTCTCTATGAAGGAGCTAACATGTAGTAATGTATCCACTTCTTACTATCGCGTGTAATGTATCCACTCCAGGTGTCATGTTATAACGTCTCTATGAAGGAGCTAACATGTAGTAATGTATACACTTCTTACTATCGCGTGTAATGTATCCACTCCAGGTGTCATGTTGTAACGTCTCTATGAAGGAGCTAACATGTAGTAATGTATCCACTTCTTACTATCGCGTGTAATGTATCCACTCCAGGTGTCATGTTATAACGTCTCTATGAAGGAGCTAACATGTAGTAATGTATACACTTCTTACTATCGCGTGTAATGTATCCACTCCAGGTGTCATGTTGTAACGTCTCTATGAAGGAGCTAACATGTAGTAATGTATCCACTTCTTACTATCGCGTGTAATGTATCCACTCCAGGTGTCATGTTGTAACGTCTCTATGAAGGAGCTAACATGTAGTAATGTATCCACTTCTTACTATCGCGTGTAATGTATCCACTCTAGGTGTCATGTTGTAACGTCTCTATGAAGGAGCTAACATGTAGTAATGTATCCACTTCTTACTATCGCGTGTAATGTATCCACTCCAGGTGTCATGTTGTAACGTCTCTATGAAGGAGCTAACATGTAGTAATGTATCCACTTCTTACTATCGCGTGTAATGTATCCACTCCAGGTGTCATGTTGTAACGTCTCTATGAAGGAGCTAACATGTAGTAATGTATCCACTTCTTACTATCGCGTGTAATGTATTCACTCCAGGTGTCATGTTGTAACGTCTCTATGAAGGAGCTAACATGTAGTAATGTATCCACTTCTTACTATCGCGTGTAATGTATCCACTCCAGGTGTCATGTTGTAACGTCTCTATGAAGGAGCTAACATGTAGTAATGTATCCACTTCTTACTATCGCGTGTAATGTATCCACTCCAGGTGTCATGTTGTAACGTCTCTATGAAGGAGCTAACATGTAGTAATGTATCCACTTCTTACTATCGCGTGTAATGTATCCACTCCAGGTGTCATGTTGTAACGTCTCTATGAAGGAGCTAACATGTAGTAATGTATCCACTTCTTACTATCGCGTGTAATGTATCCACTCCAGGTGTCATGTTGTAACGTCTCTATGAAGGAGCTAACATGTAGTAATGTTTCCACTTCTTACTATCGCGTGTAATGTATCCACTCCAGGTGTCATGTTGTAACGTCTCTATGAAGGAGCTAACATGTAGTAATGTATCCACTTCTTACTATCGCGTGTAATGTATCCACTCCAGGTGTCATGTTGTAACGTCTCTATGAAGGAGCTAACATGTAGTAATGTATCCACTTCTTACTATCGCGTGTAATGTATCCACTCCAGGTGTCATGTTGTAACGTCTCTATGAAGGAGCTAACATGTAGTAATGTATCCACTTCTTACTATCGCGTGTAATGTATCCACTCCAGGTGTCATGTTGTAACGTCTCTATGAAGGAGCTAACATGTAGTAATGTATCCACTTCTTACTATCGCGTGTAATGTATCCACTCCAGGTGTCATGTTGTAACGTCTCTATGAAGGAGCTAACATGTAGTAATGTATCCACTTCTTACTATCGCGTGTAATGTATCCACTCCAGGTGTCATGTTGTAACGTCTCTATGAAGGAGCTAACATGTAGTCATGTATCCACTTATTACTATCGCGTGTAATGTATCCACTCCAGGTGTCATGTTTTAACGTCTCTATGAAGGAGCTAACATGTAGTAATGTATCCACTTCTTACTATCGCGTGTAATGTATCCACTCCAGGTGTCATGTTGTAACGTCTCTATGAAGGAGCTAACATGTAGTAATGTATCCACTTCTAACTATCGCGTGTAATGTATCCATTCCAGGTGTCATGTTGTAACGTCTCTATGAAGGAGCTTACATGTAGTAATGTATCCACTTCTTACTATCGCGTGTAATGTATCCACTCCAGGTGTCATGTTGTAACGTCTCTATGAAGGAGCTAACCTGTAGTAATGTATCCACTTCTTACTATCGCGTGTAATGTATCCACTCCAGGTGTCATGTTGTAACGTCTCTATGAAGGAGCTAACATGTAGTAATGTATCCACTTCTTACTATCGCGTGTAATGTATCCACTCCAGGTGTCATGTTGTAACGTCTCTATGAAGGAGCTAACATGTAGTAATGTATCCACTTCTTACTATCGCGTGTAATGTATCCACTCCAGGTGTCATGTTGTAACGTCTCTATGGAGGAGCTAACATGTAGTAATGTATTCACTTCTTACTATCGCGTGTAATGTATCCACTCCAGGTGTCATGTTGTAACGTCTCTATGAAGGAGCTAACATGTAGTAATGTATCCACTTCTTACTATCGCGTGTAATGTATCCACTCCAGGTGTCATGTTGTAACGTCTCTATGAAGGAGCTAACATGTAGTAATGTATCCACTTCTTAATATCGCGTGTAATGTATCCACTCCAGGTGTCATGTTGTAACGTCTCTATGAAGGAGCTAACATGTAGTAATGTATCCACTTCTTACTATCGCGTGTAATGTATCCACTCCAGGTGTCATGTTGTAACGTCTCTATGAAGGAGCTAACATGTAGTAATGTATCCACTTCTTACTATCGCGTGTAATGTATCCACTCCAGGTGTCATGTTGTAACGTCTCTATGAAGGAGCTAACATGTAGTAATGTATCCACTTCTTACTATCGCGTGTAATGTATCCACTCCAGGTGTCATGTTGTAACGTCTCTATGAAGGAGCTAACATGTAGTAATGTATCCACTTCTTACTATCGCGTGTAATGTATCACTCCAGGTGTCATGTTGTAACGTCTCTATGAAGGAGCTAACATGTAGTAATGTATCCACTTCTTACTATCGCGTGTAATGTATCCACTCCAGGTGTCATGTTGAAACGTCTCTATGAAGGAGCTAACATGTAGTAATGTATCCACTTCTTACTATCGCGTGTAATGTATCCACTCCAGGAGTCATGTTGTAACGTCTCTATGAAGGAGCTAACATGTAGTAATGTATCCACTTCTTAGTATCGCGTGTAATGTATCCACTCCAGGTGTCATGTTGTAACGTCTCTATGAAGGAGCTAACATGTAGTAATGTATCCACTTCTTACTATCGCGTGTAATGTATCCACTCCAGGTGTCATGTTGTAACGTCTCTATGAAGGAGCTAACATGTAGTAATGTATCCACTTCTTACTATCGCGTGTAATGTATCCACTCCAGGTGTCATGTTGTAACGTCTCTATGAAGGAGCTAACATGTAGTAATGTATCCACTTCTTACTATCGCGTGTAATGTATCCACTCCAGGTGTCATGTTGTAACGTCTCTATGAAGGAGCTAACATGTAGTAATGTATCCACTTCTTACTATCGCGTGTAATGTATCCACTCCAGGTGTCATGTTGTAATGTCTCTATGAAGGAGCTAACATGTAGTAATGTATCCACTTCTTACTATCGCGTGTATTGTATCCACTCCAGGTGTCATGTTGTAACGTCTCTATGAAGGAGCTAACATGTAGTAATGTATCCACTTCTTACTATCGCGTGTAATGTATCCACTCCAGGTGTCATGTTGTAACGTCTCTATGAAGGAGCTAACATGTAGTAATGTATCCACTTCTTACTATCGCGTGTAATGTATCCACTCCAGGTGTCATGTTGTAACGTCTCTATGAAAGAGCTAACATGTAGTAATGTATCCACTTCTTACTATCGCGTGTAATGTATCCACTCCAGGTGTCATGTTGTAACGTCTCTATGAAGGAGCTAACATGTAGTATTGTATCCACTTCTTACTATCGCGTGTAATGTATCCACTCCAGGTGTCATGTTGTAACGTCTCTATGAAGGAGCTAACATGTAGTAATGTATCCACTTCTTACTATCGCGTGTAATGTATCCACTCCAGGTGTCATGTTGTAACGTCTCTATGAAGGAGCTAACATGTAGTAATGTATCCACTTCTTACTATCGCGTGTAATGTATCCACTCCAGGTGTCATGTTGTAACGTCTCTATGAAGGAGCTAACATGTAGTAATGTATCCACTTCTTACTATCGCGTGTAATGTATCCACTCCAGGTGTCATGTTGTAACGTCTCTATGAAGGAGCTAACATGTAGTAATGTATCCACTTCTTACTATCGCGTGTAATGTATCCACTCCAGGTGTCATGTTGTAACGTCTCTATGAAGGAGCTAACATGTAGTATTGTATCCACTTCTTACTATCGCGTGTAATGTATCCACTCCAGGTGTCATGTTGTAACGTCTCTATGAAGGAGCTAACATGTAGTAATGTATCCACTTCTTACTATCGCGTGTAATGTATCCACTCCAGGTGTCATGTTGTAACGTCTCTATGAAGGAGCTAACATGTAGTAATGTATCCACTTCTTACTATCGCGTGTAATGTATCCACTCCAGGTGTCATGTTGTAACGTCTCTATGAAGGAGCTAACATGTAGTAATGTATCCACTTCTTACTATCGCGTGTAATGTATCCCACTCTAGGTGTCATGTTGTAACGTCTCTATGAAGGAGCTAACATGTAGTAATGTATCCACTTCTTACTATCGCGTGTAATGTATCCACTCCAGGTGTCATGTTGTAACGTCTCTATGAAGGAGCTAACATGTAGTAATGTATCCACTTCTTACTATCGCGTGTAATGTATCCACTCCAGGTGTCATGTTGTAACGTCTCTATGAAGGAGCTAACATGTAGTAATGTATCCACTTCTTACTATCGCGTGTAATGTATCCACTCCAGGTGTCATGTTGTAACGTCTCTATGAAGGAGCTAACATGTAGTAATGTATCCACTTCTTACTACCGCGTGTAATGTATCCACTCCAGGTGTCATGTTGTAACGTCTCTATGAAGGAGCTAACATGTAGTAATGTATCCACTTCTTACTATCGTGTGTAATGTATCCACTCCAGGTGTCATGTTGTAACGTCTCTATGAAGGAGCTAACATGTAGTAATGTATCCACTTCTTACTATCGCGTGTAATGTATCCACTCTAGGTGTCATGTTGTAACGTCTCTATGAAGGAGCTAACATGTAGTAATGTATCCACTTCTTACTATCGCGTGTAATGTATCCACTCCAGGTGTCATGTTGTAACGTCTCTATGAAGGAGCTAACATGTAGTAATGTATCCACTTCTTACTATCGCGTGTAATGTATCCACTCCAGGTGTCATGTTGTAACGTCTCTATGAAGGAGCTAACATGTAGTAATGTATCCACTTCTTACTATCGCGTGTAATGTATCCACTCCAGGTGTCATGTTGTAACGTCTCTATGAAGGAGCTAACATGTAGTAATGTATCCACTTCTTACTATCGCGTGTAATGTATCCACTCCAGGTGTCATGTTGTAACGTCTCTATGAAGGAGCTAACATGTAGTAATGTATCCACTTCTTACTATCGCGTGTAATGTATCCACTCCATGTGTCATGTTGTAACGTCTCTATGAAGGAGCTAACATGTAGTAATGTATCCACTTCTTACTATCGCGTGTAATGTATACACTCTAGGTGTCATGTTGTAACGTCTCTATGAAGGAGTTAACATGTAGTAATGTATCCACTTCTTACTATCGCGTGTAATGTATCCACTCCAGGTGTCATGTTGTAACGTCTCTATGAAGGAGCTAACATGTAGTAATGTATCCACTTCTTACTATCGCGTGTAATGTATCCACTCCAGGTGTCATGTTGTAACGTCTCTATGAAGGAGCTAACATGTAGTAATGTATCCACTTCATACAATCGCGTGTAATGTATCCACTCCAGGTGTCATGTTGTAACGTCTCTATGAAGGAGCTAACATGTAGTAATGTATCCACTTCTTACTATCGCGTGTAATGTATCCACTCCAGGTGTCATGTTGTAACGTCTCTATGAAGGAGCTAACATGTAGTAATGTATACACTTCTTACTATCGCGTGTAATGTATCTACTCCAGGTGTCATGTTGTAACGTCTCTATGAAGGAGCTAACATGTAGTAATGTATCCACTTCTTACTATCGCGTGTAATGTATCCACTCCAGGTGTCATGTTGTAACGTCTCTATAAAGGAGCTAACATGTAGTAATGTATCCACTTCTTACTATCGCGTGTAATGTATCCACTCCAGGTGTCATGTTGTAACGTCTCTATGAAGGAGCTAACATGTAGTAATGTATCCACTGCTTACTATCGCGTGTAATGTATCCACTCCAGGTGTCATGTTGTAACGTCTCTATGAAGGAGCTAACATGTATTAATGTATCCACTTCTTACTATCGCGTGTAATGTATCCACTCCAGTTGTCATGTTGTAACGTCTCTATGAAGGAGCTAACATGTAGTAATGTATCCACTTCTTACTATCGCGTGTAATGTATCCACTCCAGGTGTCATGTTGTAACGTCTCTATGAAGGAGCTCACATGTAGTAATGTATCCACTACTTACTATCGCGTGTAATGTATCCACTCCAGGTGTCATGTTGTAACGTCTCTATGAAGGAGCTTACATGTAGTAATGTATACACTTCTTACTATCGCGTGTAATGTATCTACTCCGGGTGTCATGTTGTAACGTCTCTATGAAGGAGCTAACATGTAGTAATGTATCCACTTCTTACTATCGCGTGTAATGTATCCACTCCAGGTGTCATGTTGTAACGTCTCTATGAAGGAGCTAACATGTATTAATGTATCCACTTCTTACTATCGCGTGTAATGTATCCACTCCAGTTGTCATGTTGTAACGTCTCTATGAAGGAGCTAACATGTAGTAATGTATCCACTTCTTACTATCGCGTGTTATGTATCCACTCTAGGTGTCATGTTGTAACGTCTCTATGAAGGAGCTAACATGTAGTAATGTATCCACTTCTTACTATCGCGTGTAATGTATCCACTCCAGGTGTCATGTTGTAACGTCTCTATGAAGGAGCTAACATGTAGTAATGCATTCCACTTCTTACTATCGCGTGTAATGTATCTACTCCAGGTGTCATATTGTAACGTCTCTATGAAGGAGCTAACATGTAGTAATGTATCCACTTCTTACTATCGCGTGTAATGTATCCACTCCAGGTGTCATGTTGTAACGTCTCTATGAAGGAGCTAACATGTAGTAATGCATTCCACTTCTTACTATCGCGTGTAATGTATCTACTCCAGGTGTCATGTTGTAACATCTCTATTAAGGAGCTAACATGTAGTAATGTATCCACTTCTTACTATCGCGTGTAATGTATCCACTCCAGGTGTCATGTTGTAACGTCTCTATGAAGGAGCTAACATGTAGTAATGTATCCACTACTTACTATCGCGTGTAATGTATCCACTCCAGGTGTCATGTTGTAACGTCTCTATGAAGGAGCTAACATGTAGTAATGTATCCACTTCTTACTATCGCGTGTAATGTATCCACTCCAGGTGTCATGTTGTAACGTCTCTATGAAGGAGCTAACATGTAGTAATGTATCCACTTCTTACTATCGCGTGTAATGTATCCACTCCAGGTGTCATGTTGTAACGTCTCTATGAAGGAACTAACATGTAGAAATGTATCCACTTCTTACTATCGCGTGTAATGTATCCACTCCAGGTGACATGTTGTAACGTCTCTATGAAGGAGCTAACATGTAGTAATGTATCCACTTCTTACTATCGCGTGTAATGTATCCACTCCAGGTGTCATGTTGTAACGTCTCTATGAAGGAGCTAACATGTAGTATTGTATCCATTTCTTACTATCGCGTGTAATGTATCCACTCCAGGTGTCATGTTGTAACGTCTCTATGAAGGAGCTAACATGTAGTAATGTATCCACTTCTTACTATCGCGTGTAATGTATCCACTCTAGGTGTCATGTTGTAACGTCTCTATGAAGGAGCTAACATGTAGTAATGTATCCACTTCTTACTATCGCGTGTAATGTATCCACTCCAGGTGTCATGTTGTAACGTCTCTATGAAGGAGCTAACATGTAGTAATGTATCCACTTCTTACTATCGCGTGTAATGTATCCACTCCAGGTGTCATGTTGTAACGTCTCTATGAAGGAGCTAACATGTAGTAATGTATCCATTTCTTACTATCGCGTGTAATGTATCCACTCCAGGTGTCATGTTGTAACGTCTCTATGAAGGAGCTAACATGTAGTAATGTATCCACTTCTTACTATCGCGTGTAATGTATCCACTCTAGGTGTCATGTTGTATCGTCTCTATGAAGGAGCTAACATGTAGTAATGTATCCACTTCTTACTATCGCGTGTAATGTATCCACTCCAGGTGTCATGTTGTAACGTCTCTATGAAGGAGCTAACATGTAGTAATGTATCCACTTCTTACTATCGCGTGTAATGTATCCACTCCAGGTGTCATGTTGTAACGTCTCTATGAAGGAGCTAACATGTAGTAATGTATCCATTTCTTACTATCGCGTGTAATGTATCCACTCGAGGTGTCATGTTGTAACGTCTCTATGAAGGAGCTAACATGTAGTAATGTATCCACTTCTTACTATCGCGTGTAATGTATCCACTCTAGGTGTCATGTTGTAACGTCTCTATGAAGGAGCTAACATGTAGTAATGTATCCACTTCTTACTATCGCGTGTAATGTATCCACTCCAGGTGTCATGTTGTAACGTCTCTATGAAGGAGCTAACATGTAGTAATGTATCCACTTCTTACTATCGCGTGTAATGTATCCACTCCAGGTGTCATGTTGTAACGTCTCTATGAAGGAGCTAACATGTAGTAATGTATCCACTTCTTACTATCGCGTGTAATGTATCCACTCCAGGTGTCATGTTGTAACGTCTCTATGAAGGAGCTAACATGTAGTAATGTATCCACTTCTTACTATCGCGTGTAATGTATCCACTCCAGGTGTCATGTTGTAACGTCTCTATGAAGGAGCTAACATGTAGTAATGTATCCACTTCTTACTATCGCGTGTAATGTATCCACTCCATGTGTCATGTTGTAACGTCTCTATGAAGGAGCTAACATGTAGTAATGTATCCACTTCTTACTATCGCGTGTAATGTATACACTCTAGGTGTCATGTTGTAACGTCTCTATGAAGGAGTTAACATGTAGTAATGTATCCACTTCTTACTATCGCGTGTAATGTATCCACTCCAGGTGTCATGTTGTAACGTCTCTATGAAGGAGCTAACATGTAGTAATGTATCCACTTCTTACTATCGCGTGTAATGTATCCACTCCAGGTGTCATGTTGTAACGTCTCTATGAAGGAGTTAACATGTAGTTATGTATCCACTTCATACAATCGCGTGTAATGTATCCACTCCAGGTGTCATGTTGTAACGTCTCTATGAAGGAGCTAACATGTAGTAATGTATCCACTTCTTACTATCGCGTGTAATGTATCCACTCCAGGTGTCATGTTGTAACGTCTCTATGAAGGAGCTAACATGTAGTAATGTATACACTTCTTACTATCGCGTGTAATGTATCTACTCCAGGTGTCATGTTGTAACGTCTCTATGAAGGAGCTAACATGTAGTAATGTATCCACTTCTTACTATCGCGTGTAATGTATCCACTCCAGGTGTCATGTTGTAACGTCTCTATAAAGGAGCTAACATGTAGTAATGTATCCACTTCTTACTATCGCGTGTAATGTATCCACTCCAGGTGTCATGTTGTAACGTCTCTATGAAGGAGCTAACATGTAGTAATATATCCACTGCTTACTATCGCGTGTAATGTATCCACTCCAGGTGTCATGTTGTAACGTCTCTATGAAGGAGCTAACATGTATTAATGTATCCACTTCTTACTATCGCGTGTAATGTATCCACTCCAGTTGTCATGTTGTAACGTCTCTATGAAGGAGCTAACATGTAGTAATGTATCCACTTCTTACTATCGCGTGTAATGTATCCACTCCAGGTGTCATGTTGTAACGTCTCTATGAAGGAGCTCACATGTAGTAATGTATCCACTACTTACTATCGCGTGTAATGTATCCACTCCAGGTGTCATGTTGTAACGTCTCTATGAAGGAGCTTACATGTAGTAATGTATACACTTCTTACTATCGCGTGTAATGTATCTACTCCGGGTGTCATGTTGTAACGTCTCTATGAAGGAGCTAACATGTAGTAATGTATCCACTTCTTACTATCGCGTGTAATGTATCACCTCCAGGTGTCATGTTGTAACGTCTCTATGAAGGAGCTAACATGTATTAATGTATCCACTTCTTACTATCGCGTGTAATGTATCCACTCCAGTTGTCATGTTGTAACGTCTCTATGAAGGAGCTAACATGTAGTAATGTATCCACTTCTTACTATCGCGTGTTATGTATCCACTCTAGGTGTCATGTTGTAACGTCTCTATGAAGGAGCTAACATGTAGTAATGTATCCACTTCTTACTATCGCGTGTAATGTATCCACTCCAGGTGTCATGTTGTAACGTCTCTATGAAGGAGCTAACATGTAGTAATGCATTCCACTTCTTACTATCGCGTGTAATGTATCTACTCCAGGTGTCATGTTGTAACGTCTCTATGAAGGAGCTAACATGTAGTAATATATCCACTTCTTACTATCGCGTGTAATGTATCCACTCCAGGTGTCATGTTGTAACGTCTCTATGAAGGAGCTAACATGTAGTAATGCATTCCACTTCTTACTATCGCGTGTAATGTATCTACTCCAGGTGTCATGTTGTAACGTCTCTATTAAGGAGCTAACATGTAGTAATGTATCCACTTCTTACTATCGCGTGTAATGTATCCACTCCAGGTGTCATGTTGTAACGTCTCTATGAAGGAGCTAACATGTAGTAATGTATCCACTACTTACTATCGCGTGTAATGTATCCACTCCAGGTGTCATGTTGTAACGTCTCTATGAAGGAGCTAACATGTAGTAATGTATCCACTTCTTACTATCGCGTGTAATGTATCCACTCCAGGTGTCATGTTGTAACGTCTCTATGAAGGAGCTAACATGTAGTAATGTATCCACTTCTTACTATCGCGTGTAATGTATCCACTCCAGGTGTCATGTTGTAACGTCTCTATGAAGGAACTAACATGTAGAAATGTATCCACTTCTTACTATCGCGTGTAATGTATCCACTCCAGGTGACATGTTGTAACGTCTCTATGAAGGAGCTAACATGTAGTAATGTATCCACTTCTTACTATCGCGTGTAATGTATCCACTCTAGGTGTCATGTTGTAACGTCTCTATGAAGGAGCTAACATGTAGTAATGTATCCACTTCTTACTATCGCGTGTAATGTATCCACTCCAGGTGTCATGTTGTAACGTCTCTATGAAGGAGCTAACATGTAGTAATGTATCCACTTCTTACTATCGCGTGTAATGTATCCACTCCAGGTGTCATGTTGTAACGTCTCTATGAAGGAGCTAACATGTAGTAATGTATCCATTTCTTACTATCGCGTGTAATGTATCCACTCCAGGTGTCATGTTGTAACGTCTCTATGAAGGAGCTAACATGTAGTAATGTATCCACTTCTTACTATCGCGTGTAATGTATCCACTCTAGGTGTCATGTTGTAACGTCTCTATGAAGGAGCTAACATGTAGTAATGTATCCACTTCTTACTATCGCGTGTAATGTATCCACTCCAGGTGTCATGTTGTAACGTCTCTATGAAGGAGCTAACATGTAGTAATGTATCCACTTCTTACTATCGCGTGTAATGTATCCACTCCAGGTGTCATGTTGTAACGTCTCTATGAAGGAGCTAACATGTAGTAATGTATCCATTTCTTACTATCGCGTGTAATGTATCCACTCGAGGTGTCATGTTGTAACGTCTCTATGAAGGAGCTAACATGTAGTAATGTATCCACTTCTTACTATCGCGTGTAATGTATCCACTCTAGGTGTCATGTTGTAACGTCTCTATGAAGGAGCTAACATGTAGTAATGTATCCACTTCTTACTATCGCGTGTAATGTATCCACTCCAGGTGTCATGTTGTAACGTCTCTATGAAGGAGCTAACATGTAGTAATGTATCCACATCTTACTATCGCGTGTAATGTATCCACTCCAGGTGTCATGTTGTAACGTCTCTATGAAGGAGCTAACATGTTGTTATGTATCCACTTCTTACTATCGCGTGTAATGTATCCACTCCAGGTGTCATGTTGTAACGTCTCTATGAAGGAGCTAACATGTAGTAATGTATCCACTTCTTACTATCGCGTGTAATGTATCCACTCCAGGTGTCATGTTGTAACGTCTCTATGAATGAGCTAACATGTAGTAATGTATCCACTTCTTACTATCGCGTGTAATGTATCCACTCCAGGTGTCATGTTGTAACGTCTCTATGAAGGAGCTAACATGTAGTAATGTATCCACTTCTTACTATCGCGTGTAATGTATCCACTCCAGGTGTCATGTTGTTACGTCTCTATGAAGGAGCTTACATGTAGTTATGTATCCACTTCTTACTATCGCGTGTAATGTATCCACTCCAGGTGTCATGTTGTAACGTCTCTATGAAGGAGCTAACATGTAGTAATGTATCCACTTCTTACTATCGCGTGTAATGTATCCACTCCAGGTGTCATGTTGTAACGTCTCTATGAAGGAGCTAACATGTAGTAATGTATCCACTTCTTACTATCGCGTGTAATGTATCCACTCTAGGTGTCATGTTGTAACGTCTCTATGAAGGAGCTAACATGTAGTAATGTATCCACTTCTTACTATCGCGTGTAATGTATCCACTCCAGGTGTCATGTTGTAACGTCTCTATGAATGAGCTAACATGTAGTAATGTATCCACTTCTTACTATCGCGTGTAATGTATCCACTCCAGGTGTCATGTTGTAACGTCTCTATGAAGGAGCTAACATGTTGTTATGTATCCACTTCTTACTATCGCGTGTAATGTATCCACTCCAGGTGTCATGTTGTAACGTCTCTATGAAGGAGCTCACATGTAGTAATGTATCCACTTCTTACTATCGCGTGTAATGTATCCACTCCAGGTGTCATGTTGTAACGTCTCTATGAAGGAGCTAACATGTAGTAATGTATCCACTTCTTACTATCGCGTGTAATGTATCCACTCCAGGTGTCATGTTGTAACGTCTCTATGAAGGAGCTAACATGTAGTAATGTATCCACTTCTTACTATCGCGTGTAATGTATCCACTCTAGGTGTCATGTTGTAACGTCTCTATGAAGGAGCTAACATGTAGTAATGTATCCACTTCTTACTATCGCGTGTAATGTATCCACTCCAGGTGTCATGTTGTAACGTCTCTATGAAGGAGCTAACATGTAGTAATGTATCCACTTTCTTACTATCGCGTGTAATGTATCCACTCCAGGTGTCATGTTGTAACGTCTCTATGAAGGAGCTAACATGTAGTAATGTATCCACTTCTTACTATCGCGTGTAATGTATCCACTCCAGGTGTCATGTTGTAACGTCTCTATGAAGGAGCTAACATGTTGTTATGTATCCACTTCTTACTATCGCGTGTAATGTATCCACTCCAGGTGTCATGTTGTAACGTCTCTATGAAGGAGCTAACATGTAGTAATGTATCCACTTCTTACTATCGCGTGTAATGTATCCACTCCAGGTGTCATGTTGTAATGTCTCTATGTAGGAGCTAACATGTAGTAATGTATCCACTTCTTACTATCGCGTGTAATGTATCCACTCCAGGTGTCATGTTGTAACGTCTCTATGAAGGAGCTTACATGTAGTTATGTATCCACTTCTTACTATCGCGTGTAATGTATCCACTCCAGGTGTCATGTTGTAACGTCTCTATGAAGGAGCTAACATGTAGTAATGTATCCACTTCTTACTATCGCGTGTAATGTATCCACTCCAGGTGTCATGTTGTAACGTCTCTATGAAGGAGCTAACATGTCGTAATGTATCCACTTCTTACTATCGCGTGTAATGTATCCACTCCAAGTGTCATGTTGTAACGTCTCTATGAAGGAGCTTACATGTAGTAATGTATCCACTTCTTACTATCGCGTGTAATGTATTCACTCCAGGTGTCATGTTGTAACGTCTCTATGAAGGAGCTAACATGTAGTAATGTATCCACTTCTTACTATCGCGTTTTATGTATCCACTCCAGGTGTCATGTTGTAACGTCTCTATGAAGGAGCTAACATGTAGTAATGTATCCACTTCTTACTATCGCGTGTAATGTATCCACTCCAGGTGTCATGTTGTAACGTCTCTATGAAGGAGCTAACATGTAGTAATGTATCCACTTCATACTATCGCGTGTAATGTATCCACTTCAGGTGTCATGTTGTAACGTCTCTATGAAGGAGCTAACATGTAGTAATGTATCCACTTCTTACTATCGCGTGTAATGTATCCACTCCAGGTGTCATGTTGTAACGTCTCTATGAAGGAGCTAACATGTAGTAATGTATCCACTTCTTACTATCGCGTGTAATGTATCCACTCCAAGTGTCATGTTGTAACGTCTCTATGAAGGAGCTAACATGTTGTTATGTATCCACTTCTTACTATCGCGTGTAATGTATCCACTTCAGGTGTCATGTTGTAACGTCTCTATGAAGGAGCTTACATGTAGTAATGTATCCACTTCTTACTATCGCGTGTAATGTATCCACTCCAGGTGTCATGTTGTAACGTCTCTATGAAGGAGCTTACATGTAGTAATGTATCCACTTCTTACTATCGCGTGTAATGTATCCACTCCAGGTGTCATGTTGTAACGTCTCTATGAAGGAGCTAACATGTAGTAATGTATCCACTTCTTACTATCGCGTGTAATGTATCCACTCCAAGTGTCATGTTGTAACGTCTCTATGAAGGAGCTAACATGTTGTTATGTATCCACTTCTTACTATCGCGTGTAATGTATCCACTTCAGGTGTCATGTTGTAACGTCTCTATGAAGGAGCTTACATGTAGTAATGTATCCACTTCTTACTATCGCGTGTAATGTATCCACTCCAGGTGTCATGTTGTAACGTCTCTATGAAGGAGCTTACATGTAGTAATGTATCCACTTCTTACTATCGCGTGTAATGTATCCACTCCAGGTGTCATGTTGTAACGTCTCTATGAAGAAGCTAACATGTAGTAATGTATCCACTTCTTACTATCGCGTGTAATGTATCCACTCCAGGTGTCATGTTGTAACGTCTCTATGAAGGAGCTAACATGTAGTAATGTATCCACTCCAGGTGTCATGTTGTAAAGTCTCTATGAAGAAGCTAACATGTAGTAATGTATCCACTTCTTACTATCGCGTGTAATGTATCCACTCCAGGTGGCATGTTGTAACGTCTCTATGAAGGAGCTAACATGTAGTAATGTAACCACTTCTTACTATCGCGTGTAATGTATCCACTCCAGGTGTCATGTTGTAACGTCTCTATGAAGAAGCTAACATGTAGTAATGTATCCACTTCTTACTATCGCGTGTAATGTATCCACTCCAGGTGTCATGTTGTAACGTCTCTATGAAGGAGCTAACATGTAGTAATGTATCCATTTCTTACTATCGCGTGTAATGTATCCACTCCAGGTGTCATGTTGTAACGTCTCTATGAAGGAGCTAACATGTAGTTATGTATCCACTTCTTACTATCGCGTGTAATGTATCCACTCCAGGTGTCATGTTGTATCGTCTCTATGAAGAAGCTAACATGTAGTAATGTATCCACTTCTTACTATCGCGTGTAATGTATCCACTCCAGGTGTCATGTTGTAACGTCTCTATGAAGGAGCTTACATGTAGTAATGTATCCACTTCTTACTATCGCGTGTAATGTATCCACTCCAGGTGTCATGTTGTAACGTCTCTATGAAGGAGCTAACATGTAGTAATGTATCCACTTCTTACTATCGCGTGTAATGTATCCACTCCAGGTGTCATGTTGTAACGTCTCTATGAAGGAGCTAACATGTAGTAATGTATCCACTTCTTACTATCGCGTGTAATGTATCCACTCCAGGTGTCATGTTGTAACGTCTCTATGAAGGAGCTAACATGTAGTAATGTATCCACTTCATACAATCGCGTGTAATGTATCCACTCCAGGTGTCATGTTGTAACGTCTCTATGAAGGAGCTAACATGTAGTAATGTATCCACTTCTTACTATCGCGTGTAATGTATCCACTCCAGGTGTCATGTTGTAACGTCTCTATGAAGGAGCTAACATGTAGTAATGTATCCACTTCTTACTATCGCGTGTAATGTATCCACTCCAGGTGTCATGTTGTAACGTCTCTATGGAGGAGCTAACATGTAGTAATGTATACACTTCTTACTATCGCGTGTAATGTATCCACTCCAGGTGTCATGTTGTAACGTCTCTATGAAGGAGCTAACATGTAGTAATGTATCCACTTCTTACTATCGCGTGTAATGTATCCACTCCAGGTGTCATGTTGTTACGTCTCTATGAAGGAGCTAACATGTAGTAATGTATCCACTTCTTACTATCGCGTGTAATGTATCCACTCCAGGTGTCATGTTGTAACGTCTCTATGAAGGAGCTAACATGTAGTAATGTATCCACTTCTTACTATCGCGTGTAATGTATCCACTCCAGGTGTCATGTTGTAACGTCTCTATAAAGGAGCTAACATGTAGTAATGTATCCACTTCTTACTATCGCGTGTAATGTATCCACTCCAGGTGTCATGTTGTAACGTCTCTATGAAGGAGCTAACATGTAGTAATGCATCCACATCTTACTATCGCGTGTAATGTATCCACTCCAGGTGTCATGTTGTAACGTCTCTATGAAGGAGCTAACATGTAGTAATGTATCCAGTTCTTACTATCGCGTGTAATGTATCCACTCCAGGTGTCATGTTGAAACGTCTCTATGAAGGAGCTAACATGTAGTAATGTATCCACTTCTTACTATCGCGTGTAATGTATCCACTCCAGGTGTCATGTTGTAACGTCTCTATGAAGGAGCTAACATGTAGTAATGTATCCACTTCTTACTATCGCGTGTAATGTATCCACTCCAGGTGTCATGTTGTAACGTCTCTATGAAGGAGCTAACATGTAGTAATGTATCCACTTCTTACTATCGCGTGTAATGTATCCACTCCAGGTGTCATGTTGTAACGTCTCTATGAAGGAGCTAACATGTAGTAATGTATCCACTTCTTACTATCGCGTGTAATGTATCCACTCCAGGTGTCATGTTGTAACGTCTCTATGAAGGAGCTAACATGTAGTAATGTATCCACTTCTAACTATCGCGTGTAATGTATCCATTCCAGGTGTCATGTTGTAACGTCTCTATGAAGGAGCTAACATGTAGTAATGTATCCACTTCTTACAATCGCGTGTAATGTATCCACTCCAGGTGTCATGTTGTAACGTCTCTATGAAGGAGCTAACCTGTAGTAATGTATCCACTTCTTACTATCGCGTGTAATGTATCCACTCCAGGTGTCATGTTGTAACGTCTCTATGAAGGAGCTAACATGTAGTAATGTATCCACTTCTTAGTATCGCGTGTAATGTATCCACTCCAGGTGTCATGTTGTAACGTCTCTATGAAGGAGCTAACATGTAGTAATGTATCCACTTCTTACTATCGCGTGTAATGTATCCACTCCAGGTGTCATGTTGTAACGTCTCTATGAAGGAGCTAACATGTAGTAATGTGTCCACTTCTTACTATCGCGTGTAATGTATCCACTCCAGGTGTCATGTTGTAACGTCTCTATGAAGGAGCTAACATGTAGTAATGTATCCACTTCTTACTATCGCGTGTAATGTATCCACTCCAGGTGTCATGTTGTAACGTCTCTATGAAGGAGCTAACATGTAGTAATGTATCCACTTCTTACTATCGCGTGTAATGTATCCACTCCAGGTGTCATGTTGTAACGTCTCTATGAAAGAGCTAACATGTAGTAATGTATCCACTTCTTACTATCGCGTGTAATGTATCCACTCCAGGTGTCATGTTGTAACGTCTCTATGAAGGAGCTAACATGTAGTATTGTATCCACTTCTTACTATCGCGTGTAATGTATCCACTCCAGGTGTCATGTTGTAACGTCTCTATGAAGGAGCTAACATGTAGTAATGTATCCACTTCTTACTATCGCGTGTAATGTATCCACTCCAGGTGTCATGTTGTAACGTCTCTATGAAGGAGCTTACATGAAGTAATGTATCCACTTCTTACTATCGCGTGTAATGTATCCACTCCAGGTGTCATGTTGTAACGTCTCTATGAAGGAGCTAACATGTAGTAATGTATCCACTTCTTACTATCGCGTGTAATGTATCCACTCCAGGTGTCATGTTGTAACGTCTCTATGAAAGAGCTAACATGTAGTAATGTATCCACTTCTTACTATCGCGTGTAATGTATCCACTCCAGGTGTCATGTTGTAACGTCTCTATGAAGGAGCTAACATGTAGTATTGTATCCACTTCTTATTATCGCGTGTAATGTATCCACTCCAGGTGTCATGAGGTAACGTCTCTATGAAGGTGCTAATATGTAGTAATGTATCCACTTCTTACTATCGCGTGTAATGTATCCACTCCAGGTGTCATGTTGTAACGTCTCTTTGAAGGAGCTAACTTGTAGTAATGTATCCACTTCTTACTATCGCGTGTAATGTATCCACTCCAGGTGTCATGTTGTAACGTCTCTATGAAGGAGCTAACATGTAGTAATGTATCCACTTCTTACTATCGCGTGTAATGTATCCACTCCAGGTGTCATGTTGTAACGTCTCTATGAAGGAGCTAACATGTAGTTATGTATCCACTTCTTACTATCGCGTGTAATGTATCCACTCCAGGTGTCATGTTGTAACGTCTCTATGAAGGAGCTAACATGTAGTAATGTATCCACTTCTTACTATCGCGTGTAATGTATCCACTCCAGGTGTCATGTTGTAACGTCTCTATGAAGGAGCTAACATGTAGTAATGTATCCACTTCTTACTATCGCGTGTTATGTATCCACTCCAGGTGTCATGTTGTAACGTCTCTATGAAGGAGCTAACATGTAGTAATGTATCCACTTCTTACTATCGCGTGTTATGTATCCACTCCAGGTGTCATGTTGTAACGTCTCTATGAAGGAGCTAACATGTAGTAATGTATCCACTTCTTACTATCGCGTGTAATGTATCCACTCCAGGTCTAATTTAATGTTAAGAGACTTGGCTCCCAGTATTATATGGAGTGTTCTTTATTTGCATACCGAATAATTTCCATCAGTGTGATATTTTTTATATTATATTCATGTACACATTTATAAATATGTGAAATATGGTTTTCACTGATAACCTCAGATATGTAAATGTAAATAAATACCAACTACAATGTGATAACTATATTTCACACATATGCGCACTCATCTGCTTATGAGGAAACTAGACGAGTGAAGTTAGTCAATTGTCAAACGTGGATCATATTTCACGGTCTTCTGACCATCATCAAATCTCGGTAAGTTGCTAACGCAGCTTATATTGGAACATAGCCGCTGCAATATGAACTGCCTCGGTAGCTCAGCTGGTAGAACATCTGACTGGATATCGGAAGGTCGTGGGTTCGATTCCCACTCGAGGAAAATCTTTTCATATTGCAGTTGGTATTTATTTATATTTATTAATATTTAGAAAGGAATACAATGTTTCTGGTATTGGCAGAAACAATTAACACGGCAATACCAGTAACATTGTATTTCTTTATAAATAATCCGTTGAATGTTTAGTAAAATTATAATATTTATATATATAAATGGATATAATTTATTACAATTGATAGTTCTTTAAATAAATAATCTGATTCAAATAATGTTAGGCATTTCTTACTTAATTTATGCATTCTTTGTGCATGTACGTAAATACCCAAAAGTCGATTTTAAAGGAAATAATTTGAATTATTTTTCGATAATAATAAGATATAGAATATATTGGAACTAGGTAAAATGGAACCTAAATGGAACCGGAACCTGAATCGGAACCGTTATATTTATTAACTTGGAACCGGAACCGACATTCATGAGGGTTCCCTGTTTGAAATACATTAATCAATTGTTTTGATTTGTTACCTAGAGGGTTTTGAAATTTTATAACGCCGTTTCTCTACAATTAATCTTTGCAGATATTGCCTTATTCACGGGGTGGACGATTGGAATCTCTCTCTTATGTAATTGGAAAGGGTAGTGTAAAAGTTAAACAAATTGTTAAATTATGACCGTTAAGAAATATTGCTCTTAAGAATGTATATATTTTTGTTGTGGGATGAAAAGTTTTGAAGGAATTGATTTACAAAATGTGATTAAATTTAGTCATATTTTCAGCCATATCAACATAGTCACACATAATGGTATATTATATGGATGAGATGGTGTCACATTTTTCAAATACGTCATATGCCATTTTTCCCGATAAGATATCAAATGAAATTTGATTTTGATTTTCATGAGTGAAAAGTAAACATTTTTCATGTGCAGGGTCATGTTTTCAGGGGCAAGGAGGGCGCTTGCCCCCACCCAGGATGTCAGGAATACATACATTTGTTGTGGGGTTTTACGTATAGTTTCATTGCTTAAATAAAAAACTCAACAGAAAAAATCATTTCAAACTAACAAAAACCAACAAATACCCTGCGGGTCAAGATGAAAGAGGTTCCCTGCACCTCCCCTAAGTGTTGAATTCAGAAGAAAAAGAAATTACTATGTCAACAAAATACACCTCAAAATTCACTCAAAATACACTATAATGATTTCAAAATGTCCCAAAGCCAAAAGGACCATACGGTCAAGGGGGGGCGCCCTCTACAGCCCCCTAAACCCGGGAAAAATATGTTCCTTGCCTTGCCCTTCCTGACAGAAATCCTGCGGCCCATGAGACTTGCACGAAACATTTGTCCCCGCCCCGAGTTGTCAACTTCTTCTTTATCGTCTCCGTGGAATGATCATAAAAAACCGAACTACGAGCGCTGCTTGCTAATGCTTGCTTTAAGTTTAAGAGTCATGGGAACAAAAGCAGGTGAGTTTTTGCTGTTTTGTCCCAGGGTCGCCGGGCAGGGCGTGGCCGGTGTCTTGTAGAAGAGCGCTAGCACGTCGCGGCCGAGCTTAGCACACGCAATGCGGCCTAGACTGGGCCAACTGTTGCCAAGGTAACAATCCCCCCCCCCCCCCACCCCCCACAAACGCACTTCGGAGACGAAATTCATTGAATCGAGGTTGCCAACGATTACAATGCGGGATTTGCCCAGGGAGAGCCCCCAGCACAATGCGAGATCAGATCCCAGATCACATTTCACGCCTTTTTGCATAAACAATAATACACATTTTCAGTCACGTTAATACGTATGCAACAATATTAGCAGCACATATTTTATGTTTTGGTGCCCCCTCGAGCATGGCGCAGGTGGCACACCCCTAAACCCTGTCCCTGACTGGACTTCTTCCTGTAGGCCACACAGTTTACTTTACGTAATTTAATTGTTTTACCTACAAATTGAAAATAATAATCATAATACATTGAATTATCTACATTAACATTGTTCAGTCTTCTACCTTTCTTAAAAGAAAGGTAGAGTCTTGATTTAAGTTGACTAAACACTCCACTGGCAGTGTGACGACTGACATGTAAAACGCTTTGGCAACAAACCTTTCAAAACATACTTTGTTTCGTTGTAACTCTGTAATAATTGTCAAGCATACCATCAGGCATTAATTATTAAGTAGATTGATTGTACTGTTGAAAGTGATCTTTAATCACGTGTAAGCTATTTCATTGATATTTGTAAATTACATCTGACAGAATGTTAGTTTAGTTTCAGTATGGTTACTTGGGTGAGAGATTCCATTGGAAATGTGTTCATCGGGTCAGACGCGTAGGAACTAGGGGCATAATACTTTGAATAACAACGGTGGGAAACAAGTGCCCACATAGACAATGAAGGGTCTGGGGCCAGGGCCCCCCAGGGCTATGCGTTTCCGATTTTTTTTTTAAATTTTGTGATTAATTTTGTGTATTCCTACGCTATTCAATTCCATTCAAGCCCGTTTTTATGTTGACAAATAAATTGGTAAAAACTTGGGGTTGGAGTTGAATATAGTGGTGGGGGGGGGGGGGGGTCGATTTCTACGCGCCTGTCCGGGTAGCGAGAATGGAAACGACAAAGAGTTGCTTATGGGAGAAGCAGCTGATTGAGCTGATTTGCTTTGCTGTGCAGTCAGATGCGCATACGTTTTACTGGGCAGCCTCAGGAATAAAACTCTCTATGGGTAGACAAATTCAAACTTGAGAAAATTTAAGCTGGGCAACTGCAGAATTAAAACTTGTGAAAAATTCAATATAAAAAGTGAGACCGCGGCAGGATTCGAACCGACGTTCTTTTGCACCACAGGCCAATGCTTTACCAACTGAGCTATTGGGTCTGCGATGTGTGAATGCTTCATAATATACACAGCTTTCGCGCATTCAACAGCGCAGCGGAGCATTACAGTGGAAGTTCTCCCATGTGTCCTTGACAACACATGAATTCACTGGTGTGCGATCATCCAGTCAGGACGAAACATGTGCTCGAAATCACATTCAAATGATTTACTAACCACCTACAAGCCAGCCAGTGATAATTATAAAAAGCAGTTAGCAAGAAGCTTGAATTCACACAAATTGTCTTCTAAATAAACATTTCCTTTTGCTTGTTCACGTTTTGGAGGCCTCTTGCGACACATTTAGACATGTTGTTATAGCGGCTGTAACAGGGCGAAATTATATTTCACTACTTGACTCTCCTTGCACGTGGAGTTGCTTGGCAGTTCTTTTACAAGATGTTGTGTTTGTGATCTAGACTGAATTATATAAGCGGGTGATCTGATTTGCCAGGTAGAACATGGACCTGGTCCTAAATATAAAACAAGCTGGACATTTGCACGGCGATGTTCGATATCAGACCACGAGGAGCAGTTCCTTTGTTAGTGGAGCTTAACGTCGCACGGTGCTGCAACCAGGCAGACCAGGGGTGCGATCATATAAAATGACAACTTTCTTGTCGCGTGACAATTCTCTCATCTCAATGTTATTCACTGCCTTCTCGGGTGAGATGAGAAGCTTGTCACGCGACAACATTTTATGTAATCGCACCCCTGGATGACATTCATGATGATGATGATGATGATGATGATGATGATGATGATGATGATGATGATGATGATGACAATTAATACATGACTGATTGGGCTTTTATAATGTGTAAAATTTTAGAATGTTTGTCTTGATCACCATGCATTTGATTTTGTCTGTTTGATTGTCGACCAATCAGAGATATTATTTAAACTACCTACCAATTGGAGGATTTGGCCTTCGTACTGAATCCGATTTGATATGCGAGTTTTATTGTGAATTGTGGACTACTTGGCCATTGAATATTTAAATGGCTTGGCTGCTCTACAGCCTGTAGACCTTGGAGCAGAAGATTAAAGAAGGCAGGGATGAAAATTTAGTATACATTTTACAAATATTTCAAGATTATTGAATAAAATGTCCCTAAAATGACAAAAACTATTGAAAATAACGACAAATTAGACTGAAAATTAGCAAAAATACCAAAAATATTGGCACCAATGGCCATGCGAAGGTCAATCGGTACTAGTTTAAATTTTAAAAATCACATGAAAAATGGTTTCAAATTTGAACTAATGGGAGGATTTGGCTGAAACTTATTATGATTGGGTACAATGTTGGTTGCAATGCTAAACAATGCTTTGATAAATTTCAAATTGCTCTGACTAACCAATCGAAAGATAATTTTTCTAAAATTTGAACCAATCACAGTATCCCTTTCAAAAATGATCCCAGAGACCGCTTAGATTACCTTAGTATATGTGCAAAATTTCAGACCGATTGGTTGTGCGGTTTGAACTGGGCAGTGCAGACAAAAAAACAAACAAAAAACAAACAAAAAAGAACACATACAGAGAAAGTGCCATAAGAGTACCGTGGTGACGCTCGCTACGCTCGCTCAATGATGATATTGATGACATTTGTAAAGGTAGATAAGTTTTTTTCCATATGTATACTGTTGAAAATTATTCAATTCAACTAATTTCAACTAGGATGAAGACAATAGGTAGTATTACCTCAGAATATCATATCAAAAATTATAAATTATGATTTTGGGAACCAACTTTTATGAATAAAGTAACATTTCAAACTTCGATAATATTCATAACTCGCCTGATCCAAAATACTTTTGCTCATAAAAGGGTTACTCATATTTTTCTGTTAAAGTTTCTATTTCAGTTTGTGTGGAAACTACCTACAGTCTTTTCTCCAATCCTACAGGTAAAGTTTTTCACTCTTTCTTAGAATTAGATGATAAGTATAAGTTTGATTCTAACTAACTCATTTACTGTAAATGTAATCAATGTACTTTATATATAAAACAAATTTGTTTTACATATTCGGTATTAAACAGTAATTGAGGGGCCGCGTCGTTGAACTTTCATTCGCTCGCGCAGAGCAAGTCATGGCTTTCACTGTTGTGTGTACTTTAATTCCTGACAGATTCCTTCCTTATATTTTTGGCAAATAAACAACTACCCCATAAAAAATACTCAGTGTAAAAATACCAGCCAAGTCTCTTCAACTATAAAAAAATAGAAGAAATCTAAAAATTCAGCACTGAAAAGTAGTGGTATCAAAAAATGGGCCAAGTCAAAACTTAATTTTTAAAACCAAAATCTAGTGGAGCGGTCGCTCCACGCCAGCCAAGTCGTACGGCGCGCGCACACACTCATTTAAAAAGGCTGGAGCAAACCCACTTTTACTGTAAGCATCAAAGTGGCATTTTCGGCCTACTGGATCTTAAAATTGGAAAATCTCACATTGTTGCGATATATCTTAATTTCGAGCTATGGCCCACCCTACAACATATACCAAATTTGGGAACAATAGGTTACGCCCTTTGCGCGCTAGAGGGCCGTGAAAAGAGTGTTTTAGGGCGGTTTTCATAATAATAATAATCTCAGTAGTAGTAGTCTCCTGGAATTTAAATCCGATAAACAGGCCACAGCCTAAACGGCTGAACCGATTGATTTAAAATTTTTACCACATATGCACTTTTGGCGTCTGAGGTGCCTTTTGCTATAACTGGTTTTATGCCGCCATTTTGAAACCGGAAGTGACGTCATATCTCGTCAACGGCTGGACCGATTGGAACGAAAATTGCGCCAAACGATCCAGACGGTCATCTATATGCATGATAAGTAGCAAAAGACTAAACATTATGTTAAAGAAACCGGAGATGACGTAATGAAATTTGAAATACATCGATTGGCTTTTTGGCAACAAAGGTTGATCCGATTATTTTGATATTTATGTAACGTATGTACTTTTGACGTCTCATGTGACTTGTTATAAAACCAACCAGGAGCCGCCATTTTGAAACCGGAAGTGACATCATATCTCAATAACGGCTAAATAGATTTCAACGAAACCAGCGCAAAACAATTTAGACGGTCAACTTTATGTATTATCATCAATAATATTTGCAGTTTCCCATACCTAAACCGGAAATGACGTCACACATTTTAATAATCTCACAAATTTTTATTTTGATGCAATAAATATACTATTTGAGACAGCTTATAAAATTATAATCATGTTTCAAATATACTTCAAGGGGTCAGAGATTTCAGCCGCCATTGTTAAACCGGAAGTAACGTCATATCTCAAAAACTGGTAGACAAATCGGTATGAAACTAGCGCCAAACGATTCGGATGGCCATCTCTATGGAATCTAGTGGAGCGGTCGCCCCACGCCAGCCAAGTCGTACGGCGCGCGCACACTCTCATATAAAGGCTGGAGCAAACCCACTTTTACTGTAGGCATCAAAGTGGCATTTTCGGCCTACTAGATCTTAAAATTGGGGAATCTCACATTGTTGGGAAATATCTCAATTTCGAGCAATGGCCCACCCTACAACATATACCAAATTTGGGAACAATAGGTTACGCCCTTTGCGAGCTAGAGGGCCGTGAAAACCGTGTTTTAGGGCGGTTTTCAGAATAATAATAATAATCTTAGTAGTAGTAGTAGTAGTATCCTGGAATTCAAATCCGGTAAACAGGCCACAGCCTAAACGGCTGAACCGATTGATCTCACATTTTTACCACGTGTGCACTTTTGGCGTCTGATTTGCCCTCTTCCCCTTGACTTTTTTGTGCCGCCATTTTGAAACCGGAAGTGACATCATATCTCGACAACGGCTGAGCTGATTGGAACGAAAAAAGCGCCAAACGATTCGGACGGTCAACTATATGGATTATAAATAGCAACAGACTAAAATTTATGTTAACGAAACCGGAAATGACGTCATGAAATTTGAAATACATCGATTGGCAATTCGGCAACAAATTTCATCCGATTATTTTGATATTTATGTAACGTATGTACTTTTGATATCTCATTTGACTTGTTATAAAACCAACCGGAAGCCGCCATTTTGAAACCGGAAGTGACATCATATATCAATAACGGCTATATAGATTTGAACGAAACCAGCGCTAAACAATTAAGACGGTCAACTTTATGTATTATCATCAATAATATTTGCAGTTTTCCATACCAAAACTGGAAATGACGTCACACTTTTTAAGAATCTCACAAATTTACATGTTGATGCAATAAATAAACTATTTCAGACAGCTTATAATAAAATGTTATCATGTTTAAATTATAATTCAAGGAGTCAGTGATTTCAGCAGCCATTTTGAAACCGGAAGAAACGCCATATCTCGAAAACTGGTTGACAGATCGGTATGAAACTAGCGCGAAACAATTCGGAAGGCCATCTCTATGGAATAGGAACAGTCAAACTAGAATGTTCCTATTTATGAGACCGGAAATG
Organism: Leuctra nigra; assembly: GCA_934045905.1. Classification (NCBI taxonomy): domain Eukaryota; kingdom Metazoa; phylum Arthropoda; class Insecta; order Plecoptera; family Leuctridae; genus Leuctra; species Leuctra nigra. The sequence continues at coordinate 33,971,228 of OW203767.1, read as the reverse complement.
ACGTCATTCAAATTTATAAATTATTATAATCCCCTCCTATACAATAAATACATATTCAGAAAGCTTAAAATGATACACATCATTTATAGTTATAAATTCTATGTGGCAGTGCAGAAAGTTCAGCAGCCATTTTGACAACGGATATGTTGCCATATCTCGGAACTTGGTTGACCGATTGGAATGAAACCTTTGCTATTCTTCATGAAAATAACCAAATTGTAAAGGGTGATTTTTTTAAGGATATAGTAATTGTTCATTCGATTTTCACAAGTTGTAAGAATAAACTAAAAAATGTAGTGATATCCCATTAAAAAACACTTCGTGTAAAAATAACAGCCAAGTTTCTTCAACTAAAAGAAAATATGAAATCTAAAAATTCTGCACTGGAAAGTAGTGATATCAAAAAATGAGCCAAGTCAAAACTTTATTTGAAAATCAAAAAATACTTGGCGCATCGTTTTTTTAGGGCATTATAGGTGTACTATGTATTTGGATATTTTATGTATATTTTATAATTGGCCTATACTTCCAAGCTTTTTATATACACGATGCGCCAAGTATTTTTTGATTTTCAAATAAAGTTTTGACTTGGCTCATTTTTTGATATCACTACTTTTCAGTGCAGAATTTTTAGATTTCATATTTTTTTTTTAGTTGAAGAGACTTGGCTGTTATTTTTACACGAAGTGTTTTTTAATGGGATATGAACAGTACAAATAGAATTTTCCTATTTATGAGACCGGAAATGACGTCATTCAAATGTATAAATTATTATAATCCCCTCCTATACAATAAATACATATTCAGAAAGCTTAAAATGATACACATCATTTATAGAAATAAATTCTTTGTGGCATTGCAGAAAGTTCAGCAGCCATTTTGAAAACCAAAGTGTTTCCATATCTCGGAACTGGGTTGACTGATTGGAATGAAACCTTTGCTATTCTTCGTGAAAGATCATTTAAAGCAATTATTTAGGACCATACGCTGCTATTCATTAGTGGTAACGAAATTGTATAGGGTGATGATTTTTTAAAAGAATTTAGTAATTGTTCATTTCATATGTGTCACAAGTTGTTAGAATAAACTAAAACACGGAGTGATATCCCCATAAAAAACACTTCGTGTAAAAATACCAGCCAAGTCTCTTCAACTAAAAAAAAATATGAAATCTAAAAGTTCTGCACTGAGAAGTAGTGATATCAAAAAATTTGCCAAGTCAAAACTTGATATGAAAATCAAAAAATACTTGGCGCATCGTTTTTTTTTTAGGGCATTATAGGTATACTATGTATATGTATATTTCATGTATAATTAATAATTGGCTTATACTTCCAAGCTATTTATGTACACGATGCGCCAAGTATTTTTTGATTTTCAAATAAAGTTTTGACTTGGCAAATTTTTTGATATCACTACTTTTCAGTGCAGAATTTTTTGGTTTCATATTTTTTTTTAGTTGAAGAGACTTGGCTGGTATTTTTACACGAAGTGTTTTTTATGGGGATATACTTGACTCATCGTGTATATAAATAGTTAAGAAGTATATGCCAAAAATCAAATGTACGTCTATATATGAAATATACCTATAATGCCCTTAAAAACGATGCGCCAAGTATATTTTGGTTTTAAAAATTAAGTTTTGACTTGCCCCATTTTTTGATATCACTACTTTTCAGTGCTGAATTTTTAGATTTATTTTATTTTTTAAAGTTGAAGAGACTTGGCTGGCGTTTTTACACGGAGTGTTTTTATGGGGTTATTATTATTATGAACCGCCCTAAAACACGGCTTTCACGGCCCTCTAGCTCGCAAATGGCGTAACCTATTGTTCCCTAATTTGGTATATGTTGTAGTGTGGGCCATAGCTCGAAATAGAGATATTTTTCCAACAATGTGAGATTCTCCAATTTTAAGATCCAGTAGGCCGAAAATGCCACTTTGTTGATGCCTACAGTAAAAGTGGGTTTGCTCCAGCCTTTATATGAGAGTGTGCGCGCGCCGTACGACTTGGCTGGCGTGGAGCGACCGCTCCACTAGATATAAACTGAGAAGCAGACCAACCACTTTTACTGTAAGTAACAAACAACCATGGCATTTTCGTCCTACTGGATCTCAAAATTGGGAAATCTCACCATTTTTGTGGAATATCTTAATTTCGAGCTATGGCCCACCCCACCCCATATACTAAATTTGGGAACAATATGTTATGTCATTTGCGTGATAGAGGACCGTGAAATACGTAAAATTACACCACTTTCTGATTCTGATGATGATAATATCAGGAAACCCCGCGTCACCGCCACAGCCTAAACGGCTGAACTGATCATGTGCACTTTTGGCGTCTGACGTGCCTTTTTATAAAACCAACCGGGAGCCGCCATTTTGAAACCGGAAGTGATGTCATATCTCAAAAACGGCTTGACCGATTGAATTGAAATTAGCGCCAAATGATTCAGACGGTCATCTATAACCAATAACATTAATTGAAGTAGAAAAGTACTATTACCGAAACCGGAAATGACGTCATAAAAATGAAAAATCAGACTTTTATCTAGTGGAGCGGTCGCTCCACTCAGCCAAGTCGTACCGTACACTCACAGTCACTCAACATACCGTAAATATAAACTGAGGAGCAGACCAACTACTTTTACTGTAAGCAACAACATGGCATTTTCGGCCTACTGGATCTCAACAATGGAAAATCTCTCATTGTTGTGAAATGTCTTAATTTTGAGCTATGGCCCACCTGACAACATATACATCACGCGACACCAACCAGTCATGCCGTTTACGACCTAGAGGACAGTGAAACTCGTGAAATTACACCGCTTTCTTCTTCAGATGATGATGATGATGATGATGATGATGATGATGATTCTGATTCTGATGATTCCCGAAAAAGTTGCTATCACCGCCACAGCCTAAACGGCTGAACCGATCAACCTGAAATTTTTACCACATATGCACTTTTGGCGTCTGATGATACCTTGCCTCTTGTGATTTTTTGTGCCGCCATTTTTAAACCGGAAGTGACGTCATATCTCAAAAACGTCTGGACCGATTAGAACGAAATTAGCGCCATTCGATTTAGACGGTCATCTATATGAAGTATCAATAAAAAAATAATTATTTTCTTATTTTCTGAACCCGAAGTGACGTCATAAATACGCAATATTTAACTTATTTCAACAAATTATACTTAAAATACATACACAAGTAACTTACATTGTAACATAGACAATACAAATTATAATTTCAAGGTTGCAGTGTTCTCGGCCGCCATTCCTGAAACCGGAAGTGACGTAATATATCTAAAACGCCTGTACCGTTTGCAACTGAACTAGCTCCTGCGTATTCATTCTGCATTTTTTTTTGAAACTCAATTGTGAAAAATGAATAAACAAATTAACGGTACCGGAAATGGCGGCAGGAACCACTAAATGAAACCGGTAGTGACGTCATATATTACAAACGGCAAGACCAATTTTACGGAAATATAGGGATTATGAATTCAGATGGTCGTTCATAAAGTATCAACTAGATTGTTTTCCTATTACCCTTACCGGAAATGACGTCATAAATATGCTAAATGACGTCATAAATATGATATTTGACACTAAATTCACCACTTTATACTTTTAAATAGATATTTAGTAAACCTACTTTGTAAATAATTATAAATTCAAGGTTGCAGTGTTCTCGGCCGCCATTTTTAAAACCGGAAGTGACGTCATATATTGAAAACGGCTGTACCGATAGCAACCAAATTTTGGAAATGTGTAGGACTTATAATATAAGACTTATAGGACTTATAATTTAATACCGGTAAACAGGCCACAGCCTAAACGGCTGAACCGATTGATCTCACATTTTTACCACGTGTGCACTTTTGGCGTCTGATTTAACCTTCACCCCATGAATTTTTTGTGCCGCCATTTTGAAACCGGAAGTGACGTCATATCTCGTTAACGGCTAGACCGATCGGAACGAAATTTGCACCAAACGATTCAGACGGTCAACTATCTAGTGGAGCGGTCGCTCCACGCCAGCCAAGTCGTACGGCGTGCACACTCTCATATAAAGGCTGGAGCAAACCCACTTTTACTATAAGCATCAAAGTAGCATTTTCGGCCTACTGGATCTTAAAATTGGGAAATCTCACATTGTTGCGAAATATCTTAATTTCGAGCTATGGCCCACCCTACAACATATACCAAATTTGGGAACAATAGGTTACGCCCTTTGCGAGCTAGAGGGTCGTGAAAACCGTGTTTTAGGGCGGTTTTAATCAGTAATAATCATAGTAGTAGTAGTAGTATCCTGGAATTTAAATCCGGTAACATGGCCACAGCCTAAACGGCTGAACCGAATGATCTCACATTTTTACCACGTGTGCACTTTTGGCGTCTGATTTAACCTTCACCCCATGAATTTTTTGTGCCGCCATTTCGAAACCGGAAGTGACGTCATATCTCGCCAACGGCTGGACCGATTGAAACGAAATTAGCGCCAAACGATTCAGAGGGACAACGTTATAGATTATCAGTAGCAAAAAGATAAACATTATGTTAATGAAACCGGAAATGACGTCATGAAATTTGAAATACGTCGATTGGCATTTCGGCAACAAAGATTGATCCGATTATTTTGATATTTTTGTAACGTATGTACTTTTGATATCTCATTTGACTTATTATAAAACCAACTGGAAGCCGCCATTTTGAAACCGGAAGTGACATCATATCTCAATAACGGCTAAACAGATTTGAACAAAACCAGCGCTAAACAATTTAGACGGTCAACTGTATGTATTATCATCAATAATATTTGCAGTTTCCCATACCGAAACCGGAAATGACGTCACACATTTTAAAAATCTTACAAATTTACATTTTGATACAATAAATATACTATGTTAGACGGCTTATAATAAAATTTTATTATGTTTAAATTATAATTCAAGGGGTCAGTGATATCAGCAGCCATTTTGCAACCGGAAGAAACGTAATATCTCGAAAACTGGTTGACAGATCGGTATGAAACTAGTGCTAACCGATTCGGAAGGCCATCTCTATGGAATAGGAACAGTCAAACTAGAATTTTCCTATTTATGAGGCCGGAAATGACGTCATTCAAATGTATAAATCATTATAATCCCCTCTTATACAATATACATATTCAGAAAGCTAAAAATGATACACATCATTTAAAGTTATAAATTCTATGTGGCTGTGCAGAAAGTTCAGCGGCCATTTTGAAAACCGAAGTGTTGCATTATCTCGGAACTTGGTTGACCGATTGGAATGAAACCTTTGTTTTTTTCATGAGAATAACCAAATTGTAAAGGGTGATTTTTTTAAAGGGTTTAGTAATTGTTCATTTGATATGTGTCACACGTAAGTTGTAAGAATAAACTAAAAAAAGTAGTGATATCCACATAAAAAACACTCCGTGTAAAAATACCAGCCAAGTCTCTTCAACTTAAAAAAAAATAATGAAATCTTAAAATTCTGCACTGAAAAGTAGTGATATCAAAAAATTTGCCAAAGCAAAACTTTATTTGAAAATCAAAAAATACTTGGCGCATCGTTTATTTTAGGGCATTATAGGTATACTATGTATATGTATATTTCATGTATAATTTATAATTGGCCTATACTTCCAAGCTTTTTATGTACACGATGCGCCAAGTATTTTTTGATTTTCAAATAAAGTTTTGACTTGGCTAATTTTTTGATATCACTACTATTCAGTGCAGAATTTTTAGATTTCATTATTTTTTTTTAAGTTGAAGAGACTTGGCTGGTATTTTTACACGGAGTGTTTTTTATGTGGTATGGATTATCAGTAGCAAAAAGATAAACATTATGTTAATGAAACCGGAAATGACGTCATGAAATTTGAAATACATCGATTGGCATTTCGGCAACAAAGATTGATCTGATTATTTTGATATTTTTGTAACGTATGTACTTTTGATATCTCATTTGACTTATTATAAAACCAACCGGAAGCCGCCATTTTGAACCCGGAAGTTACATCATATCTCAATAACGGCTTAACAGATTTGAACGAAACCAGCGCTAAACAATTTAGACGGTCAATTTTATGCATTATCATTAATAATATTTGCAGTTTCCCATACCGAAACCGGAAATGACGTCACACATTTTAAAAATCTTACAAATTTACATTTTGATACAATAAATATACTATTTGAGACGGCTTATAATAAAATGTAATCATGTTTAAATAATAATTCAAGGGGTCAGTGATTTCAGCAGCCATTTTGAAACCGGAAGTAACGTCATATCTTGAAAATCGGGTGACTGATCGGTATGAAACTACCGCCAAACGATTCGGAAGGTCATCTCTATGGAATAGGAAGAGTCAAACTAGAATTTTCCTATTTATGAGACCGGAAATTACGTCATTCTAATTTAAAAATTATTATAATCCCCTGCTATATAACTAGGAAAACGCTCTGAGTAACGCGTTGATGAGCGAGCACGGATACGCAGAACACCTCGAAACGAAATTCTGTCTATCGAAAATATCATTAAAAGCCAATAATTCTTGAATTTCGTCAGACTTGAATAAAAATCTCTAAATATTCCTAAAATGTTAGTATCAACCTTTATGATTAAACTGTTCCTTGATAATATTCAAAAATCACAGGATCTCTTAAAAAAAATATACCTGGGACCACTCAAATCATATGATATTAGTGTGTACACAATATCAGATCAATCTGTTGAACGGTCATTATTAGTTTCATTTCGTTTGAAACTTCTGCTCTAACTACCTTGCCTTGAACTGAAGATTCGAAGTCGCCGTGAATTTGACAGCCAACACGCAAAATGTCCCTAAAATTACAAAAACTTTTGAAAATAACGACAGATTTGACTGAAAATTGGCAAAAATACCTTAAATGATGGTACCAATGACCATGCAAAGTTTTTAGTTGGTCGGTCAATCGGTTCTAGTTTAAATTTCAAAAATCACAGGAAAAATGGTTTCAAATTTGAACCAATGGGAGGATTTGGCTGCAATTTATTATGATTGGGTACAATGTTGGTTGCAATGACTTTGCTAAATTTCAAATTGATCAAACCAACCAATCAAAAGATATTTTTTTTAAAATTTGAACCAATCAGGGGATTTCAAAAAATTTTGGTCTGCAACGCCCGGAAATGGTCAGTACATGTGTGCAAATTTTCAGCTTGATCGAAGAAAAACTGTAACTTATATATCGTCAGTAACAGAAAAAAAAACACACACACACACACACACACACACACACACACAAAACAGAGGTCCGTGCCAAAAGAGCCAGAAGGAGACGCTCGCTTCGCTCGCTCAATAAATACATATTCAGAAAGCTTAAAATGATACACATCATTTATAGATATACATTCTATGTGGAAGTGCAGTAAGTTCAGCAGCCATTTTGAAAACCGAAGTGTTGCCATATCTCCGAACTCGGTTGACTGATAGGAATGAAACCTTTGCTTTTCTTCATGAAAGATCATTTAAAGCAATTATATAGTACCATACGCAGATTTTCATTAGCTAACCAAATTGTCAATGGCGACTTTTTTTAAAGGATTTAGTAATTGTTCAATCGATATGACGTCACAAGTTCTAAGAAAAAAACTAAAAAAAGGAGTGATATCCCCATAAAAAACACTCCGTGTAAAAAAACAGCCAAGTCTCTTCAACTAAAAATAAATATGAAATCAAAAAAATTCTGCACTGAAAAGTAGTGATATCAAAAAATAGGCCAAGTCAAAACTTTATTTGAAAATCAAAAAATACTTGGCGCATCGTTTTTTTAGGGCATTATAGGTATATACTATATGTATTATGTTTATTTGATGTATATTTTCTATCTGGTCTATACTTCTAAACTATTTATATAGTATACGATGCGCCCTTCCTTACGAAGTATTTTTTGATTTTCAAATAAAGTTTTGACTTGGCCCATTTTTTGATATCACTACTTTTCAGTGCAGAATTTTTTAGATTTAATATTTATTTTTAGTTGAAGAGACTTGGCTGTTTTTTTACACTGAGTGTTTTTTATGGGTAGGCATTTACGGTATGTTGAGTGACTGTGAGTGTACGGTACGACTTGGCTGGGGGGAGCGACCGCTCCACTAGATGGGCAATCTAAGAAAATTATAAGAAAGGCTCCATCTGTCAGAAATTCAAGTATACACATTATTGAAATTATGGATTGTGTTGCGCGAGCAAATGCTAGTTAGCTGGTTCATCGATGAGGCCCCTTTAGTTGGTTCGAAATATTCGGGCATTCGTAGAAGTTCATAAGGATCTCTTGCCCTATGCGGGTCCGGGGCGAACAGCCCCTTTCTACGTTCCTTATTTGATGAAACAATCCATAATCCTAATTAGGCAGCGTTTAGGCAACATTAGGATGCAATAAATGTTCAAGATCATTCCTAGATAATAGCCACATCTTAATTTCTATTTTTATACAATTGTAAGTATCGAAATTTCTAAAATATTGGGGTAAATTATTGAAAACTGTTCATGTGGTATTGGTTTTGATTTGCCTTCTCCCCCCTCCTCCCCCCCCCCCCTACCACCCCGACCCCCTATTGAAAGTGTGTGAAATCCCCACTGGCAGGGAACCTTCACAACATTTACCTCTCGACTGAGGGAGACACTAAACCTCCTCAGTTAGGAAGGACGTCAACGGGAATCGAACTCGGGATATGTTACTGAGCCAACTTGACGCGTCAAGGTCATCCTAGTGAGGGTATGAAGATGTAAGTAGAGTTCTATTTAGCGAAATCAACTCATTTTTGAAAGTCAAAAAATATCCGGAACAATCCAAACATGCAGTTAAGACATTTACTAGAATTACCTCTAAACTGAATAACCGTTAAACATACAAAGCTGAAACTTGGCATTAATAATTATATAACATATAGGTACCAAGAGATTATCATAGTATGTTTTCAGTTTAAGTATTGCAATGTGGGTTCATCGCATTGACGTGGCCAGAGTAGATGTCAAGTTATTGACAAAACATCTTGCGAAGTTTAACCCCACATTGTGCATTGCCGTGGCCAGAGTAGAAGTCAAGTTATTGACAAATCATCTTGCGAAGTTTAACCCCACATTGTGCATTGCCGTGGCCAGAGTAGAAGTCAAGTTATTGACAAAACATCTTGCGAAGTTTAAACCCCACATTGTGCATTGCCGTGGCCAGAGTAGAAGTCAAGTTATTGACAAAACATCTTGCGAAGTTTAACCCCACATTGTGCATTGCCGTGGCCAGAGTAGAAGTCAAGTTATTGACAAATCATCTTGCGAAGTTTAACCCCACATTGTGCATTGCCGTGGCCAGAGTAGAAGTCAAGTTATTGACAAAACATCTTGCGAAGTTTAAACCCCACATTGTGCATTGCCGTGGCCAGAGTAGAAGTCAAGTTATTGACAAAACATCTTGCGAAGTTTAAACCCCACATTGTGCATTGCCGTGGCCAGAGTAGAAGTCAAGTTATTGACAAAACATCTTGCGAAGTTTAAACCCCACATTGTGCATTGCCGTGGCCAGAGTAGAAGTCAAGTTGTTGACAAAACATCTTGCGAAGTTTAAACCCCACATTGTGCATTGCCGCGGCCAGAGTAGAAGTCAAGTTGTTGACAAAACATCTTGCGAAGTTTAAACCCCACATTGTGCATTGCCGTGGCCAGAGTAGAAGACAAGTTATTGACAAAACATCTTGCGAAGTTTAAACCCTACATTGTGCATTGCCGTGGCCAGAGTAGAAGACAAGTTATTGACAAAACATCTTGCGAAGTTTAAACCCCACATTGTGCATTGCCGTGGCCAGAGTAGAAGTCAAGTTATTGACAAAACATCTTGCGAAGTTTAAACCCCACATTGTGCATTGCCGTGGCCAGAGTAGAAGTCAAGTTATTGACAAAACATCTTGCGAAGTTTAAACCCCACATTGTGCATTGCCGTGGCCAGAGTAGAAGTCAAGTTATTGACAAAACATCTTGCTAAGTTTAAACCCCACATTGTGCATTGCCGCGGCCAGAGTAGAAGTCAAGTTATTGACAAAACATCTTGCGAAGTTTAAACCCCACATTGTGCATTGCCGCGGCCAGAGTAGAAGTCAAGTTATTGACAAAACATCTTGCGAAGTTTAAACCCCACATTGTGCATTGCCGCGGCCAGAGTAGAAGTCAAGTTATTGACAAAACATCTTGCGAAGTTTAAACCTCATATCGTGCATTGCCGTGGCCAGAGTAGAAGTCAAGTTATTGAGAAAACATCTTGCGAAGTTTAAACCCCACATTGTGCATTGCCGTGGCCAGAGTAGAAGTCAAGTTATTGACAAAAGATCTTGCGAAGTTCTTCATCTATTCATAACGAAGACAATGAGCCCACTTGCAAGTCTGTAGAGATGGTTAATGCGGTCGCTTAGGCACTTCCAATACAGCAGCATTATTTCGTAAAAAATATATTGGACGAATATATTGGAGGTGAAAATGTCAATTAGCTTGTAAAATAATTATTTATAGAATGACATTATCTTCATTTATGGGCAATAGCTGGAAAATTTCGTGATTTATACTTTTAGTGACGTGATTATTATAGAATACCGTTAAGATTTGCCTCCTCGGCGCCTGACCCCCGGGCGGACGGACTGACATTGGACTATAATACTGACCCACCTCGTCGCTTAGCAACCAGTCAACCCACAGCCTTCCAAACAAGTTCAGGTTCAAGCGCAAGGCTGCTCAAGGTCACTGCCAGCTGGATACTTTCAATGAGAATGTCAATAAATCCAGTTCGAATCTATAAATAGTTTCAAGTAACAAATTATTTGAGATAATTGGCTTCTAAAATACATTCTTCATTGTCCCGTCCCAGGTTAAAAAGCATCATTCGAAGTCATTTAAATAATTCAATGGGGGAAATGAGCTAAGTGGCAATAAATGTCAGCACAACATCTGTGTAGTTTCCAAAACATTTCATGGGGGGGATTGCAGTCAGTTGCCCCTCCAGAAAATTACCCTCCCCCCCCCCCCCCCCCTCGGTGCCCCACAGTCAAAATGCGCCAGATTATATGTTATATTTACCATTTATAATTTATGCCCCCTCAGCTTTTTGCCTTGCTAACGTTATGCTCCCGAGCAATTTGTTCCAGGCGCCGCCACTTCATAATAGACAAGAGTATTATAAGTCTGAAAAAGAAAAGAAGACGCGAACTCATGGGCCTACACGCATGAAAACAATTTGGCTCGGCTCTGAGATATCGAAACAAACGCGTTTGTGCATGCCACAAAGCTATATTTGATCTTTTGAGATTAAAAATGTATTTTGGATTGACACATCGTTTTACAATTATCTTAGCTGATAAAGTTATGTTTTAAATTATGTTTATATAAAAAAGAAATTAGTTATGTGACAATTACGTTTTTTACCCTAATATTTCACGAAATAACGTATATAAAACACTTACGTTGTTTTGACTTAATACTTTTAATAGAAATATATTATTATTGATATACCTATTAAGTTAAAATAACATATCGACCCACCTGGTTGTATGATACGGTTGGCTTGACTGATTCTCAAATTTTCTGTTCAACTTAGTAAGTTTACCAGAAAATTTTACATTTGAGGATAATGTTGATGAAATGCACTTTTGATGTAGATATGGCATTCTAGCCAACTGCATTGGAATGCTGATAATTAGTCTAGAAAGGGGTGTAACCCAAAAATGCGCAAAAAATGGCTTTACGTTGTTCTTTCCTGCACTTAGTGTATAGCTAGCCCATAATCTGTTATCTAAGAATAAGCCGCAATTGAAATGGTTTTTATACAATTTTAACATAGCTTCCATTAATATGACCATTATGATTTAGCAAAGTGGGAAACTAGTCCCTACCTCAAGATAGATATTCTGACTGACGTATTGTTTCCACTTCGCCCGCGGGAAGATGTTTTGGTCTTGATCTTCGTGATTCTCAACGCCGACAGCTGGATGTGGAAAGTGCAAGTGGTTTTGTACCTGATTATGTTAATGATGGGATCGCTATCATGTGGGGGGGGGGGGGGGGGGGGCGCAATATAAGAGCAGGTGGAGGGCAGAGCGCCACATTCTAGCGTGTCACCTACACAGGAGCATCATGAAGTACTTGGTGAGTCTTTACAGCACACACATTACATTACTACCCTTGAGGAGTTAGGGGTAGTTGTTCGCAATGTGAACGGTGAAGGGAGTGGAGGGGGGGGGGGGGGGGGGGAGTCCACTACATCAGAATCCTTTTTGAATAATTCTAGGAGATATTAACTAATCAATTATCATTTTAAATATAAATATGCATTAGGTATTAAAAAATTTACATAGGTATTCCAATAATTTTTAACAATTCATATTGCTGGGAGACTGGTATCTATCAAAGGTATCAAAGGTACCTAGCAAATAACATGTTTATTTGAAATTTAATTTATTTTTAATTTAAGTAGATATTTATTTTAATTTAATTATGATTTACCCAAAATGTATTTGAGCATTTACTATGAAATTTATTTTTAAAACTATTAATTTTACATATTTGAACCACTTGTTTTTTTTTCCCAAAAAGTGAATTTATAATAATGTATGGTGAAAAGCTTTATGATGAAATCGTATCTTATTTACGAGTATAATCTTCATCACATTATGAAAATTGATTAACTCTTTATACCTAACTCAGAAAACTACGAACATTTTTAATCTAAATACCAGGTGGCCCCAAAAAAATGTCCAACGGGCGAGACATCATTGTGACAAAACTACTGCACATATCGTGCTGATAATTACACCAACTATACAAAACATACTAAGGTCTAATATGTGAAAGTTTGAACATCATAACTATTATAGGAAAAAGTTACAGCTGTTCGAATTTCGTTGTCGAAAAATCGATTTTATGGAGCTCAAAATTCATGTGTCCAGAAAATGTCCAATGCCCGGGACGCTGTTTACTCAAAACTGCTGAAGATATCAAGCTGAAAATTTCATATGTTATTCAAAATATATTACTATCGATTGTGTAAAAATTTCAATTTATTTGAATCATTGTAACGAAAGTTATGTTATCTAGAGTTTGCGCTTAAAAAGCAGACTACACGCAGAGATAATTTATCAAGTTTTAATTCACGTGTTAATTTTAGAAGTGAAATTATCTCCAATATTTTCTGTTTTTAAGCTCAACTTCAAGATACCATAACTTTCGTTACACTTATTCAAATGAATTGAAATTTGTATACAATAGAAAGTCCTATGTTGTGAATAATATTTGAAATTTTCAGCCTGATATCATTAGTAGTGTTGAAAATAAAGGTGTCCATGCCAGTGTACTTTTTCTGAAAACGCGCTCATTGAGCTCTGTATAATCGATTTTTCGACAACCAAATTCGAACAGCTGTAACTTTTTTCCTACAAAAGAAATGATTTTGAAACTTCTACACATCAAACATTGGCATGTTTGTTATAACATATGAAATTTTCACAATTATATCTGCAGTATTTTATTCACAGCGGTGTCTCGCCCATTGGACGTTTTTTTTGGGCCACCCGGTATATAATACCTTTTACTAAAGATAATTTTACTCATTGCTCTGAAGTTTTTTCCCCTGTAATATGAAAATTATTTTACGATGTAGGTACTCTCAAAAGCATTATACACTTAGCCCTGAAAAATATTTGAGCCCCTCTTAAGAGTCATTTTCTTTCCACTCTGATGTTCGCCCTTCAATACAATGTGTCCCTTTACTCGGAAACAATAATTCTAATAAACATGGTCACAATGATGATCGCCAGTCAGTGAAGGATATGTTCCTGAGAGTGAGGGCTGGACACTGGACAGTGGATTGAGTCACAATGATGATCGCCAGTCAGTGAAGGATGTGTTCCTGAGAGTGAGGGCTGGACACTGGACAGTGGATTGAGTCACAATAATGATCGCCAGTCAGTGAAGGATGTGTTCCTGAGAGTGAGGGCTGGACACTGGACAGTGGATTGAGTCACAATGATGATCGCCAGTCAGTGAAGGATGTGTTCCTGAGAGTGAGGGCTGGACACTGGACAGTGGATTGAGTCACAATGATGATCGCCAGTCAGTGAAGGATGTGTTCCTGAGAGTGAGGGCTGGACACTGGACAGTGTATTGAGTCACAATGATGATCGCCAGTCAGTGAAGGATGTGTTCCTGAGAGTGAGGGCTGGACACTGGACAGTGGATTGAGTCACAATGATGATCGCCAGTCAGTGAAGGATGTGTTCCTGAGAGCGAGGGCTGGACACTGGACAGTGGATTGAGTCACAATGATGATCGCCAGTCAGTGAAGGATGTGTTCCTGAGAGTGAGGGCTGGACACTGGACAGTGGATTGAGTCACAATGATGATCGCCAGTCAGTGAAGGATGTGTTCCTGAGAGTGAGGGCTGGACACTGGACAGTGTATTGAGTCACAATGATGATCGCCAGTCAGTGAAGGATGTGTTCCTGAGAGTGAGGGCTGGACACTGGACAGTGGATTGAGTCACAATGATGATCGCCAGTCAGTGAAGGATGTGTTCCTGAGAGCGAGGGCTGGACACTGGACAGTGGATTGAGTCACAATGATGATCGCCAGTCAGTGAAGGATGTGTTCCTGAGAGTGAGGGCTGGACACTGGACAGTGTATTGAGTCACAATGATGATCGCCAGTCAGTGAAGGATGTGTTCCTGAGAGTGAGGGCTGGACACTGGACAGTGGATTGAGTCACAATGATGATCGCCAGTCAGTGAAGGATGTGTTCCTGAGAGTGAGGGCTGGACACTGGACAGTGGATTGAGTCACAATGATGATCGCCAGTCAGTGAAGGATGTGTTCCTGAGAGTGAGGGCTGGACACTGGACAGTGGATTGAGTCACAATGATGATCGCCAGTCAGTGAAGGATGTGTTCCTGAGAGTGAGGGCTGGACACTGGACAGTGGATTGAGTCACAATGATGATCGCCAGTCAGTGAAGGATGTGTTCCTGAGAGTGAGGGCTGGACACTGGACAGTGTATTGAGTCACAATGATGATCGCCAGTCAGTGAAGGATGTGTTCCTGAGAGTGAGGGCTGGACACTGGACAGTGGATTGAGTCACAATGATGATCGCCAGTCAGTGAAGGATGTGTTCCTGAGAGTGAGGGCTGGACACTGGACAGTGGATTGAGTCACGATGCGAGATACCAGTAGTTGAGACCTTCCAATTGGATCCCTGTCAAAGCCACATGTATAGGAATAAGTTGCCGCGTGTTACCGCGTGTTATTCCACGTTACAGATCGTGTTATCTCGTGTTATTCCACGTTACAGATCGTGTTACCGCGTGTTATTCCACGTTACAGATCGTGTTATCTCGTATTATTCCACGTTACAGATCGTATTATCTCGTGTTATTCCACGTTACAGATCGTGTTACCGCGTGTTATTCCACGTTACAGATCGTGTTATCTCGTGTTATTCCACGTTACAGATCGTATTATCTCGTGTTATTCCACGTTACAGATCGTGTTACCGCGTGTTATTCCACGTTACAGATCGTGTTATCTCGTGTTATTCCACGTTACAGATCGTATTATCTCGTGTTATTCCACGTTACAGATCGTGTTACCGCGTGTTATTCCACGTTACAGATCGTGTTATCTCGTGTTATTCCACGTTACAGATCGTGTTATCTCGTGTTATTCCACGTTGCAGATCGTGTTATCGGCGCTGGTGGCGGCGGCCATGGGTGACGGCTTCTACGCGACGCCCGGCGTCTTCAAATACGGCGCCGTGCCTTTTGCCAGCCAGTACCATGCCCAGGACAACCTAGGTCAGTACCATGCCCAGGACAACGTAGGCCAGTAGCCAGTACCATGCCCACGACAACCTAGGTCAGTACCATGCCCAGGACAACCTAGGTCAGTAGCCATGTACCATGCCCAGGACAACCTAGGTCAGTAGCATGCCCAGGACAACCTAGGTCAGTAGCCAGTACCATGCCCAGGACAACCTAGGTCAGTAGCATGCCCAGGACAACCTAGGTCAGTAGCCAGTACCATGCCCAGGACAACCTAGGCCAGTAGCCTTGAAACGTTGGGGAAGGGGAGGGGAGCAGAGGGCTAGTTGTCCCAGGGGTTGGTTGTCTCACGGATTTTGCATTACATTTTTATATGAATCAATTAGAATTGTCAATCTTAAAAATTAAAAAAAAAATCATGGTTCCTGCTAAATAAATTCTTTAAAATAAAATAAAATACCCGATGCCTGTATCTCAATTTTTGAAACACTTATTCCCAAAGACTAAAAGTGAGACAACTAACCCCCTGCCCCCCTCCCCCCCCCCCACTACATGCACATGCACGTATATGTACAGCTTTCACTTCCAGACAATTTGTATCGCTATTTGCTCTTAGTGTCTTCTTGTACTCAAAATCAAAGTTACACAATCGCGCATCGGTACACCTAGAAGAGAACACTCAAGTATACAAGTACATTGTTTATTATTGACTCGAACAATGGAAATCATGGATTGTATAATCGAGCCCTTTGTGTTTGAAGATAACTGACATTTCTACATCTACATCTTCAAATGTGACAGCTATTCGATATTCTTCATTCAAGTTTCAATCAGAGACATTGAGAGCGTCCATAAATTGCGTACACAATTGGGGAGGGGGGAGGGAGGTTTAGAGTTGTGTTACGTAACACTTTACCCCATAAAAAACACTCCGTGTAAAAATACCAGCCAAGTCTCTTCAACTAAAAAAAATAGAAGAAATCTAAAAATTCAGCACTGAAAAGTAGTGATATCAAAAAATTGGCCAAGTCAAAACTTTTCAAAAAATACTTGGCGCATCGTTTTTTTAGGACATGTATAGATGAGTACATTTCATTTACTTCTATACTATTTATATGCAGAAGAAAAAGAAATATAATAGAAGAAATCTAAAAATTCAGCACTGAAAAGTAGTGATATCAAAAAATTGGCCAAGTCAAAACTTTTCAAAAAATACTTGGCGCATCATGCATATAAATAGTATAGAAGTAAATGAAATGTACTCATCTATACATGTCCTAAAAAAACGATGCGCCAAGTATTTTTTGAAAAGTTTTGACTTGGCCAATTTTTTGATATCACTACTTTTCAGTGCTGAATTTTTAGATTTCTTTTTTTTTTTTTAGTTGAAGAGACTTGGCTGGTATTTTTACACGGAGTGTTTTTTATAAGAATATCACTCCTTTTTTCAGTTTATTCTTACAGCTTGTAACATTATATTGTGGCACCAAAGACTATTATTCCTTTAAAAAAATACGCCTTTGTGATTTGGTTGCTAAGAAAAGTTTTGCTTGTTGCTATGTAAATGCTATAAATAATATGCTATGAAGTATAGCGAAAGTTTGGTTCCAATCGGTCCAGCCGTTCTCGAGTTATGGCATCACTTCCGGTTTTCAAAATGGCGGCTGGCGTCAGTGCCACCTAAAATATGTATTTATAAATGTTATATAACATAAAAAATCTTCTGAATATATTGTTATAAAATATGATTTTAGTCTGATTTTTCATTTTTATGACATCATTTCCGGTTTCGGTAATAGTACATTTCTATTTAGACTATTGGTTTTTTATATAGATGACAGTCCGAATCGTTTGGCGCTAGTTTTGTCCCGATCGGTCCATCCGTTTTTGAGATATGACGTCACTTCCGGTTTCAAAATGGCGGCACAAAAAATTTGTAAGGGCAAGGTATCATCAGACGCCAAAAGTGCACATGTGGTAAAAATTTCAGATCGATCGGTTTAGCCGTTTAGGCTGTGGCCCTGTCAACAGTGTTTCCTGATATCTGAATCTGAATCATAATCAGATACCTTTTAAAAGGGGTGTAATTTCACTGTTTTCACGGCCTTCTAGCTCGCAAATGGCATAATCTGTTGTTGCCTAATTTGGTATATGGGGTGGGGTGGGCCATAGCTCGAAATTAAGATATTTTGCAACAATGTGATATTTTCGGATTTTAAGATCCAGTAGGCCGAAAATGCTATGTTGTTGCTTACAGTAAAAGTGTTTGGTCTGCTCCTTAGTTTATTAGGCAGTAACGGTATTTTGAGTGAGTGTGAGTGTACTGTACGACTTGGCTGGGTGGAGCGACCGCTCCACTAGATTGACAGTAAAATGTATTGCATATTGTATTATTTAATTCATAAGCTGGAACACAATTTGAATTTGAATGTCTTATGTTGTATTGAAGTGAAACCAGTTATTGCTAATTTTGATTTCACATTTACGTACTCAAAAACACAAATTTCCATAGAGTAAAATCAAAAAAATTCAATTCAAATCAAAAAACAATATGTTACGTAACTTTTAAGGGTGGGGAGGGTAATCGATTTTATGACAAGCTGTGGCATGGGGGGGGGGGGGAGAGGAAGGCCTAAAGACCTGTGGCATGGTTAATGGATGTTGAGACTGGGAAGATAATCGTGTTGAGTGCGCAGGTCAGTACTCGTACGGCTACAGTGGCGGAGCGTCTGCCAAGTCCGAGGTGCGCAGCGTGGACGGATCAGTGGCGGGCGGCTACTCCTACGTCGATCCCCAGGGAGAACTCCAGAGCGTCAAGTACACTGCTGACAGCGTCCATGGGTTCCGAGTGGCTGCTACCAACCTGCCCGTTGTTGTGAGTCGATCATTCAACATCCCCTAGTGATGCGCGCGCATGATCCATAGCATTCACAAACCTCACAAGCATTTGGATGGCAATGCATCAACGACAATATCATTTCTATTTGGAATTCCTATTAAGCTAACCTATTGTCTTAGCTCGTCCTCTTTCTCCCTCCCCATAACATAAGTGCCGAAACGTCAATATACCCCATTTCTGAGGAACAGCAATTTTGTTTTCGTGTATGGTCGGGGACAGGTAAAGATAAACTCACTAAACCCACTAATGAACCCAGAGGGTTCATCTTTGCCTGTCCCCGACCGTAGTTATAACATTTGCCCTACGGCTCTGCATATTTCATATCAAACGCACTGTAGAGAAGAAATCCAATGAAACGAGACTTCTTGGCTGCTCCAAAAGACATGCTCGAACTGAATTGCTCAGAGAATAGCCTAGCAAAAATAACGTTTTTGAGCCGACTAGTTCCAAAGACCCTTTCAAAATGTGGGTTAATAACCAATTATCGTGTCAATCAACTTAGGTAGAACAATTGTTTCCATGTTTATATCAGAACCACTCAAAGTGGATGTCTATGGACAACTCAGTCATGCCAATCCACCCAATACATTCAATAACTCCACATTAAAATAGTTCGAAGATATTTCAACTGAATCACTTGCCCTTTCCTGCAAAATTTCGAAAATTAACAGTGGATTTTGACATTAGGAGTACTAGGACTGACGCTCTTTCTTGTTAAAATGTGTGTCTAAATGCTAAGAGAAATTTTTTGAATACACTGTCAATTTCACTCATTTGGGGCTGACTCCCTTTCTTGAAAAGTGATTTAACTTATTTCTTACGTACCCACAACTAGATGAATAACTAAGCCATGCCATTATGAAAGACGAGTTATCTTGATGATCTGATCGTGTTGATGTTTGATTGCAGAGCCCCGTTGAGAAGGTGCACGAGCCTGTGCCAGTCCACGACACTCCCGAGGTGACTAAGGCGAAGATCGAGCACTTTGCAGCCGTCGAGGAGGTCAAGAGCCGCAAGGTATTGTCCGAACTTACCTCAATCACAACACACTGTCTCCCTGGAGGACAATGCCGAGGAGGTCAAGAGCCGCAAGGTATTGTCCGAACTTACCTCAATCACAACACACTGTCTCCCTGGAGGACAATGCCGAGGAGGTCAAGAGCCGCAGGGTATTGTCCGAACTTACCTCAATCACAACACACTGTCTCCCTGGAGGACCATGCCGAGGAGGTCAAGAGCCGCAAGGTATTGTCCGAACTTACCTCAATCACAACACACTGTCTCCCTGGAGGACAATGCCGAGGAGGTCAAGAGCCGCAGGGTATTGTCCGAACTTACCTCAATCACAACACACTGTCTCCCTGGAGGACAATACCGAGGAGGTCAAGAGCCGCAAGGTATTGTCCGAACTTACCTCAATCACAACACACTGTCTCCCTGGAGAATAAGTCAAGAGCTTTCACTGTTGCAAACCGTTCACGTGTTCTATGTTTAAAAATTGAAATAGTTTGAAGCAATGACAGTTGTCAACTTTTCCAGATTTAAGCAATGAAAACGTGGAAACTCTAGAATCGGCCTCCTGAAAGAAATTACGCCTGTTTACTCTCTGAAGAATTTCCTGCCAGAAAAGTGAAAAAGATGTCAAATTATCTTACATATCGTATTCTTGATTGAGCGAGCGAAGCGAGCGTCTCCTTTTAGCTCTTTTGGCACGGACCTCTGTTTTTTTTGTATTTTTTTCCGTTACCTAAGGGTATGCAGGTCAGAGTTTTTCTTCGATCGAGCAGAAATTTTGCACACATGTAGAGACAACCTTTTTTGTTTGCAGACCCTAATTTTTTTGAAATCCATTGATTGGTTAAAATGTAAATAAACATCTCCTGATGGTACGTTGAAAAATGACAATGGTCTTCGATAAATCTGATCAAACTCATATTTTGGCTATACAGGTCAGAGTTTTTCTTCGATCGAGCTGAAATTTTGCACACATGTAGAGACAACCTTTTCTGTTTGCAGACCCTTATTTTTTTGAAATTCATTCAATGGTTAAAATTTAAATAAACATCTCCTGATAGGTTGAAAAATGAAAATTGTCTTCGATAAATGTGATCAAACTCATATTTTGCATGATCAGTAAGACCAACATTGTCTCTTATTTTACAATTTTTCATCCTAATTAGGTTAGAACTTATGACCTGATTGACATTTTTAATATCTGTCAGATATGAAGTATCGAAATGAATGTTTTCCAGTGCCAATTGAATTGAATCTGATTTGCTATATGTACCAGGGTGCTTAGATGCTATTTTCAAGTTTCGATGAAAGCATACTCATTTGTTTATTGAGTTTATTGTTTATTGAGGCTCATATTTCAATTCAATATGAATGTATATGTTTTATGTGCGTTGTGTACGTATTTCCTGTTGGAGAATTTGCACGTGGCCGTTCTCGCTCATCAACGCGTTATTCTGAGCGTTTTCCTAGTAATAAATAAGTTTACGTAGTAGAAGTTCAATGAATTGTCTTAATTTATATGAATTTAGTCAGTGGCGGATGTTGCCGACATGTGTAAATGCCCCGGGTCTTTTCGTTTATTGATTCTTTCACATTTCATTTCATCCAAAGTGTTTACATGGAGATTGGCAAGTTGACAAGAAAATCGTATTGTGTCGTATGGACTGTATCGTGTTTGGCTGGGGATGTTGCACGTGTCTGTGCTCGCTCATCAACGCGTTACACTGAGCGTTTTCCTAGTATTTGTATGCGTAGCGTCAGGGATCAAGGCAGGAAGGTCGTTGCTATACATTCAGACAAGATAAGATACACAATTGACCTTGATAGAGAAATGATATTCACACTTTGCTGCCGAGATATAATGTCGTTTTCGGCTGGCCGCACTGGGGTTGCACTGAGCTGCACTGAGTGCAAGTAGCGTGTTCGACTGGCAGTGCGCAGTTGCTCTGGGGCAAAGTTTTCGTATTCGACTGGGAAGTGGTGCACACTGGGTGCGCACTCAGTGCACTATTTCTTGCTCGGAAATATTTGGTAGAGTTGCCCCCTCCACTCCGCCGCACTCGGGCAAAATGGCGGCGCGAAAAACAAAATTGATGTTGTTACTGGGGAGGTTTTCCTTCAAAACACTCAGGAGCTCAATTTCTTCGGTTGCCATTTGAAAATAGCTGTCAGTGTCAAAACGCAAAATCAAAACATATCATTCGTATTCGGCTGAGACCGCACTGGGGGCAGCACTAGGCAGCACTAGGGCAAAACCAGGTTACGACATGACGTCACGATCAAGAACTCAGTGCAACCCCAGTGCGGCCAGCCGAAAACGACATTACTTTACAATTTATTACCCTCCCAAGTTTTTCTTTTGAGTTGAATATTATAAACTAATGAGGAGTGGTAGATTGTCAGTTAACCCTAATATCTACCTTCCAAGAAGTACACTGAACCACAGTCTAAACGGTATTCCTAAGAAACGGATTGGCTGATGGCTCATCTGATGAAGTCTGTGTTAACTCGTACTTTAGTCTTGTTTCATTGATAATAACAAGGATTGATTGAATATGAACCAAACTCTTTAGTAAATACCGTTCTTAGCAGTGCCAAGAGTCTATAATACGAAACCCTAAAACTCTACGTTACCCTAAAAAGGGCAACAATCGTTCTTGACCGCCTGCAATGATTGCTGATTGCTTCTGTTTCGCCTGCAATGATTGCTGATTGCTGCTGTTTCGCCTGCAATGAACATTTGTTCATTCAATGATTGCTGATTGCTTCTGTGTCGCCTGCAATGATTGCTGATTGCTTCTGTTTCGCCTGCAATGATTGCTGATTGCTTCTGTTTCGCCTGCAATGATTGCTGATTGCTTCTGTTTCGCCTGCAATGATTGCTGATTGCTTCTGTTTTGCCTGCAATGATTGCTGATTGCTTCTGTTTCGCCTGCAGTGATTGCTGATTGCTTCTGTATCACCTGCAATGATTGCTGATTGCTTCTGTTTCGCCTGCAATGATTGCTGATTGCTTCTGTTTCGCCTGCAGTGATTGCTGATTGCTTCTGTATCACCTGCAATGATTGCTGATTGCTTCTGTTTCGCCTGCAATGATTGCTGATTGCTGCTGTTTCAGATCTCCGAGGTCGTTGCCCCCGTGGTCTCCCCTCTCGCTTACACCATCCCCCACACTTACTCTCACGTGGTGCCCGCTGTCAAGGGATACGCCTACTCCGCCCACACCGTCCACCACCCGGAAGTCAAGACCTTCGTCCACGAACCCAAGGTCTTCCACCCCGAAGTCAAGACCTTCGTCCATCCCGAAGTCAAGAGCTTTGCTTATGACACCAAGGTCGTCCACCCCGAATTTAAGAGCTTTGTTTATGACCCCAAGATCGTTGTCCCTGAAGTGAAGACCTACGTTCCCGAAGTGAAGACCTACTTTCCGGAAGTGAAGACCTACGTTCCCGAAGTGAAGACCTACGTTCCCGAAGTGAAGACCTATGCCGTTCCCGAAGTTAAATCTTGGGTGTACCCTGAAGTAAAGACCTACTATCCCGAAGTGAAGACCTACGTTCCTGAAGTCAAATCTTACGCCTATGATGTGAAGACCTATGCCGTTCCCGAAGTGAAGTCTTGGGCCTACCCTGAAGTGAAGACCTACGTCCCCGAAGTGAAGACCTACTACCCTGAGGTGAAGACCTACGTGCCTGAAGTCAAATCTTACGCCTATGCCTACCCTGATGTGAAGACCTATGCCGTTCCCGAAGTGAAGTCTTGGGCCTACCCTGAAGTGAAGACCTACGTCCCCGAAGTGAAGACCTACTACCCTGAGGTGAAGACCTACGTGCCTGAAGTCAAATCTTACGCCTATGCCTACCCTGATGTGAAGACCTATGCCGTTCCCGAAGTGAAGTCTTGGGCCTACCCTGAAGTGAAGTCTTGGGCCTACCCTGAAGTGAAGTCTTGGGCCTACCCCGAAGTGAAGTCCTTCGCCTACGCCGCCCCAGTGACGTCACAGTTCCACTCCCAGGACAACCTGGGTCAGTACAGCTACGGATACGCCGGCGGTCTGTCCGCCAAGGCCGAGACCAAGAGCTTCGACGGCGTCACCCGCGGAGGCTACTCCTTCGTCGACGCCAACAACAAGCTGCAGACCGTCCAGTACACCGCCGACGCCGTCAACGGATACCAGGTGGCTGCCACCAACCTCCCCGTCAACACGGTTGCCGACACCCCCGAGGTGGCAGCAGCCAAGGCGGCGCACTTTGCTGCGCATGAAGACGAGAAGGTCAAGTTCGCCAAGGCGCTCTACTAGGTCCGATCCTATTCCTTGTTGATGACTTGCGACTGTTTCACTGATTCATATGACGTCATTTACGATGTTACCTTTGATGTTGTTGTACAAATAATAAAACGCGCTTTTTCAGAAAATATTCGAGTGGCTTTTCATTCTGCGACGGGATGTGTCATTTGATGAGAAGTGTTTGTTTATTACATGATATTTGATATCCCTAATCATGTTATTGATCCTGTAAGCTATATAGCATTCATATATTCATTCATAGCATTCATATGCACAAGCATTCATACACTTTTCATATAGCAATATGAAGATTCAGATTCAGTTAGCTATATATGCTATATAGCATTCATATAT
The DNA here is from genome assembly GCA_934045905.1 of Leuctra nigra. Taxonomy (NCBI): domain Eukaryota; kingdom Metazoa; phylum Arthropoda; class Insecta; order Plecoptera; family Leuctridae; genus Leuctra; species Leuctra nigra. The sequence goes on along the minus strand of OW203767.1, from coordinate 33,946,818 downwards.
TCATTCATAGCATTCATATGCACAAGCATTCATATACTTTTCATATAGCAATATGAAGATTCAGATTCAGAATGCATTGACCCTTGAGAACTATAAAGTCCTCTTCCAGTAGGGTATTATGGAAAGTTACATAATTAATAATCATACAGTGGTAATAGTAACGCAATAAATAGTAATAATAGTAAGTACTTTAAAGACAGGTGAATCATTCATAAAATAATAGCTAATAATAATAGGTTCATAAAATAATAACTAATAATAATAGAAATTCAATAGATATGAGTTATCATATGTAATAATATGCAGATGCTAAAAGAACAAAAGAAAATTACACGCCATTGTCTTTAAAGAATTCTTCCAGAGAGAAATATGCCTTATTAGTAAGGAGTCTCTTTAACTGATGTTTAAAATGGGAAAGTTCTTTTAATTCTGTTTAAAAACCATTTTAAAGTTATTATGCGTTGAGTTATCTTGTGCGCATTTTGTTCTGTACCTATTTGTGCGAATATTGTTTTTATTTCTAAATGATACTAATCTATTTTTAGGACCAAAATTTGATATTAAAAGCTTACATTAAAATATAAAATAAATAATATATTTTTTTTTAAATAAATTGTAAAATGGCGCTAATAACCAGGTCGTTAAGCGCCAAAAAAAAATTGTCTAGTATTATGTCCATGAATGAATGTTTTATGGATATTATTTGCTTTTTGCTTTACTGTAAGGATGGATTCTAATATATATAAAAATAGAACTGTAAGAATATTGTGATTTTAAAGTGTTTTTTACAGTCAGGTTTTGAAAATGTGCTCTTGCATTTTAGACCAAATAGTTTTCTTATTGTTTTACTTTGAATGACATTTTTTTGCATCAATTGAGTTTCCCCAAAACTGTATACCATATCGGATGTGAGATTCAAAATTAGCGAAGTATACCAGTTTTGCCGTTTTAAGGTTTGTTAGTGCAGTAATCGTTTTGATGGTGAAAAAAGCCGAGTGTAGTTTATTAAGAAGCTTATTACAGTGAGTTTTCCAATTCAATTTATTATCAATGTAAATCCCAAGAAACTTACTTTCAACTACTCCTTGTAATTCAATCAATTAATTTTTGTCACGTATTTTTAATCTAAGGGGGGGATTTTCTTTATTGGCATTAAGGGGAAGGTCTTGTGAAAATATGATGAAATATCACTTTTTTAATTTTTAATTTTTATTTTGGAATAAAGTGAATTGATATGTATTCCTTCCATGGTAAAAAATTAATGAAGATGGGATAACAATTAATTTGTCAAAAAAATAAAACAAATGATGATTGCGTGTGATTCTACTGCGTGTTCAGCAACTTCAAACTCACTTTACCGAGTTCTTTTTTTCAAGCGCTTTTGTATATTAAAATCCCTGCTACTTTTTAATCCTTACAGCTATTGATCTGTAATTTTTATTGTGTATTGAAAACATATCTGTGTCAAACATCTAATCAGGAAATTTTTATCAATTTTTTTTTTAAATTTTTGGAGGGCTTTATGCACCAAGTTTGTCAAATTTAGTGGTAATAAAATACATTGTTAACCGAAAAAAAATTTAACTTGCGAACCATAATACTTGTAGAAAATTCCCCATTTCATTGTGTATGTAACACATAAACAGTTATTTAAAGATTTAAAACAAATTAAAAAAACGAAAAATATAAAAGTTTTAGGCTTTTTACTAAGGCCAGTTTTTTAACAGTAAACATCAAATAAAATATGCAAAATTTAAAAAAAAAATACAAATTATTTTTTTTAACTAGTTTTGAGTACATTGCAATATTAATCCAAATTTTTAAGGAGATTCATTCATAAACACCTGAGATACTGATTTCACAAGACCTTCCCCTTAAGTTCAAAATGTATAAGTTGTTTTCTGTGCGTTAAGATGGAGATAACTTTCCTTAACCCATGTCATTGTGTTACTAAGTGTGATCCCAGCATTTTGTTTCAAAATGTCTCTAGTTTTTCCTGTCATTGTAATGTTTGTATCGTCGGCATATATTTCAGCTAATTCAGTAGTGTCTGGAAGATCATTGAGCGAGCGAAGCGAGCGTCTCCTTTTGGCTCTTTTGGCAAGGACCTCTGTCTTTTTTGTGTGTTTTTTCTGTTACTGACGATATACAAGTCACAGTTTTTCTTCGATCAAGCTGAAATTTTGCACACATGTACTGACATGTGACATGCACATGACACATGTACTGACATGTACTGCATATGAAATATGCAAACCCACATTTTTTTGAAATCCACTTATGTTGTACAAAAACAAAAACTTGTAAAAAAAACTGCCAAGCACCTTCCCACTTAAAACAATTGAGATCTAAAAGAAGGGCCAAGCAATAATATATTGTTTAAACATTTTCGCACTTAAAATTCGTAAAATCATTTCGCCCAGTTACTGCCGCCAAGCACAACACTAAAAACCTAATGTTGTGTCCAAATTTTAAGAATACAATCTAAGTGAACCATCATTGTAAGCTTTAACAAAATTATAAAAATTAAAAACGACTTAAAAATAAATTTAAAATCGAAATTAAAAAAATTAAAAATAAAGCTAGGCGCATTGTGTCAAGAAGAAGGCAACATAAGAAAGAAGATGACGATAAAGGAGCCGAAGAAAGACAGAAAGTAGGAAGAAGATAGAGGAAGTCTACAATATGGTCGGTGCAAATTCAATGCGCCAAGCTTTATTTTTAATTTTTTTAATTTCGGTTTTAAATTTATTTTTAAGTCGTTTTTAATTTTTATAATTTTGTTAAAGCTAACAATAATGGTTCACTTAGATTGTATTCTTCAAATTTGGACACAACATTAGGTTTTTAGTGTTGTGCTTGGCGGCAGTAACTGGGCGAAATGATTTTACGAATTTTAAGTGCGAAAATGTTTAAACAATATATTATTGCTTGGCCCTTCTTTTAGATCTCAATTGTTTTAAGTGGGAAGGTGCTTGGCAGTTTTTTTTACAAGTTTTTTTTTGTACAACATGTCATATGGGGTATAAGTTTATAGCAGCTTTCACTGATCATTAAGTGTTACCTATCATTCAGTTAACGCCAACAACGTCACTTCTTGTCTAAAGTTTTCTGTTTTTCTTTCAATAGTTCCGAAGTTAGTATAACGAAAGGGTCAATTTCTTTTGGTTGAATATGAGTTATATCAAATTATAATTTGTTAAAAGTTCACAGCTTTGAGTCATGTGAATAACGTAAATTGTAGGTGTATTGTTCCGGTGTAGACCGGAATTTCTGCGTTCATCTCGTAAAACGCGTATTTGTCGCCACTTGGTAAACTGAAAGGTACACAAAAGATGATTGCAAATGCGTTTCCTCATTTTTAAATTCTCCCATGTTCACTTTTTTATGTCAAAGTTCTGAAGTATAAACTCAATTGGTAAAGCGTGCAGGCTTACAGATGTTTACAACACAATATTTTAAATAAAATCCGGATGGTTTTTGGTAGGCAATGTAACTTAAAAGGAACTTAGTTAAGATTAACTAGCTGAGCCACCTGGTGTTTATAGTGCTGGTGGGAAGGAGTATGACGGGTGATGAAATTTACGCTACCCGCCTTACTCGCTTATGTATGTATAGCATGGGCCGGCCTATACCTGGCATCTCCACCTCTCTGCCTCTCACTGACAGGTCAACTTAATGTTTACATTTGTTTGTTCATGGCAAATACGATCGATGTCCATTTAGTATTGTTGTCTTCTTCTATAGGTACTTGTAAACAGTTATCTAGTTTGCATTTTAATTAGTCTACTGATCTTATTTAGTGATTATTATATTGTTTTGTGATGTTGCTGTGGAAGATAATATTTCATATTTTCAAACCAGGAAACTACTTCGTGCTATTGCCTAGATACTTGAAGAATATTATCGTATTGCCGATGTAAACAAGCCAGACCACTTCCGTATATAACGTTCGCATCAAAACCAATGTTTATTTTATTAGTGTCAGATTAGGAGGAACATCAGTTTCAGGTTTATTTATTTCCATTAAACAATGTCACTTGATGAGACTTTGACTCACAGTTTGGAAATAAATCATGATAATTTAAAAGCGTTTTATTATTCTAACTTTTTAACGTAAGCATTGTTGGATGATGAAATGAAATTTAAATCTCTCATACCCACAGATTTCCATTAAATTACACACCTATAAATACACCTTGCATGGACCCTTTAGTGTAGTTTCTTGTTTATTGTAACCGAGCTTCTAAGATTGACAGATTACAACATCTAAAATAATGAAATAATTTTGACTAAGTTGTAAACACCTAATATACCTAGTAATGGAGCCATTTTGTGTGGTTTCTTGTTTCGTAACTGAACCATCAAGATTGACAAATTAGCATAATTAAAATAATTAAATTTATTTTAGAAACTTAAAGTTGTGATCACGTAATGGATGCACGTAATGGAGCCTTTTTGTGTGGTTTCTTGTTTCGTGTTGTTCTTGTTTCTTGTTGAGCCACCAATATTGACAAATTAACTCTATTTTAAATAATAAATAATAAGTGTGACAAATGAAAAGTTGTAAACACCTAATACACTGAATATTAGTAATGGAACCTTTACTGAATTTTACTATTTACTTAATTAACTGAATTTTACATAATTAAATAATTCGGATAAATTAAAAGCTGTGACAACCTTATGCACCCAGTAATGGAGCCTTTTTTGTGTGGTTTCTAGTTTAGTAACTGAGCCACCAAGATTTTGTTGATTAGCATGACCACGAATTGTTTTATTGCACAACTTTACGTACAACGTGTACATTGGCAATCATTATTAGAGTCCAATGAGTATAATATTAAAAAGAGTAGCTATTGTAATCGTTGAATGTATTAGGATTAACATTTTAAATTTATACACAAGAAGGTTAAACATTTTTAAAGTAAAGACAAATATAAAAAAATAAAACGTTTGTTACGGGGATCGAACCTGTCAACGCCGTGTTCGAAGTCTCATGCCTCATGTGATCGAGCCAATTCACCACATTGAAATTTAAACCTGTGTAGTATATCAAAGAAGAAAGGTGGAGCGTAAAACGACGTGCGCATTCCTGTTTCCCTGATATCTTCACTGTTCACGATGGCAACCGGCGTGCCGCGATGGCGATGTTTCTATCTATTGATGATCTACGCAGCATCCATTGGTAGTCTCATTTATTAAAAATGTATCCAGGAATCATCGCTTATACAAATTAAAAAGGAATAATAGGAAAAAAAGTTTTTTTCCGGGACCGAGAATCGAACACGGTAAGCCTGTGTCGAAGCAAGCTGCTTTAGACAACTGTGCTATATAGGCCGACGGACAGCGAAGCCACCAAGATTGACAAATTAACATAAATATAATAAAAAATAATTTTACAAATTAAAAGTTGTGAACACCTAATAGGTATCCTGCATGAGAAAAGGTTGCCATAGCAACCTACATAAAAGTATAGGGAATAAACAAATCTGACGGCAGCAATCCAAATCTCATATTTAGAGTGATTACTTGTGAAAGAAAGATATTTAAGTAAGTACAAGTTAATAATAATACGCAATATTTATCCATACACATGATCAAATTAATAATTCATTTGAGAAACATGATTTATAGCTATTATTTATTTAGAGCTTTGACACATTTCCCCTACCAGAGCATTAGTCTCTTAGAGTATTAGGAGCAGAGCACCTAATATACCTAGTAATGGTGCCTTTTTGTGTGGTTTATTGTTTCGTAACTGAGCCATCAAGATTGACAAATTAGCATAATTAAAATAATTAAATTAATTTTAGAAACTTAAAGTTGTGATCACGTAATGGATGCACGTAATGGAGCCTTTTTGTGTGGTTTCTTGTTTCGTGTTGTTCTTGTTTCTTGTTGAGCCACCAACTTTGACAAATTAACTGTATTTTAAATAATTAAATAAGTGTGACAAATGAAAAGTTGTAAACACCTAATACTCTGAATATTAGTTATGGAGCCTTTACTGAATTTTACTATTTACTTAATTAACTGAATTTTACATAATTAAATAATTCGGATAAATTAAAAGCTGTGACAACCTTATGCACCCAGTAATGGAGCCTTTTTTGTGTGGTTTCTAGTTTAGTAACTGAGCCACCAAGATTGTGTTGATTAGCATGATCACGAATTGTTTTATTGCACAACTTTACGTACAACGTGTACATTGACAATCATTATTAGAGTCCAATGAGAATAATATTAAAAAGAGTAGCTATTGTAATCGTTGGATGTATTCGGATTACATTTTGAATATATACACAAGAAGGTTAAACATTTTTTAAGTAAATAAAAAGATAAAAAATAAAACGTTTGGTACGGGGATCGAACCCGTCAACGCCGTGTTCGAAGTCTCATGCCTCATGTGATCGAGCCAATTCGCCACACAGAAACCAAAGCAGTCTGTATAGTATCAAAGAAGAATAGCGGAACGTAAAACGACGTGCGAGTTTTTCTGTTTCCCTGATATCTTCAGTGTTCACGATGGCAACTGGCGTGCCGCGATTGCGATGTTTCGGTCTATTGATGATCTACACAGCATCTCTGGACCTCTCATTTGAATATATATCCTTATTTATATCATCGCTTATACAAATTAAAAAATAATATATGAAAAAAAGTTTTCCTGGATCGGGAATCGAACACATTATGCAGAAGTCGAAGCCAGCTACCTTCCTAACTGAGCTATCAGCCCGATGGAAATTAGAGCCGCTGTTTAGTGTATCAAAGAAGAAGGGCGGAACGTAAATATTGATAATTTTCCCACTTCCGGTTTAAATTTATTGTTTTTTCTTGAAGTGGAGTGTCTAGCAATACATTGTCTTTATTTTTGCCAAATTTCAAAACTCTCGATGGACCCGTTTGACTTTTAAAATATTTAAAATTTAAAATTGTAATAACTTCACTTCCGGTCAAAATTTTTCAGATTTTCTTTCAAAGGGCACCGCTATAAATATGACTCTATGTCTCTGCCAAATTTCAACTCTCTAGACCAAACCGTGTAACCTGTGGAGATGGGCAAACAAACCGGCCGTGCCTAACTAACTAACTAACTAACTAACTAACTAACTAACTAACATGAAAGTCAATCCTTGCATGTTTAAGGCCCAAAATTCACCCCGAAGGGATGATCGCAGCACTTTGATATTTGGTTAGGTGTTGTCAGGTGGCTAAATATACCTGCTGTATACAGTCGTGGTAGTAAGCTCGCACGTTGTATAGAGCGGTGCTTGGCAGCGTCGAGCTCACGCCCGACTAGATTGGTTCAAATTTAAAAAAAAATATCTTTCGATTGGCTGATCCAACCAATTTGAAATTTAGCAAAGTCATTTCAACCAACATTGTACCTATTCATAAAAAGTTTCAGCAAAATCCTCCCATTAGTTTAAATTTAAAACCATTTTTCCAGTGATTTTTGAAATTTAAACTAGAACCGATTGACCGATCAACTTAAAACTTCGCATAGTCATTGGGATCAACATTTAAGGTATTTTTTTTTTGCAAATTTTCAGTCTAATCTGTCATTATTTTCAAAAGTTTTTGTCATTTTAGTGACATTTTATTCCATTAATCAAGAAATATTTGTAAAACGTATACTACATTTTCATCCCTGCTTTCTTTAAGCTTCTGCTCCACCAAGGCTGGTAGAGCAGCCAAGCAGTCAAAAATTTACAATAAAACTAGTGCATATCAAATCGGATGCAGTTCGAAGGCCACAAACTCCAATTGGTTTAAGTTTAAATAATATCTTCTGATTGGTCGACAATTAAAATGTTCCGAATAAGTTCAAAATTTGCATGGTGATCAAGACCAACATAATCTAAAATTTTACACAACACATATTGTAAGCCCAATCAGTCAATTATTAATTTTAATTTTACGAGTTTAGTATGGGTTGTCAAATGCTGGAAAAAGTGTGTAGGAAAGTCACGACACAATGGATCTGATATTTATCCAGAGTATTTATGTATAGAGATTGGAAAGTTGCAGAGAAAATCGTATTGTGCCGTGTCGTGCATCGTGACTGGGGATATTGCATGTTCTGTGCTCGCTTATCAACGCGTTACACTGAGCGATTTGATTTCCTAGTTTATAAAAATTATCAAAAGAAGCGGCCCTAAAATGGAGCCTTGTGGCACTCTACACGTAATTATTTGTGGCTCTGAGAGATATTTCTCTTCTTTCATGTCGGGGCTGATATGAGTTATTTCTGCTGTCTGTACTCTATCACTTAGATATTATGATTCAAAAAGATCTAATACTACTCTCCGAACTCCATATTCCAATTTCTTTCGTAATAGGTATAATAAGATTAAACTAAACTATCTAACGCTTTCGTTTAATCGCAGAAAACTCCTATGGTCTGTTCTTCTGCTTCTAACCCTTTGATGGTGTTAGATAGGAAGTTAAAAATTGTGTTGTGAGTTGATCTGTTGCGTCTAAATCCACTTTGATTGTTCGATATTTTTTTTCTAATTCTAGAAAGGATGATAGTCTTACGTGTATTAGCTTTTTAAAGATTTTGGAAACAGCTGGCAGGACAGAAATAGGTTTGGGTCGTTCCGCGTCAGTTCCACCAATGAATATTGATGACCCTCTTCGATTTTGGTGAAACTTGCTAGGATTGTTTACTATTCAAAAGAATCATATACGTATTTTTTTTGTTTGGCCAAATTTTCATCCCGTATCGAATTACAGCCAACAAAAATTTAACATTTTCGACAAAACAACTTCATTGCAATGTGAAACTCAAAAAACTCAATCTCAAAAAACTCAAAAACTCATTGAAACTCAAAATTTTAAATATTTAACCCCCCCCCCCCCCTAAAAAGGCGTTTTTTAACATTCTGAAAAAATATATGTTTATTTTCATTCATATCTTTTCAATTAAGGTTTAGAGTAGGCAGACTCTTAGTTCCAGAGATATGAATCAATATGTGCTGCGCGGAGAGGTAAAACAGCGTGCTTGTGAGAGCGCTTGAGGCTGGTTTCAATAGAATCACTAGATTTAAATATGGAAAGGGTAGATTTAAAAATATCAAAAAATTCAATGGTCATCATCATTGTATTAGCTATCTATTCAGTTAAGGTTTTGAGTACAAAGACTTTTGGTTTCAGATATATGGAACTTTATGTACCGCTCGAAAGTGTAAAACCGCGCACGTGTAATAGCGTTATAGGCGGGTTTGGATAAGATTGAAATAGAGAAAGTTTAGGATTAAAAACTTAAAAATTTGTATTTTCGTCATCGTTGTATTAGCTATCTGTTCAGCTAAGGTTTTGAGGGGGTCTACTCTTGGTTTCAGGGATCTGATTTATTTATGTACAGCGAGGAGAGGTAAATACGGCGTGCGTGTGATAGCGATAGGCGGGTTTCAATCGAAGCACATGATTTAAATATAGAAAGGTTCGAATACAATTTAAAAAAAATATATATATATATTGTATTCATCATTGTCTTAGCTACCTATTCAGCTAAGGTTTTGAGTGGGCACACTCAAAACCATCTCTCTCACACTCAGTCATAATTCTGGCGTCATTCAAACATATAATATGTAATAGTGTAATGAGTCATTGTGTAAAAGAATACAAGAATAACTGTATTTATGACATCACACAAAATGGCAATTGATTGAGCAATTGTCACTACATTCCAAAAGTCAGAAAAGTAAAACGAGAAAATTGACTTCCAACCTACATTGATCTGACAAAGCAATCGGAAGAAAATGTTTTAAAATTTGAACCAAATCAATTTCCATCAAGGTGGAAATTAGTTCGCCTTGCCCAATTTTTCTTGCGTTTTATACTGTGCGAAAGAAAATTATCTATTAAATAGGAATATCTATCAGAGACCTCAGGTCCACCCCCCCATTAACTACAATCAAATGGAAAAACTTCTTACTCTGCGGTAAAACATTTGACCTGCGTTTAGACATTATTTTTGGTATCAGAGAAGTGCACGATGCAGTATAAGAGGTGAGACGACGAGCCCATACCGCCCATGCTAAGTTTGATCGAGTATCTATCAGGGCAACCGGACAGGAGCGCCCTAGCGGCCAACTCACGCAAGTCTGCGTACTGCCGGACAAGTGTCTAGTACAGCGTTCTCCGCCAGGTGCGCTGCTTGGCATAGGTCCACACGTGAAGGATTCTCGACGCCCTCACAGCTTCGTCCTCTCACCTCTTATACCTACTGCATCGTGGTGAGAAGCGTACAACTAAATGTAAATTTACGCCTTTTAAAAGTAAATGTGATCAATCACAGTAAAAGAAAACACTCCAGATTTCCTAATCACAAAAGTTCATTTATTACAAACAATATAAGATTTAATACAATTAGTTAGGTATTTTGGGCTCTTCGCCTGATTCTTGCTGGGTTGTTCTTATGAGGCGTTCCCCTCTGCATCTCCAACTTCAACCTCTCAGTGCTGGAGGAGACGGCGTCTACACTGATCCCAGGCGGCAATCTTCCCGCCAAGTCCAAGCTCGACTTGAACCGCTCGGAGCTCGACGAGCCACTTCCTCTACGTCGTCTGTCCATCAAGTTCATCGACGATGGCAACACCGTGGACCTGCGAGTCTCCCCAACCGATCCCTTACTTAAACTTCCACTGCCGCTTGATGAGCTACTTCCTAGCTGCAATTGCAGGCCGCCTCGTACATTACTTGGCGCCATATTCTCTCGGGCCAAAACATCTTCTTCGGAGCGTGGACGAAAAGCCCCACGCAAATCACCTCGACGATAGAACTTGACAAGAGCGATGACAGCATACAATGGTATGGGAAAGAGAATAACAACAAAACTTAAACACCACACGATATACGCCCAAAGCACTCTTTTGAAATAATCACTAATTTTTAAAGTCGCTAAATGGTAACACAAACTGGCAGTAAGAAAGAAAGGCGTTAGAATCCAGGAAATGCGATAAAATATGTTAGGGTTGTACTGCAGCATGAAGTCAAGGTCAGTGCGCAATCGTTTCATTCCGTAGCAGAAGACAAAAGCCAACATTTCCAGGATGATAATAATGTGCTGAATGGGACCGTCATGACTCAAGCTGGCTAGAAGTCCCCGTCCATTCCGTGTAACGCACGGCAATCCAAGCAGGAACAGCGGAATGACGACGAATAAACTGGTGAGCATCGGATGGAGGCGGAGCATTGGGAAGAAGAAGTAGAGAGAGCGAGAAATCATTGACGACTGAGCGATCAGAGACGTAATGAAGACAATGTAAGCTACCAGGCAGAATACTGCGCTCCAGACATTAGTGCTTGGAAGTTCATTTAACACCGATGAAAATAGAATGTACTCGTGTATAAGAAAGTATTTGTTGGTTACTATCAATGTCCTAATGACACCAATATCAACACCCATGGATTTGGCGACCACTCCTATGCCAGCGAACGTGAAGAGACAGGCTACCAACGAGGTGAGCATGGAAACTATCGAGACAATCAGACAGTCAATGTGAGCCGGACTCTGGAACTTCGAGTACGAACCGAAGAGAATGTTGATTCCATAACCAATACCCAGGATATTCAACAAAACGTCAACTGCTTTGTACCATAATTCCAAGTCCATGAGCTCTTGCCCGGGTGTTAGGAAATACGTCAGACCTGCGACTGCTCCTGGCAGCGTGAGGACGGCAATCAGGAGTGACAGGAAGACCACGACAGTGATTGGAACCAGGACACTCATGATCTTGCCCAATGTCTTGATCGATCTCCAGATACCGAGGAAAATTAAAAACCACGAGAACGCGAGACAGCCGACAAGGGGCCAATGCAACGCCCCGAGATTATCTTCGTCGGAGTCGTCCATATTAAGAACAGTTGTGTTATAGTAAAACATTAAATTCTCTAATGCATTAATTGCAGATTCGTTTTCCCAACGAAGAGACGAGCGGAAGGAGTCAAAGAAGTAAAACACGTATCGAGTCGCATAAACATGGTCCCTCACTGTATTCATTGCTACTTTTAACAGAATCGTGTAACTCAAGCCTTTCACAATCGGGATCATTCGAAACACTTCAGCTGGACCTTGCCCCGAGAACTGACCAATAGCGGTTTCAAAGAATAACAACGGAATGCCGAGGAATAAACTCAGGAGAAACATTGCAATCAAGAATGATCCAGCTCCGTTCATTACAGCTCTAACGGGCAATAATAATATTCCGTAACAACCAAAAATGAATCCAAAACATGCCGCTATAAATTCAAATCTGTTATTCCACTTCTCCAGGTTTGGATCTATTTCTTTTACCTTGCGCCAAGCTGGTAGACGCTTGTTGTATTCAGTAATTACAATATCAGAGGCGATGTTTCCAAGAATATCATCTGCATTTCGCAGTTCGGGTACTTCTAAGATCGTTGTCTCCCTGGCGTCTTCATTGCCGTCGGCGCTGCGGACTGAATCACGAATGGGAAACGTGACGCTTTGTCTGCCTTTTATTCGGGCTGCTATGCCCATTTTCAAAAGTACACGTGTGTATTAAAACGATTGCAACAAGTTGAAAAGAATCTTCGTGATTGATAAGAAAACTTTTTTTCCACTGCCAACTAGAGCGTTTTCCTAGTTTATCAAAATAAGCAAGGTGAAATACGAGGACTTAAAATTGCACATAACATAGCTTATAGAAGTAGAAAGGTAGAAGAAGCCTTCTCGGCGATTCCTTTACGATTAGCCCTCATGTGACGTGACGCAACAATAATCAAAACTTTGGACAATCGATGCTAATTTTCAAAAAAAATATGACACGTGCCAAATTGTACGTGACACGAATTCTATCATTTGTGTAATGTTTTGTGAAATTGAGCAGTAGGTATATAACTATCCTAAAAAAAAACTCAATGTAAAAATACCAGCAAAATGTATTAAACTAAAAATATAAATATATATATATAGTTCATGGATATTTTCACAGCCGCCAGGTATATAAGAAATTAAAATTGTTATAAATTATATTAGAATTAAACTACTACACAGCATACCGTTGTAATGACTTCTAATATATATATATATATATATATATATATATATATATAAATAAATAAATACCAACTGCAATGAGAAAAGATTTCACATATATAGTGAATAGTTTCATTCTCGTAGCCGTTATTTATTAAAATAGACGTATCGGTTTATGCTACGTTTATTAATTCAAATGCCGACGTTTCGCCAGTCCTCCGACCGGCCTTTTCAAGGCACTAGCAAAACAATTTAATAAATAAGAGAAAAATGCAAAACACACTACTTTACAAAATGAATGCAGAGAAAAAACAAGAAGATGGAAAGTCAGTAAACAATTCAATGTCACAAAAGTCGCAGCTCCAAGTGGCTCATCGCTTCTTCATAGATCTGGTGACTCTGGTTGTACCTGTTGCATTTACAGTCGTAGTTGAATGAGATTGCTGCTTAGAACTTGATTGTCTAGTAACTCTTGATGGAAGTCGAGAATCTTTCAACATGTTTGGTTCAGGTGACGCCGTTGGTGTGGGAGGTAGCTGTCTGCAGGTTCTCTGTCGAGTGACTCTTGTTGGTACTGGTGAATCGTCTAGTTCTAGATGTTCTGTCAATGTTGCAGTTGAGGGAGACTGAGGTCTGGGGATTGCTTGTTGTTCGCTAGGCTTGACGGCGAAAAGAGGTGTTAGTGAATTCCAAGTTTGAGATAGCATATTACTGTCAAGTTGAATATTGAGGCAATGTGTTTGACGTTTTCCAATTTCTATGGCTTCTCTTATTTGTCTTGGAACGAGTTTATCTGACTTGGCAAGGATGGTCGTACCGTCATAATTGATCTTGTGACCACTTTCTCGTACATGCTTTGCGAGAACAGATCTCTCCTTGTCCTGTTCTATTTGTAAACGATGTTCTTGTAGACGTTGTGACACATTTCTATTAGTTTGTCCCACGTAAACTTTTACACAATTGTCGCACGGTATCTCGTATACCCCCCACCCCTCAAGGTGCCGTACATCTTTTACACTGCGAAGATAACTGCCAAGTTTTCGATCGGTATCGAACACTGTTTTAAAAAACGATTAAAAAAACGATGCGCCAAGTCCTTTTGTAAAGTATTTCTCGGTGTTTATACTTTTATTTCAAAGATACGATTAAATATTTGGAAATGTCATTGACTTGGCTCCTTTTTTGATATCACTCCTTTTCGGTGTTGATTTTTTTTAAGTATATAGACTTGGCTGCCATTTTTACACGGAGTGTTTTTTCTGGGATTTAGAATCTAGTGGAGCGGTCGCTCCACTCAGCCAAGTCGTACCGTACACTCACAGTCACTCAACCCTACAAACACTGGGCGGCCCGGGCTTCTGCCCATCTAGCGCCCAAGTGGGACGTCCCGGGCGGGAACTACTAGGGCATGCCCTGGGCCTGCCCAACGGAGCCCAACCGATCCGTTTTATCTGGCTGTAAAATTTCTAGGAACGTCCCGTCTTGGTCCCGCCCGGGAATGGCTAGGGACGGCCCGCGCGGGCGCTACGACTGTTTGAATTTGAGCTGCTCTAATGACTTATTTTTTTCATATTTATAACTTCATTTCTATAATAATTACATCTACATTTCACATGGATATATTGATTTAAGAATAAATATGTTTACAATTCCAAAGCAAAGTATTCATACCATTTTAAACGTTATTAGTAAAGTTTCTTTTATGAACTCGGCAGTCGGCCATCTTCGTGAATCAACTTGTTTCCATTCTCCCTTCTTCATTTCAAACGCGGCGTTTGACGTTTGTTGATATTTTACAGAGTGTCATGAGTGTGTAGTTTACGTCCTTTTGAGTGATTTTGAATGTGATTTCAATTATTATCTGTGTCCGTGAATGCAGTGTTCACTGCTGAATAGTTTGTCTCAGTTCAAACCATTTAATGTGACACAAATCGTGAAATAATTACAGTTTTGTTGTGCCTCTTTTGCTTGGATTTTCATCACAGAGCCATACAACCCATTAAAGGTGAGTCTTCATCACAACTACCTACATAAGTATCCAGGCATTAATCGTTGATACTTTAGTTTTGTATGCTGGGGATACTAATAAACCAATAGGTAGTGTGACCAATGTTCAGTAAACATTAACCTCACATGTAAATTTTTGAAATGTAGCAATTTATGCAAAGTAAAATTTCCAACTAGGTAGTTTAGGTATTTATAAAATAAATAAAGTAGGTAAACAGTTTGCTTGGCGTGGTAGTCTATACATATCAGTGGTAGTAGTCAGTAGGAAACCCTACCTGTAGGTACCTAGTACGTACCTCCGCCTATTTTGGGAATATTTTCACCTCTACATTAACCAATAACCATCCCACATACCTACCAAGGTACCTACTGCAGTTTTAATAATGTTACTTGTTAAAGGTGAATCTACTCTGGAAGAAAATAGGCTATTAAGATATTGAACTCCAGAAACAAAGCGCGTATTCGTCCTGCGAGCGAACCAAGCTGTATCGTCAAACCGAGCCGAAACATTAAGAACCGAACCGAGCAGAGTGGTAAATATTTTCATTATTTTTAATTATTTAACTTTATCAAGGATTTTAGATATACATCAATTATTTTTGTTTATGTAGGTACCTTACAAGGCCAATAACAAACATTTTTGCTGTGATCCGAAAGTAAAAATTATGTTGCATGGAAATTACATTCTTGTCGGAGGTAGTAGATACATACATTGAATGGTGGTCCCGCTTCATTCAAATACGTAGTAAAATTTTTGAGATTGAATGTTGTCATCCAAAAAAATAAACCGCACCTTTTGAATTTCCTCCAACGCGCCGGTGGTAAGAGAGCAGCCATTCCATGCGAATGCAGACATATTATGCCACATAATACATGATGACTGCTGAATTATTAAATGTAAATAAATCAGCATGTTTTTATATTAAATTCATGGTATTTTCTTGCTGATTCCAAATATGTAATCAGTTTTTTTTTAAGTTTGAATAGTTATTTTGTTATCAGTAAAATTGTGGGACCGCATTTAAATTTAAATTTCGTGTCGAACCATGTAAATTACATAAAAAATTTAGAAGGCTGCACAATGATCCTAGAACTATTTTTATTTTGATGAATAAGATGCTGAACATAGCATCTTACACCCGTACACCCGTAACACGGAATGGCTGAGAGGAAATTAATTTGAGTTGCTAACTTTCACCTTACTTTTTGTAGGTTCTACAGATTCACCGTGAACTTGCCCTGCTCTTATTCTAGAGTCGATTTAATTGCCTACCTACTTCAATTAAAAAGTAAATTTACTTCTTGGCAAATTAGCGAGAATTCTGAAGATGCACAGGACTTGGGACTTCATCGAGTTAATGGATTAAATGTTACCTACCCTACAGATGTAATGATTCAGAACTCTCTGATGGTAAGCCACATTTTAGTATTTTATATGTGTAGTATTTCCTCTAACCTTACCTATAAATCACATTTATGCAATATAGAATGTTTCAAATTTTTATTGGGGTTTTAAATAAATAGTGTACCTAATGGTAATAATTGTACCTCAAGTGATTATTGTGGCAGGTCACACAACACAAAAGTGATTTTTGTATTATTCATTGCCAAGAAGTTTATCCTATCAATTTACAAATTCTTCATTGAATCTATCTTTCTTTTTTTTAGGGATCACTCTGTGCCAAAAATTCAATTTTTAAAATTTTTGTAAAGACTGTTATTTGCAGCTATCTGCTATTGCAGTTATTTACATAAATAGTTCTTGTGTAGTAGGTAGAAACTATTTGCTAGGCAGCCTCATGCTCAAAAGAAGTTGCATCCACGTAGATTGCGGATGTCAGTCCTCGACACCGTAAGACCGTGTGCTAATAATTTATGGATGGAATCCAGTATCTGGCCATTAAATCGGAAAATTCTTTTGAGCATAGCATAATAATAGTGTTAAATATTGACAAAATTAACAAGATCTTACTGATAACAAGATCTTGTAAATGTTGGACTTTCATTGGTCTGACCGAATAAAAATTTACACAAAAAATAAAAAACACTTCTAACAATACGCTGCATGATCTTGCTAAACTTTTCAAGATCTTGTATAAATCTTGTTTAGGTTAGAATCTGTACCTACAATAATAAATAATTGCAAATATCTTGCGAACATTATTAGTACAAGGTACATTACCTAAATACTCTGCAATTTTATTTTTTCAGATGAAAGAAATACGTATTCAATAGCATTCATTTTCTTGAAAAACTGAAGATGAAAAATTGTGCCAACATATCCGTGAGTGAAGTAAAATCCGAATTGTGTCTTGTCGATAAAGAGACAGCGTGCCAGACTCACTGCCAGGTAGTACCTACCTCAGAATGTTTTGATACTATGTGACGTGTGAAGGTTGAAGGACATTTAAAAATTTTAAGTGATGTGGTAGTATAATCTTTTACAATAATATACGTTTATATTATATGAAACTGTTTTTTTTTTAATTTTCGTGTGTTTTCCTGCTCTTTATTATTCCTAAAATTCAATTGCAGTGAATCTCCTATGTGTAGCATTTTATTTTTTGTAATTTATCAAAACAATATAGTACCTAAGTAAGTAGGGAAGAGTACATGAAAAATTTATTATTGAAACGATTCAATCGTCCTGTGGGAGATTATCAAAAAATAATTGCTAATTTCAAAATCCAACAACTGATTCATAAACAAAAATTATGGATCTTTTTATCCTTCTTCATTTTTTTATGAATAAGGTAGGTAATACTTAAGTCTCTAGAAATTTTGTTCCAGTAAGTTTTTAAATATCAACGCAAATAATTACTGACATTTGTCACCCGCGAAATGTTAAAAATTAATTCATGCAAATGAAATTCAATTATAATGGGACTTTTGGCGGGAAAAACGACGTATTACAAGAATCCACTTACACTAATGTGTTACCATTGTGGATCATCTGTCAATTTTCTGTAAATTTTCCTGTTAAAAGTAATCAAACTTTGTAAATTCATTCCTTGAAAACTATTCATCCCACAGCAAAAATAAAATCACATCTGTGTTCAGCAACATAATCAACTTTCATAAAATAAGGGTCTATTATTCTGAAATCTGAATTTCACGAGACTTCCCCATTATGTGACAGTCAAGTTGAGGATTTCAAATGATCCCAAAATATTTCCTCCAAATAAAAATGCGTTAAAAATAAAAACAGTAGGAGGTACCTTAGGTAATGTGTCAGGTCAGTGGAACAGCTTTCAAACAATAGGGAAACATGGCGAGATAAAATAACTTCCAATAACCACTGATTAACTTTATAAATTAGGTACCGGCTATTTTTTTTTTTTATTAATATTTGACCATTTAAGGTGATACTAGCGCTCGGCCGTTTTAGAAAATTTAGAGAGAAATATTGTTTCATAAGCGAGTGTAACTTTTACAGGATGTTCACATGACCACTCTGATTGCATATTAGTAGCACTTTTTCATTTTTGCATATTGCATCGTTAATTAGGCGCCGGTTATTCAACAAAACCGCGCAAAACTATGAAATTTGCGATACGATTGGAGACCAAACCCGAAAACCAATTGATCTCAAATTTTAATCATGATTAGATGAAAGACAAACTTAGGGTTATCACTTGGCACATTTTTGAAATTTAATTTTATACGGCGGCCAGGGAGACAAGAAAACAGCTAATTTTTCACCAAAAAGCCACTAATTATTACTAATCAACGAAACAAAAAATTAAAAATGTACCAAGGGATAACCCTAAGTTTGTCTTTAATCTAATCACGATTAAAATTTAAAATAATTTGGTCTACCCGTTTCGTCTCCAATCGTATCGCAAAAAGTGTCTACAAAAAGCAGCAAAATCGCTAGCGCTTGCAGCACCTTAAATGCATTTCTAATGTGTTTGAGTAGGTACCTACTGTTCTTCTAGTTGACATAACAAATTACAACTGTTGTGAAATATTCCGTGAACTGTGAACTAATACATTGACCCTGGAAGAAAATACCTGGATTATTTTTTCGTATGGCAACGCCCACTCTCCGAAATTGTGAAAAAATCCCGTTTCTCGTGTCACTCACGTTTGCAATTAATTATGTCTTAATGAAACGTATTTTTTCCAGGTACATTCGCATTCAAAATTAGTGCCTATATGCACGTGTCTGGATCAGAGGCACGTTTTGTAGGTACTGCATTTTGAATGAGAGTGTACCTAGCAAGCTAGCACGTGACCGTTATGGAATGTGCGTAGGGGGAGGGGGCTACAAAGCGAGCAGCTGCTCCCGCGCGGGCCGCCCGGGCGGGGGCCAGGGCCGGCCTATGCCTCCCGCGCGGGCCGCCCGGGAGGGTCCAGGGACGGCCCATACCTCCCGCGCGGGCGTCATGGGACGGCCCAGGCCGCCGCCCGGGCTTATTCCCAGTGGCAGGCCCCGGGAGTCTCACTCCATGCTAATCACCCATAAGACGGGAGGTCCCTGGGCAGGCCCGTACGCCCATCTGGGACGGCCTAGGACGCGTCCAGGGACCTCCCAGTGTTTGTAGGGAACATACCGTAAATGCCTATATAAACTGAGGAGCAGACGAACTACTTTTACTGTAAGCAACAACATGTCATTTTCGGCCTACTGGATCTCAACAATGGAAAATCTCTCATTGTTGTGAAATGTCTTAATTTTGAGCTATGGCCCACCTGACAACATATACATCACGCGACACCAACCAGTCATGCCGTTTACGACCTAGAGGACCGTGAAAATCATGAAATTACACCGCTTTCTTCTTCTTCTTCTTCTTCTTCTTCTTCTTCTTCTTCAGATTCTGATTCCCAAAAAAGGTGCTATCACCGCCACAGCCTAAACGGCTGAACCGATCAACCTGAAATTTTTACCACATATGCACTTTTGGCGTCTGATGATACCTTGCCTCTTGTGATTTTTTGTGCCACCATTTTTAAACCGGAGGTGACGTCATATCTCAAAAACGTCTAGACCGATTAGAACGAAATTAGCGCCATTCGATTTAGATGGTCATCTTTATGAAGTATCAATAAAAAAAAATATATATTTTCTTAACCGGAAGTGACGTCATAAATACGCTATTTCAACAAATTATACTTAAAATACATACATAATTAACTTACATTGTGACAGACAATTCAAATTATAAATTCAAGTTTGCAGTGTTCTCGGCCGCCATTCCTGAAACCGGAAGTTACGTCATATATCTAAAACGCCTGTACCGTTTGCAACAGAACTAGCTCCTACGTATTCATTCTGCAATTTATTTTAAAAATCAACTGTGAAAAATGAATAAACAAATTAAAAATACCGTAAATGGCGGCAGGAACCACTAAATGAAACCGGAAGTGACGTCATATATTACAACGGCATGATCGATTTTACGGAAATATAGGGATTATGAATTCAGATGGTCGTTCATGAAGTATCAAATAGATAAAACTAGATTGTTTTCTTAAAACCCATACCGGAAATGACGTCATAAATATGCTAAATTACGTCATAAATATGCTAAATGACACTGAATTCACCACTTTATACTTTTAAATAGGTATAAGTAAACGTACTTTGTGAATAATTATAAATTCAAGGTTGCAGTGTTCGCGGCCGCCATTTTTAAAACCGGAAGTGACGTCATATATCGAAAAAGACAGTACTGATTGCAACCAAATTTGGGAGATGTGTAGGTCTAATAATTATGAATTAAAGACGAAATTATTTTCGGCTGCCATTGTTAAAACCGGAAGTGACGTCATATATCGCATACGGCTGTATGTTTTGCAACCAAATTTTGGAAATGTGTAGGACTTATAATTATGAATTAAAGACGACATTATTTTCGGCCACCATTTCAAAACTGGAAGTTACGTCATATATCGAAAACGGCTGTACCGATTGCTACCAAATTTTGGAAATATGTAGGACTAATAATTATGAATTAGAGACGACATTATTTTCGGCCACTATTTCAAAACCGGAAGTGACGTCATATATCGAAAACGGCTGGACCGATTGTAACGAAACTTAAGCTAATCTTCTTGGATAATATTTTAAGCTTAATATTCCAAACGCAACTTTTCTTAGTAACCAAATCGGTTGAGGCGTATTTTTTAAAGAAATTAGTCCTTGCTCGGACATGTGCTACAAGCTGTATGAATAAACTAACAAAAGAAGTGATATTCCAGAAAAAATCACTCCGTGTAAAAAAGGCAGCCAAGTCTCTTTACTTTGAAAAAATTCAACACCGAAAAGGAGTGATATCAAAAAAGGAGCCAAGTCAATGACATTTCCAAATATTTAATCGTATTTTTGAAATAAAAGAATAAACACCGAGAAATACTTTACAAAAGGACTTAGCGCATCGTTTTTTAAAGACATTTTTCTATTCATAAGCATATGCCATTTATATACAACCGTCGCATTTTGAGAATAATAGGGAAATATCTTTCAATTGCATAATATAATATACATACCTACTGTAAAATATTTTCTACTTTTAAATATGTACGCTATAAAAACTTGTTGCCTTTGTTTTCTATAAATACACAATAGTTATCTTCGTAATGTTTCGTGGTCAACATAATTAAGTCTCATGCATTATACCTTCTTATCATGAAATAAATTTCTATTAATCCACATTTTATAACAATACATTTCACAAAGTACACAGTCACACTGTATTTCTATTAAAAAATTTAACTTTATACACTTGACACTTCAAAAGTATATAATAGTGTTCCATAGATAGTTCGTAATTATTTGACAACTTTCATGATTTCCTTCAGTCAAGATCAAATTATGAAATATACCTTTCTAATATCACCATATTAACAGTACTGCAAGAACATATATGAGCCCACTTCCAATTGTTATTTAATTCTTTCGCCCTTATATTACTTATCTATTAAAGCATGAAATATTTTTTCTATCGCTATTGACAAAACTATAAAATAGCCATTACTAATAAAATTGATATTGATATTCATAGATTCTGGTTCTAATAGAAAGAGGAAAATATACCTTCTTGTAAATTTCTGTCCACTTTTAGGATAGAATTATGTCTTAAAAAAACGATGCGCCAAGTCCTTTTGTAAAGTATTTCTCGGTGTTTATTCTTTTATTTCAAAAATACGATTAAATATTTGGAAATGTCATTGACTTTGCTCCTTTTTTGATATCACTCTTTTTCGGTGTTGAATTTTTTTAAAGTAAAGAGACTTGGCTGCCTTTTTTACACGGAGTGTTTTTTTCTGGGTTGTTTTTTCCCCTTTGTTTCATTACTAAGTTGCAATATCAACTCTGCCTTCTCAGTACCTTCAAGTTGAACTGTCTAGCAATGAAAACTATCGCTAGATCGAACTAGATATGCTTAGTTTTATAATTGTGGTAATTCAACATTATTTTGGGTGTAGGAAACCCCACCTCCGCAATAGCGTGAATAAGCTGAGTTTCAAGGTCACACCTAAATATTAATTAAATATTGATTAAAGCATATTTAAGTGAGTGTTCACAAATTATTTTTGATCAATGTGAATATTAGAAGACACTTGATGAACATTTGACCTAAAAAATCTCGATATAAATTTCAAAACAAATAATTAAATTTATCGGTAATTTTTTTTAGCACAGAATTCCCATAAGAGATAAAAACGTAAAAACTTGAATTTCATATTTTTTAATTATTTTTAAATATTTAACTTTTCTACTCTTAGTACATAGTAATAATAATAACAATCCCTTCTGTAAAGACCAAAATACAAGATTTGATTCCAGCATGAATCTCTGTTTTTTTTTATTTGTTTGTATCTGTGCTTTTGGCGTCTCCTGCCAAACGAAGTAATGGATCAGGCTAATTTTTTCACGAAACTCATATCCCCATAAAAAAAACACTCCGTGTAAAAATACCAGCCAAGTCTCTTCCACTAAAAAAAATACAATATGAAATCTAAAACTTCTGCACTGAAAAGTGGTGATATCAAAAAATTTGCTAAGTCAAAACTTTATTTGAAAATCAAAAAATACTTGGCGCATCGTGTACTGTATAAATAGTTTAGACGTATAGTCCAGATATAAAATATACATATAATATACCTATAATGCCCTTAAAAACGATGCGCCAAGTATTTTTTGATTTTCAAATAAAGTTGAGACTTGGCTAATTTATTGATATCACTACTTTCCAGTGCAGAAGTTTTAGATTTCATATTGTTTTTTTTTAGTTGAAGAGACTTGGCAGGTATTTTTACACGGAGTGTTTTTTTATGGGGATATCACTCCTTTTTTTAGTTTATTCTTAAAATTTGTGACACAAATCGAAAGAACAATTTCTAAATCCTGTAAAAAAATCCCCATTTACAATTTGGTTACTATTAATGAAAATCTGCTATATATTTGCTTTCCCAGTTCCGAGATAATGGCAGCACTTCGGTTTTCAACATGGCTGCTGAACTTACTGCACTGCCACATAGAATTTATATCTACAATTAATGTGTATCATTTTAAGCTTTCTGAATATGTTTACATTGTATAGAATGGGGATTAAAATAATTTTAAATTTGAATGACGTCATTTCCGGGCTCATAAATAGGAAATTTCAAGTTTGACTGTTCCTATTCCATAGATGGCATTCCAAATCGTTTATCGCTAGATTTGTACCGATCAGTCTACCAGTTTTCGAGTTACGACGATACTTCAGGTTTCAAAAATGGCGGCTGAAATCTCTGACCCCTTGAATTTTAATTTAAACATGATTACATCATATTATAAGCTGTCTCAAATAGTATTTATGTATCAAAATGTAAATTTGTGCGATTTTTAAAATGTGTGACGTCATTTCCGGTTTCGGTTTGGGAAACTGCAAATATTATTGATGATAATAGTACCTTAAATTGACCGTCTAAATTGTTTGGCGCAGGTTTCGTTCAAATCGATTTAGCTGTCACTTCCGACAGCTATGATGTCATGATGTCACTTCCGGTTTCAAAATGGCGGCATCCGGTTGGTTTTGTAACAACTCAAAAGATATTACAAAAGTACATACGTTACATAAATATCAAAATAATCGGATCAACCTTTGTTGCCGAAATGCCAATCGATGTATTTCAAATTTCATGACGTCATTTCCGGTTTCGTTAACATAATTTTTAGTCTTTTGCTACTGATAATCCATTTTGTTGACCGTCCGAATCGTTTGGCGCTATTTTCGCTTCGATCAGTTCAGCCGTTGTTGAGATATGACGTCACTTCCGGTTTCAAAATGGCGGCACAAAAAATTCTTGGGGTGAAGGTTAAATCAGACGACAAAGTGCACACGTGGTAAAAATTTGAGATCAATCGGTTCAGCCGTTTATGCTGTGGCCTGTTTACCAGATTTGAATTCCAGGAGACTAATACTACTACTACTGAGATTATGAAAACCGCCCTTAAACACGATTTTCACGGCCTTCTAGCTCGCAAAGGGCGTAATCTATTGTTCCCAAATTTGGTATATGTTGTAGGGTGGGCCATAGCTCAAAATTAAGATATTTCGCAACAATGTGAGATTCCCCAATTTTAAGATCCAGTAGGCCGAAAATGCCACTTTGATGCTTACAGTAAAAGTGAGTTGCTCCAGCCTTTTTAAATGAGAGTGTGCGCGCGCCGTACGACTTGGCTGGCGTGGAGCGATCGCTCCACTAGATACTAAATCTACTCTAATCTAATTCGTTCAATTTCTTCTCCCTCCTCTTCTTCTTCTTCTTCTTCTTCTTCTTCTTCTTCTTCTTCTTCTTCTTCTTCTTCTTCTTCTTCTTCTTCTTCTTCTTCTTCTTCTTCTTCTTCTTCTTCTTCTTCTTCTTTTTCTTTCTCTTCTTCTTTTTATCTTCTTCTTTTTCTTTCTCTTCTTCTTTTTATCTTCTTCTTCTTCTTCTTCTTTTTATCTTCTTCTTCTTCTTCTTCTTCTTCTTCTTCTTCTTCTTCTTCTTCTTCTTCTTCTTCTTCTTCTTCTTCTTCTTCTTCTTCTTCTTCTTCTTCTTCTTCTTCTTCTTCTTCTTCTTCTTCTTCTTCTTCTTCTTCTTCTTCTTCTTCTTCTTCTTCTTCTTCTTCTTCTTCTTCTTCTTCTTCTGCTTTTTCTTCATCAAATTCCATTCTATTTTCTTCTGTCCACATCACAACATCTTCTCTCATATTTTCTTTTTCATCCACATCATTTTATTCACTGCTTTCTTCCGTCTCTACTTCCTTTCTATCCACTAACTCATTCCATTTCTCCTTCTCTCTCCACAGTTCTTGGTTATCGACACTCTCCCACCTTTCTCCACGCTCTACAATATCTTGTTTTATCTGCTCAAACCATCTTGTTGGAGGTCTTCCAACTTTTCTTTTTAATTATCATTTCTTTCAAACTCGATTTTGGCCAATCTTGAATTCTTCATCATCTTCACTTTTCGGAACCACCTTAATCTATCTCATCCAATAGTGTGCTTCAATCTCTCCACTCCAACTTCCTTCCTTAGCGTTTTACTTTTTATCCGGTCCAACATTGATACTCCACACATAGCTCTCACAAATTTCATTTCAGCCGCCTGAATCATACTTTCCTCTTTCCACCCAATATTCCAAGTAACCGCTCCATAACTTAAAATGGGTAAATAATATTGCTTAAATAATACCAATTTAAATTTTAGTGGTAGCATTTTGTTCCAAACAAGCTTTCTTACTTGTTGGTAGAATCCATCTGCTTTCTTTACCCTCCTCTTCACTTCTTCTCCACATCTAGCGTCCTCTGTCAGTAGGCTTCCCAAATACGGAAAAGCTTCCGTCTTCTTCATTTCTTCACCTCTCAACTGCAAACCTTGATCTTGTGCTCTTCTCTTCTTTGCCATCACCAAATACTCGCTCTTGTCTCTACTAATCTTCATTCCAAAACATGTGCTTACTTCATTCCGTTTATCTATTTTTGCGTGTACTTCGTGCTTACTCTCACTCCACACCACAATATCATCTGCATACACTCCAATGTTGGTATTTTCTCCATTTACTACCTCCCGAATCATATCATCCATTACTACCGTAAACAGTAATGGTGACAGCACACTTCCCTGCCTTACTCCTGAGTTTATGGAGAACCATTCTGTCTTCCCACACCCACTCTCAACACAACTTTCACATCCCACATACAAACTCTTTACTCTTTCTATCAACCCATACTCAACATTCCTCTTTTCCAAACCTTCCCACACTTTACAACGAGGTAAATGGTCGTATGCTTTTTCCAGATCTAAGAATGCCATCCACAATTCCTTTCCTTGTTCCCAGCTTCTTTCCATGATATGTCTCATTGCGAAAATCAAATCGATTGTTGATCTATCCTTCCTAAATCCATATTGCTCTTCTCTCAGACTTTCTTCTACCTCCCATCTTAACCGTTTCTCCAAAATCCTTTCATATATCTTAGCACATTGACTCATTAAAGTAATACCCCGATAATTTGAGCATTGCTTCCTATTTCCTTTCTTAAAAATAGGCATAATTACTCCTCGCGTCCAATCTTTAGGTACCCTTTTCTGATGCCATGCCGCACAAACCACCCGATACAACCATTCCAATCCTGATTTTCCTGCAGCTTTAATCATTTCAACTGTAACTTCATCAACACCTGCCGATCTTCCGTTTTTCATCCCCATTACTGCCAATTCTAGCTCCCCCATTTTCACTTGATCTTTACATTCCTCTTCATCTTCATCACGCTGTTCCTTATCAGTCCCATCTTCTTCATTATTCATATCTTCATCTGCATTTAGTAATTTTGAAAAATAGTTTTTCCATAATTCCTTTATTTCTTCTTTATCATTTGTATTATGACCATTTTCCTTTTCCATATAAGACTGGAGTCTTCTACATTCTCTCTTCTCTTTTACCATTCCATACAGCATCTTTTTATTTCCTTCAAAATCTATTTCCAATTTCTCTACTAACTTTCCCATTGTATTTTCCTTTGATTTCCAAATTAAGTAATTTACTTTTCTCTTCAATCTTTGATATTCCATGATATTGCTTTGAGTACGCTGTCTTTCCTTCCTACGCCATGCCGCTCTCTTGGTTCTAATCGCCTTTTTAATTTCCGAGTTCCACCATGGAGTTTCCTTTGGCTTAACTTTTCCTTTTGCTCTTCCACACGTGCCTTCGACATTTTTAATGAACATATTTTTAAAATAATTCCATTCCTTCTCAACTGATTTAATTGTTCCATTTGGACATTGACTGTTAATTAGATTTCTAAAATTATTTTTGATACATTTGTCCTGTAATTTCCATACTCGAGGTTTATTGTTCCTCCATTTTGAAATTGTTTTCGGAATGTATCCATCAATTTTTATTTCTGCTACAAGCAACCTATGGTCTCCATCAAAAGACACATTTGGCATAACTTTGACATTTTTAACATTGCTATACATTATTATTATTATACATTTGACATTATTATAATTCTTCTTAATATTACTATTTATTATCATTAGATATTCCACATGCCCTAATAAAGCGTAACGGCTTCTGGGTTAATACTTTGTGCTTTACATATTGTAACCAACCACTCTGTAAAAATGGATAATATACTGAAACTGATACTGAAACCAATGCTAACTCTGTTTTATGCCTATGTAGGGGGGGGGGGGGGGGGGAATTTGTCACACTAATATAATTTTTTCATTTATTTATTTATTGCCATTTGTACACACGTGGTTAATTAATTATAAAAATATAACATGTATGAATGTTGTCAAGGATAAAAGAATACAAGTGGAAGTTACAGTGGATGCTAGAATATTAACATTGTTCGAGTCTACCCCTGTCTCTTTGTTACAAAATCATACACGCAGAATAATATGATTTTAGAAGCGACCAGTTATTTATATGTTTTAAATTATCGTCGGGAGAATCCCTGGTGTCAGCTGACAGGTTATTGTAAAATCTTCGTCCCACTTGGAACACGCCTCTGGTGGACAATCCCAGCTTGCAGTTTCGTGCGACAAGAGGCCTGCTCACCTTGTGTTGTGACAGGAAGGGTCAGCCGTAGTGGAATGAGTTTAAGTTTTTTTCTTGTAAACAAGCACACATTGCATATATAAATGCAGGGAGGTGGCATGATCCGTAGCTCTCGGAACAGTTCCCGTTGATGTGATGTGAAATTGATATCATCTTATTAATCAATAAATTCTAATAAGTAATTGATTATACAATTTCAAAATTATATACAATTATAAAATTTCAAATTATACAATTTCAAATTGTAATTACAATTACAATTTCAAACCCGTCGAAAACTGAAGTAACAACATTTCACCTTTCTAACTATCAAGCAAACCACGATATTAAAGTCAAGTTTAATGGGCATTTCGTGAAAAACAATAGTCATCCAAAGTATCTCGGGGTTACACTTGATCGTTCACTCACATTTAAACACCATATCAACAACATTGCTGCTAAGATAAATACAAGAAACAACATCATTCAGAAACTTGCTGGCACGAGTTGGGGAGCCAGTACCTCTACATTGAGGATATCGGCACTTGCACTGGTATATTCTGCGGCGGAGTATTGTGCGCCTGTTTGGGTCAACAGTCATCATACAAAAACTCTGGACTCAAAACTGAACATCACCATGCGCATAATATCAGGCACTACGAGATCGACTCCCCTTCAATGGCTCCCAGTTCTCAGCAATATTCCGCCACCTCATCTGCGACGACAAGGGGCCTTGGTTAAACAATGGGAGAAGTGCCTGACAAATCCAGAACTTCCTGTTCACAAATTTACCACCGCAACAGAGAGGCAAAGACTCAAATCGAGGCATCCTCCCTGGAAATTGGCCAATGCTCTGTCAGAGAGGGGATTTGACGTTGACGCTGCGTGGACAGAAGAGTGGTCTTCAGATAATCCTCACGTCCACGCATTGGTTCAAGATCCCATCATCGAGCAGCCTGGATTTGAGCTTCCTCGGAGGGAATGGGCCACATTGAATAGGATGAGGACTGGGCACGGCCGATGCGGGCAGATGATGCACAAGTGGGGCCTGAGAGAGTCTCCGGAGTGTGATTGCGGACATCCTGTGCAATCTGCGTTCCACATCGCCACTGAGTGTCCACTACGCAGATTCACAGTATCTCTTCGAGACATCTGCGATCTCACTCCGGAGGCCCTCAGGTGGCTTGAAGATCTAGATGTGCGGCTGTAGAAGCTTCTGCCAGAACAGCAATATTTTTTATGTTTTACATTGATTTCTTATTATGATAATTATGTCCTTTGATTTGTGTTTTATTAATAATAATAATAAGTCATTTAATATAGGCTCATGACAAAAGTAAACCAACCCATTGAGTCTTGATCATTCCATTTTACATTCAGTCATGGTTAACGTCGCACTGTTCTTCAAGTATATACTATCCCCATAAAAAACACTCCGTGTAAAAAAACAGCCAAGTCTCTTCAACTAAAAAAAAAAATTATGAAATCTAAAAATTCTGCACTGAAACGTAGTGATATCAAAAAATGAGCCAAGTCAAAACTTTATTTGAAAATTAAAAAATACTTGGCGCATCGTGTATATAAATAGCTTAGAAGTATAGGCTAGATATAAATACATATACTTATAGTACCTATACCTACAATGCCCTAAAAAAACGATGCGCCAAGTATTTTTTAATTTTCAAATAAAGTTTTGACTTGGCTCATTTTTTGATATCACTACGTTTCAGTGCAGAATTTTTAGATTTCATAATTTTTTTTTTTTAGTTGAAGAGACTTGGCTGTTTTTTTAACGGAGTGTTTTTTATGGGGATATAACTTATTTTTTTAGTTTATTTACACAACTTGTAAAACTTATTAGGGCAACAATGGCTAATTCCTTTAAAAAAATACGCCATTTCCGAATTAGTTACTAAAAAAATATTGTTTGGAGCTAAATTTAAACTTAAAGTGATATGCCATGAAGAATTGCGAAAGCATCGTTCCAATAGGTCCAGCCGTTTTCGAGATATGGCATCACTTCCGGTTTTCAAAATGGCGGCTGAAAGCTCTTACACATTGTAGGTATTAATATGTATATAAATACTAATATTTCATTATAAGCCTTCTGAATATATGGTTGGTTTTTATATAAAGGGAAGTGAATTTAAGCAGATTTCGCTAAACTATGACGTCATTTCCGGTTTCAGTAATTAGAAAACTTTAATTTAACTATTGTTATTTCATAAAGAGGACCGTCTGAATCGATTGGCGCAAATTTCGTTCCGATCGGTTAAGCCGTTTTTGAGATATGACGTCACTTCCGGTTTCAAAATGGCGACTACCGGTTTGATTTATAAAAAGGCACCTCAGACGCCAAAAGTGCACATGTGGTAAAAATTTCAGATCGATCGGCTAAGCCGTTTAGGCTGTGGCGGTGATAGCGGTGTTTCCTGATATCATTATCATCATCAGATAGGTTTTAAAAGGGGTGTAATTTCACTGTTTTCGCGGCCCTCTAGCACGCAAATGGCATAACCTATTGTTCCCAAATTTAGTATATGGAGTGGGGTGGGCCATAGCTCGAAATTAAGATATTTCACAACAATGTGAGATTTTCCAATTTTATGATCCAGTAGGCCGAAAATGCCATGTTGTTGCTTACAGTAAAAGAGGTTGGTCTGCTCCTCAGTTATTAGGCATTTACGGTATGTTGAGTGCGTGTGAGTGTACGGTACGACTTGGCTGGGTGGAGCGACCGCTCCACTAGATAGTGACGGAGCATTGGGGAAGGATGAGGCGGTCGTGATCTATAAGTAGAAACCTTCCCAGCATTTGCCTCTCGACTCAGAAGATTTATTGAATGTTATAAGAACGTTTTATATGAGAATGTTTTATTGCTCGTCTTATCAGTCTTTGTGTATCGACCATTGCTGTAAATAACTCAACTAATTCCAAGATAACAATAATCTCCGCCTAAAACGCATTACTGATTCAGTGCCAATACAAGGCATTGTTCAGGGCAGAGGAATCCAGTGTTTGGCAATATAGTTGAGAAGTTGAAGTATTGAATACTCGTACGTATTGTAGTGAATTTGTGGAGTGACTAACTAGTAACCGTAATCTAATTGTGTTTTAACCAGGGACTGGAACCAGAACCGGAACCGAAAAGAATCGTTATTTTTATAGGAACCTGGACCGGAAACGGAACCAATAATATTTTTTTAGGATAAACCGGAACTGGAACCCATATTAATTTTAAAGATTATTTGGGTTCCATAACGGTTCCATAAGGGTTCATTAAATAATTAATAATGTCATTGAATTTTTACTTCATTGCCTTTCAAATATGATATTAGGTATTTATTACCATTTGCAGTTTTTCAAATAAATGATCTCCGAGTCATTTTAATGTTGGACATTTCTGTATGCATGTAAGTTCCCAAAATTCGATAAAAAAAATGAATTATTGTCTGAATCTGATGGAACCGAAATGGAACCGGAAACGTAATTTTATTTTCTCTAGGAACCGGAACCGGAACCGGAACCGATATGCATTTGGGTTCCAGTCTCTAGTTCAAACTACTCGTCAGAGCGCAGCACGAAACACCATACATTCCATTGACATCAAGTTCAAAGCAAATAGAAGGTAATTCATTCATTAGTTTGCTGTGGAAATGTTTTGCAGCTAGGATGAAATGTGCTTGTTCTTAAAACAATTACTAAATGTACGCAAGTAGAACAAACCTTGCTGCACCGTGCATTTTTACAATTTCATTTTGGAGTACCAATTAACTTTTTTTCTTACAATTTTACCTGTCGATAGTAAATACTCGTTATTCCTCCCGATGTGATATTTTCATCCACAAAGCAAATTGCTTAACCCTTTGGAGTCATCTGTCGACCTAGGGTCGACATACAAATACATTAGTTCTGGTCATCTGTCGACCTAGGGTCGTCATACAAATACATTAGTTCTGGTCATCTGTCGACCTAGGGTCGTCATACAAATACATTAGTTCTGGTCATCTGTCGACCTAGGGTCGTCATACAAATACATTAGTTCTGGTCATCTGTCGACCTAGGGTCGTCATACAAATACATTAGTTCTGGTCATCTGTCGACCTAGGGTCGACATACAAATACATTAGTTCTGGTCATCTGTCGACCTAGGGTCGACATACAAATACATTAGTTCTGGTCATCTGTCGACTATAGTTCGACTTGAATTTCCGCGCCATTTTTACTCAAAACAAGCATGCCACACCATCTATTGAGTGCTTCTAGTAACTCTTACAAGGTTTGCCAACTGATCTAGCAAATCACTCACTGCCTTCTTAGCGCCATTATTTTTATAAAAATTAAAGAAGTCAGTAGCTTCTTGAAATCACCTTCATTTGTTTCCAAGATGGCGTCCGGAGCTCTGAGAAATGGTTATGAGATACCTATATTGTTGATGTTTTAGATGACTATTACTCTTAATTATTCATTTAGTGAGGATGAATAGGACAATATAAATACTGATGTTGAAAATGATTTTGATTGAAAGTGATGTAGGTGATGCTGAGAGTGATGAAAGTGATGTTGAAATTGTGCTTTTTCCTGATTTTTACACAAATTAATTATGACCTGTGGAGCTAACCAGTGTTAAATAAATATGACTCCAAAGGGTGTACGTGTTGAGATTCTTTGTAGTTAATATCTAATTGATATTGATAATACAGTCAACGTTGCCAAGTAGTGAAATTGTGTGTACATTTAAAAACTGCTGTTTGGATGGAGATTTACCTACACATTTTACATACGCGTCATTTATGCTACAATGTCTTGTTATCTATTTATACGTTTATTAGATAATTGCCCACAAAAGTAGACGGGGATTTGAGCACATTCGCGCAGAGTTGAAAGATCCAGCCTAACACGTATGGTCTTGAAATAATACATTAGAGAAACGACCTTGCACCCTTCGGCGCAAGGTCATTATTTGAAGGTTTTCATTATTTCCATCTTAAATAACCCGGTGTAAGCAAACTAAGTGCAACCCCAGACTGAGCTTTTGATGACGTAACAGACAACTCTTTCTCTTCCTCACCATATTTTATACAAAATTATAGCACCTCACATTTACCTGAAATTTACAAAATCTAAAAAAATTGTTAACATTTCCTTTTTCAGCTGGTATTGTAACCAATAACTTTACATATTGCGTTTTGTTATAAATTCTGATTCCTCGCACCCCTTTGCCCCCGTCTGATCCTGGGAATTTGTGTCGCCATCCCTCCCCGCAACCAGATTCCAAGAATCTCGGCGAATAAAAGTTAACACAGATATTTACGATTGAAATGAGATCATTTTTGAAGGTATTTAAACACATTTTATCAACGTCAATAACATATTATTTGTACATTAAAAGTGCACTCAGTGGATTGAAACATAACACACAAAGTTGTTCTTTTCGAACATATTTTACAAGTTTATAAACACTTTTTTTATATAATTTTGAGTGTCTATTACAAATTAAAAACTGATGATCAATAATGGTAGTGATACGGAGCAGGTACGATCATGCAAGGTGCTTAGAGGCGCCTAGCTGCTGCCCCGTCACCGTGCAAGGTGCTTAGAGGCGCCTAGCTGCTGCCCCGTCACCGTGCAAGGTGCGTAGAGGCGCCTAGCTGCTGCCCCGTCACCGTGCAAGGTGCTTAGAGGCGCCTAGCTGCTGCCCCGTCACCGTGCAAGGTGCTTAGAGGCGCCTAGCTGCTGCCCCGTCACCGTGCAAGGTGCTTAGAGGCGCCTAGCTGCTGCCCCGTCACCGTGCAAGGTGCGTAGAGGCGCCTAGCTGCTGCCCCGTCACCGTGCAAGGTGCTTAGAGGCGCCTAGCTGCTGCCCCGTCACCGTGCAAGGTGCTTAGAAGCGCCTAGCTGCTGCCCCGTCACCGTGCAAGGTGCTTAGAGGCGCCTAGCTGCTGCCCCGTCACCGTGCAAGGTGCTTAGAGGCGCCTAGCTGCTGCCCCGTCACCGTGCAAGGTGCTTAGAGGCGCCTAGCTGCTGCCCCGTCACCGTGCAAGGTGCTTAGAGGCGCCTAGCTGCTGCCCCGTCACCGTGCAAGGTGCTTAGAGGCGCCTAGCTGCTGCCCCGTCACCGTGCAAGGTGCTTAGAGGCGCCTAGCTGCTGCCCCGTCACCGTGCAAGGTGCTTAGAGGCGCCTAGCTGCTGCCCCGTCACCGTGCAAGGTGCTTAGAGGCGCCTAGCTGCTGCCCCGTCACCGTGCAAGGTGCTTAGAGGCGCCTAGCTGCTGCCCCTATCAACGCCACAGCCTAAACGGCTTAACCGATCGATTTGAAATTTTTACCACATGTGCACTTTTAGCGTCTGAGGTGCCTTTCTATAAAACAAACCGGAAGCCGCTTTTTTGAATCCGGGAGTGACGTCATATCTCGAATACGGCTTAACAGATCAGAGCGAAAGTACCGTCAAACGATTCGGACGGTCATATATATGAAATACCAATTGTCAGAAAAAAATTGTACTTTTACCGAAACCGGAAATGACGTCATATAAATGAAGAATCAGACATTAATCACCTCTTACTACAATTACTACAATAACTACACATTCAGAAGGCTTATAATGATACATAACATTAAAATAAATACATTCTAGCTGGCAGTGATTTCAGCCGCCATATTAATAACCGGAAGTGATGCCATATCTCGAAAACGGCTGGACCGATTGGAACGAATCTTTCTCTTTTCTTCATAGAATATCACTTTAAGCATATTTTAGTACCAAACGCAACTTTTCTTAGTAACCAAATTGAAAATGGTTTATTTTTTTAAATGAATTAGGCATTGTTGCTCCGATATGTGTTACAGTTGTTTAAATAAACTAAAAATTTGTGATATCCCCATAAAAAACACTCCGTGTAAAAATACCAGCCAAGTCTCTTCAACTATAAAAAATAGAAGAAATCTAAAAATTCAGCACTGAAAAGTAGTGATATCAAAAAATGGGCCAAGTCAAAACTTCATTTAAAATCCAAAATATACTTAGCGCATCGTTTTTAAGGACATTATAGGTATATTATATTTAAGTATACATTTGTTTTTTGGCATATTACTTCTATACTATTTATAATAAATTCGGCATTCGGCTGCGGTGGTGGACGGACCTCCCTTGAGCCGCTCCGCTCAACCTGTTTTATTGTATAGTGAATCATCATAGTAGTGTGCGTAATGTTATTAGTTACGTTTTTAGTGATTTATACGTTGTAATTCGTGAATTTTAAGTTACGTGATTTTAAAGGTAGTTGTTGAAACACAGTCTTGTAGTGTTGACTATTTGTCATGGTTGGAAAAAAGCGCAGTATCCCTCAACGACAGACTTGTGAGATCATTGCGGCTATTGACCGAGTAAATAGCGGTCAATCCAAGGCGTCTGTTGCGCGAGATGTAGGCATAACTGATTCGATGATGAGAACTTGGTGCAAGAACGAGAATAAAATACGTGATAGTGTAACGTTGCCTGCATCTGGGGTCAGTGTGAATTTGGTGAGCAACATGACATCGCCGACTAGCTGCATCTTTACTACGCCTACTTCTGGGGTCAGTGTGAATTCGGTGAGCAACATGATATCTCCGACTTGCAGCATATACCATACTCCTATTTCGGGGGTCATGGTGAATTCGGTGAGCAACATGACATCTCCGACTAACTGTATCTTCCACACGCCTACTTCTGTGGTCAGTGTGAATTCGGTGAGCAACATGACATCTCCGACTAACTGCATCTTCACTACGCCTACTTCTGGGGTCATTGCGAATTCGGTGAGCAACATGACATCTCCGACTAGCTGTATCTTCACTACGCCTACTTCTGGGGTCAGTATAAATTCGGTGAGCAACATGACATTTCCGACTAACTACATCTTCACTACGCCTACTTCTGGGGTCATTGCGAATTCGGTGAGCAATATGACATCTCCGACTAGTTGCATCTACACGGCGCCTACTGCAGGGGTCAGGGTGAATTCGGTGAGCAACATGACATCTCCGACTAGCTGTATCTTCACTACGCCTACTTCTGGGGTAAGTGTGAATTCGGTGAGCAACGTGACATCAGCAACCCCCCCGCAATGTGTGTTTACCTTAAATAAATCGCAGTGTCAGTGTCAGTGTCAAAGTGTTAATGAGTTGCGTTGTGTTGTCAGTAATCTGGAAATTGCAATTGCCGAAAAAAATTGTGAAATAATTAATTTAGCAGAAATGGTTGACAATCTAAATGAAATTATTGCTAATCAATATAGTACAATATTACAGTCTCAGAGAAGTGATAGACATTCTTCTCCTACAGCTTGTGCGTTATTAAATAATACGTTCAATAGTGTTGATTATGAAAGTTGTATTGATGTTTTATTTCAGGACGACACCAATACTACGGTTAGGCAAGAAATAGTTACTAATTTCAGTAATTCTGTTCCAAACACTCAAGAATCAAATTTAATTCCGATTAAAGTGCCTATACCTCAAAATTCTATGATTGTACAACCTAAGATAGTTCATAAATCTTTGGAGGATAGCTCCAACAAATCAGTTAGAGAAAGAATTTGTTATTATGAGAAATTGGTGCTGAGTGGTAAATGCGGTAAGGGTAAAACTCGTATAAAAACCAATGCGAATTTGAAAAAGAATGTGAAATGTAAAGTTTTACTCTTATCAGACAGTCACGGTCGTGGTGTAAGTAACTTGCTGTCTGACTCATTGCACAACTTCAGTGTATCCAGTATAATAAAGCCTGGGGCAGGGTTACTGGAGGTAAATGAACAAATAGACGTTTTAACAAAAATGCACACAGCTGATGACTGGCTTATCATAATGAGTGGTTCAAATGACATTGGTCATAAGAAAAATATTGACATAGCAGCAGATGTAACCAATATATTAACAACACTGCTACCCTTGAGCAGGAAAATGAAGGTAATGATAGTAACAATTCCTTACAGATATGATAAGCCACAGTTAAACAGTGATATCGATTTCATAAACGAGCACATTCACAGAACTATTAATAGCATAGTAGATAAAAACAGTTCCAACATATTTATCAATTTTTTGGAAAATAAGATGACTCTTAAACACTATAACAGATCTGGCTACCATTTCAACCGAAGGGGAAAATTACATTTGTCACAGTCAATTTCAAAATTAATCTTACGTGAAGATTGTTCTTTTTTAGACTCACTACCACTACTGCCACAGATAATTTAAATATAGATACTAAGCATAATATTATATATTTCAATGCTCAGAGTGTTTTTGGTAATATACATCAAATACAAGAATTTCTACTAAAAACACAGCCAGCTTAACTAGCGTTATCTGAAACAAGACTAACGTCCGATATAAATGATCATGAAGTGCAAGTGGCAGGTTACAAAACTGTAAGGGTAGATTCCATATGTCGCTTCACAGGTGGCGTATTAATTTATATCAAAAACCATTTGGAATATAAAATAATTAATAATACAGCAATTGACAAGTAGTGGTGGACACTCAGCATTAAAATTAAAAGTGGTGAATTATCAAATTTAATATTTAATGTCACATATGTATCGCCAAAATTTAATAAACCAGAAATGCTTATACTATTGGAAGAATTGATTGAAGATTTACTTGAAAACGTTAACAATACTAGCGCCAGTGACAGATGCAAACTTATTATAACCGGAGATTTCAATATTGACCTCAGTAAACCCACTTTTTATTCCAAAAAACTGTTAAACTTGTTGGAAGAGGATGGCCTTGTACAAATTGTACAGGATTTTACTAGAATTGGTGTGAAAACGAATAAGGACAATAATGTATCCACAATAAGTCGTACCCTAATTGACTATGTAATTACATTCAAAGAGGACCGGAGCATTTTGGTTAATATCCTTGATGAGATTATTTCTGACCATCGAATAGTAGGAATTAAAGTTAATAACAATTACATTGATACCACAGTTCAGTCTAAGTCTAAGATAAACGTGATTAAGTATAAAGACTATAAAAATTTTTACCTAGATAAGGATGCTATTAATAATTACAACAAATCTTTATCAAATAAAAACTGGTGAACGAATAGGCAAGGGACAGATATTGATCTTATGCTTGATGAATTGATTACTAACTTCAGTGAAGTTAATGACACGTGTATTGCAACAAAAACTTTGAAAATAAGGGACAATAGCACTAACAAATGGTTTGATAAGGAAATAAAACAAGCTCTTCAAGAAAGAAAGAAACTTTTTAGGTTAGCTAAACGACAGGGTGGTTCTAAAGTAAATTCACTATGGTTAAATTACAAATCAAAGAGGAATGATGTCATTTCACTTATTAGGCTTAAGAAAAAACAGTTTTTTGAAAAACGTATTACAGATTGTAGGTCAAGCCCGAAGGACATGTGGAAAATCCTAAAAGAATTATATACAAAAAAGGTAAATGCTAATGTAGAAAAATTAAATTTCAATAATGTATCAATAACTGGGGATTCGAATATTGCAGAAAAATTTAATCAATATTTTGTCAACAGTGTCCAGGAAATTGCAGATGGTATTGTCAGCCCTTTAACTCTAGAACAAGTAGTAAATAACGTTCAATTCACCGCTTCTAATACATTTTCAAAGTTCAAACATGTTAGTGAGGAAAAAATTTCAAAAAAAATAAACTTATTAAAAAACTCATCTGCTGGTAACGATGGCATTAACAACAAAATAATTAAATTGGCTTCTCCTGTAATTCTTGGTTTTCTTACGTCTATTATTAATAAATCTCTGGAAGAAGGTGTGGTACCTTCTATATTGAAAATTGCCACGATTGTACCGATTCCTAAGATCCCAAATACGTTGGACGGCGAAAATTATAGGCCAATTAACACACTTCATGTTTTTGAGAAAATACTTGAA
Source organism: Leuctra nigra (assembly GCA_934045905.1). Taxonomy (NCBI): domain Eukaryota; kingdom Metazoa; phylum Arthropoda; class Insecta; order Plecoptera; family Leuctridae; genus Leuctra; species Leuctra nigra. The sequence continues at coordinate 33,907,856 of OW203767.1, read as the reverse complement.
CATGTAGTTAAAGATCAAATCTCTCAGTTTTTAGCTTCTAATAAGATTTTGGTAGATAATCAATCGGGATTTAGGGATCGACATAGTTGTGAAACGGCTCTACAATTGGTAATAAACGAGTGGAAAACAAGTATTAATCGTAATCAGTTAACCATTGCAGTGTTTTTGGACCTAAAAAAAGCTTTTGACACTGTTGACAGGAATATTCTAATTGGTAAACTAAAATGTTACGGATTTTCCGGAAATGTAATTAAATGGATACAGTCTTATCTCGATACTCGAAAACAGATTGTAAAATATAATAATAGTAATTCTGATTTGCTTCACAATTCTTTAGGAGTGCCCCAAGGTTCTATATTGGGACCCATGTTCTTTATATTGTATATTAATGATCTAGTGAATGTGCTAAGAGATTGTATGATACATTTGTATGCTGATGATGCACTTATAACATGTTCTGGAACCAATGTTGATGATGTATTTGAAATCTTAAATTCTGACTTAAATAATGTTGAAATTTGGCTCAAAGGCAATAAAATGAAACTTAATGTAAATAAAACCAAGGCTATGGTAATAACTTCTAAAAGTAATCGTTTAAAAAATTTGGCGTCAATTAACAATTTGAAACTTAAAATTGATTCACAGCCAGTAGAAATTGTGAGTGAATTCAAATATCTCGGCATAATTATTGATAGTGAACTAAATTTTAAATCACATGGATCACACATTATTAAACAAGTAGCTAAGAAAGTTGGTTTTTTTAGAAGAATAAATCATTGCCTTAATATTGAATCAAAGATACTTATTTATCAGTCATTGGTTGCGCCTCACATTGATTTTTGTAGTTCTGTTTTATTTATGTTAAATAAAAATGAAATTCAGTCATTGCAGAAGTTGCAAAACAGGGCCATGAGAAGTATTTTGTGGGTGAACAGGTATACCTCTATTAAGAATATGTGTTCAGCACTTTCATGGCTTAATGTTAAAGAACGTATTATCCTTAATACATTAACATTAATTTTTAAAATACATAAGGGCATTGCTCCAAATTATCTTTGTAAACAAATCACAATTATTAAGGATACTCATAATTACAATACAAGGTTAAAAGACAATACAATAATTCCAAAATCTTCATCTACATTTATAGACAATACCATTTTTCATAAAGGTATTAGATTGTATAACCGCATCCCTATTACCATTAGAAATAGTGAGTCACCACATGAATTCAGAAAGGGATGTTGTTAATTCATTAAAGAAAATAAGTTGTTATCGAAAACTGCGTATGGATTTTGGGACAATTTTTAACAAATAACTAGCAATATTACAAGCCTGCCTCCTATATTTCATTCTTTCTTTGACTGAATTTCCTTTTCATTTTTCATTATCTGCTGTTCCAATGTTATTTATGTATTTTATTGTATCTATGTATTTAACATTGATTGTATTGTGTTTTTGACAATGAATGTATGTTCAACTGTATGTGTTTTATGTATTTATGTATATTTTAATAGCAGAACTGCTAAAAAATAAAATGAATCTAATCTAATCTAATATACACGATGCGCCAAGTATATTAAAGATTTTAAAATAAAGTTTTGACTTGGCCCATTTTTTGATATCACTACTTTTCAGTGCTGAATTTTTAGATTTCTTATATTTTTTTAGTTGAAGAGAAATGGCTAGTATTTGTACACGGAGTGTTTTTTATGGGGATATCACTCCTTTTTTCAGTTTATTCTTACAACTTGTAACACATATTGTGGCAATAAAGACTATAATTCATTTAAAAATATGCCATTTTGATTTGGTTGCTAAGAACGGTTGTGCTTGTTTCTATGTATGCTATAAATATTATGCTATGAAGTATAGCGAAAGTTTCGTTCCAATTGGTCCAGCCGTTCTCGAGTTATGGCATCACTTCCGGTTTTCAAAATGGCTGCCACCTTAAATTTGTATCTATGCATGTTATGTAACATTATAAGCCATCTGAATATGTAGTAATTGTTATAAGAGATGATTTTATTCAGATTTGGCTTTTTTATGACGTCATTGCCGGTCTCGGTAATAGTACATTTCTATTTCGACTATTGATATTTTATATAGATCACCGTCCGAAGCGTTTGGCGCTAGTTTCGTCCCGATCGGTCCATCCGTTTTTGATATATGATAGCACTTCCGGTTTAAAAATGGCGGCTTCCGGTTGGTTTTATAAAAAGGCACCTCAGATGCCAAAAGTGCATATGTGGTAAAAATTTCAGCTCGATAGGTTTTGCCGTTTAGGCCGTGGCGGTGATAGCAACGTTTCCTGATAACAAATCATCATTAAAACTCTTCTTTTCGTTTGGACATTTATCACAAGTTCTTTTTAATTATTAAATACAATATTTCGGTTATTTTCAATAACCTTCATCAGGTAGCAAAGTAAAAATTTGATGAAATGAAATTTGATTGATAAAAAAATCATCATCATCAGATCAAAGCGGTGTAATTTCACGGTTTCACAGCCCTCTGGCTCGCAAATGGCATAACCTGTTGTTATCAAATTTGGTATATGGAGTGGGGTGGGCCATAGCTCGAAATTAAGATATTTTGCAACAATGTGAGATTTTCCAATTTTAAGATCCAGTAGGCCGAAAAGGCCATGTTGTTGCTTATAGTAAAAGTGTTTGGTCTGCTCCTCAGTTTATTAGGCATTTACGGTATGTTGAGTGAGTGTGATTGTACAGTACGACTTGGCTGGGTGGAGCGACCGCTCCACTAGATTCCAATATGTTTAGTTTTACCATAGATGTGTATTAATTTCCAAATTAAATTATTTGGTAATGGTAGCATAATAATGCTACCATATATAATAATGGTAATAATAATGGTAATGGTGGTAATGGTAATTATTTTATTTTGTTAATGTTAATGTTGTCTGTTCACAGTTCTTATTCGCCTATTTCGCCGGAGCAGACCAGTAAAACTCATCAGGTGTGAATCAGCTTCTCACACCTTTAGTTAATATTACTTCACCGAAAACATTAAGATGGCGGATGATTCAGCGCCATCGGAAATACTTACTCCATTCAGAGATGTGAGCGCAAACATCAATATCAGTCTGTCATCGGTAATATAAAAACATATCTTAATATGTAAGAATTCTTTAGCTTTGTCTTCATATTGAGCGAAGTACTCACTTCTTGTTTTGAATACAAGAAGTGAGAACTTCTTTATGGTTGTATTGTGGTATCATTATATAACTGTCTATCTCTTATTGTTGTTGTTGTTTGAACTATATTATGAATTATCAATATTATCCTTCAACTTACAAGTGTATGTCATGTCTTGGTGTTATTTTGAATTATATACTTGTATCGGTAATCTATTATTTGCATTGTGTTTTACTGTTTTTCTTACTAAATAATATTGGTTTACGCACTCACAAACAAGCGTGGCTTACGGGAGTGTCCATCATCAAATATGTACTGTATTATATTCCAACAAAAATAAATGAAATGAAATGATTTCACAACAAAAAAAAACGTTTTTAGAATTTTCTACTTCTATAATGTTTACATTTCAGCTCATAACAATAATCTCTCACAATTTTCGGAATGTATGACAATAGGGAAGTCTCGTGAATTTTTATTCTTGTTAATTTGTAAATATCAACACAAATAACAATGACAAACACACTTATCACCAGCGAAATTTAGCATTTTCATTCATAAAAATCAAATTCAAATGTCATGGGATAATTTGGCGGGAAAAACGGCAGGCAACGAGAATCAGGATTGTGATGTCATTTCCAAGTCTCCAACAATGTGTTGCCATGGTGATTCCTTTGTTGCCATGGCAATATAGCGGATTGTGATGACATTGTCAATTTTTCTGATTTAAAATTATAAGAAAATGATCAAAGTTTGTAACTGAATTTCTCGAAAACTATTCGTCCCACTACAAAAATAATACTATATCTGTGTTCAGCAACATCTCAACTATAATAAAATAACAGTTATTCTGAAATCTAATTGATAAGTGTATTCCCTATTACAATAAAGTAAATATTATTTATTTCAGACCTCGGGATCCGACGCCACGGTCGACGATGTGAACACGCATATTAAGCTTATCGGATTCGCAACAACAGAAGGTCAAGATTATGAAGTCAAGATGGCCGCCCTTCTCTTCGCGCGCGCGCTGAACAGCAAGGGAGAGTTCCAACTGGCGACCAACGTGGCGGGCGCCGGAGCCCTCGACGACATCGTCTTCCAGTTCACGACACCCGACCAGGTCTGCCACACCGCATTCATACAGCTCAAGCACAAGAAATCAGCTAAGGTCTATTTCGATCAATTAGTAAATCAGAAAGGAGATTTCTCATTATCAAAATATTTTGAGGCTTTCATGGATATTAAACAATCATTTGAGGTAGAGGGGAAAGGATTGTTCAGTGGTAGTTTTGAATCATGCTATTTTGGTTTATTTACAAATGCCCCGCTCCATCAAGGCAAGGGGGGAGTTGAGACATGTGACCTGCCCAGTCCGGTAGACGTGTACATCAATCTGAATGATGTTAAAGCCAGCTTCACTGAGGTCTTTCTCGAGAAACTCTACTTAGACATAATGACAGAAGAAGATAAGCAGAAGAAACCGTCAAAATATCCGATCACTTCCAACGAAGACGACGCGAAGGACTTTATGAGAAGATTCAAGTTGTTCACCGGACAGCCGAGTGAAGACCAGCTGGATGACGTCATCAAGGAAGAGCTGAAGAAGTTCTGGATCGGGAAGAAGGATTTGAATACAGCGTTTCGTTTTTTCCTGGAGAGAATGAAGTCATGGTGGCAACACAAGGTGGGCATAATTCTCAATCAGAGGAGCACAATTCTGCTGGAGGCTCACGCTGAAGCAATGTTGCCACATATCCAGAATCTATCGAGAAAGACAAATACGAAGTTTAAGCTGGACATCAAGTTCCTGGAGAGTTCAACTGCAGCTATGAAGGGCGCATGCGCCAATCAACTGTATCTTGTCCATGTTCCCTCACAACAGTTGTTCAGAATGACAGCAAGCAAAGTGCTGCAGACTCTCGAGCCACAGCGAGGTAAATACATATTCTTGAGCTTGGAAAGTCTGCTGAAGGAACGTGAAGCTGTGCTGTTGTCATGGAGACACGGCAAGAATGATCTACTGGTTCTTGTCTGTATTGGAACTACCAATCAGGAGAAAGAAATAGTCGCAGAGTTATCTCAAGTTCTGGAAGAGAAGAAATACAAGAAGTTGATTCTGATATCAGACTCAAGCGACTCATTTGCAACACAGTTTAAAGAAAAGATGATTCCCAGTGTAAAGACATATCCAGATTCATTCCACATGTCACAACTTGATCCAGAATCCATCGTCTCCATTCTCCAGAAGAAAGTTGTCCTGCAGGGAACGCCCACTTCACTTGGAGCGATGATTGGGGAGGATTTAGACCGCATAACCAAGGAGCTGAAAGATGTGCTTGAAACCATCATAGCAAGCGAATCCCTCGTCATTGGAGGCAATCTGGAGGAAGACATTGAATATTACGTGCCGCGCACAATGCAATGCAAGAACATTGTGAGTAATAATATATTATCTGACAAGAACTATGCAGGAAGAATAATCATCCACGGCGCAACTCCGGCAGATGTTGATGTTTTAGTTCCCAATCGTGAGCACAGAGTAAGAAAGAAGTTTCAGCAGATTAGTGAAGATCTTGAATTCAATGCCTATTGTGATTTGCAGAAAGAAATTGAGAGAATCATGAAGTTATTTCGTAAAAATCGTGATAAAGTTAACAAAGACGGGGAATCTGTCAAAGCTGGTGACAAAGATAGAAATAAGAATGAAAAACGAGAAACAGAAGAAGTCTTAATCACAAAGGAAGCGCAACAAGTATGTAATGAAGAGAATAGGGACAGAGATACAAACACTCGCAATGATGTTCACTATTTTGATTGGCTTGAAGGCAAGTTGTTTTGGAAAGAAACGCGAGGAGATATTAACTTTATTAATAAGTACATTGATGACAAATGGTGCACAACAGGAAAACCAACATCCAGAGTTGTCCTGCTCATAGCTGAACCCGGGATGGGCAAGTCTACTTTGTTAACACACGAGGCGCAACAAGTTAAAGCTGCTCATCCTGGCTCATGGGTTGTGTGCGTTGCCCTCAATGACCATGCAACTCTGCTTGCTAAGGTTAAGAAGGGAGATTTGAATGCAGAGCAGTTCTTATCTTCAGCTCTTGGCCTTGACTCGGTCTTGGAACGCGCTCTGTTGAGCTACAGCATGAACCACACTGGGAGAATAATTGCTCTGTTAGATGCCTTTGACGAGATCTCGCCGAGGTACACTGATGAGTGCTTGACTTTGATCGACAACATTCGAAACACAAGAATAGACCAAATTTGGATCTCATCTCGTTTTTCAATGAAAAAGAAATTGGAAACTCGACTTTCCACTTTGGCTTTAACACTGAGAAAATTCACTGTTGAGGATCAGAGATTGTTTCTTGAAAAGTATTGGGGAGCTTCAACTTGTCATTCAAGTGAAGTGATTCAAGAATACATTTCCAGATTACTTGATCTGACAGCTCAGTCCATGAATGACAAGGAGAGAGATTTCACAGGAATACCTCTTCAGACCAGAATGTTAGCAGAGGTATTTCAAGATTCAATTACAAACGTCGAGGCAATTATTCTTCCTGTAGCTTTAAATGTACTTCAATTAATTGAAAAGTTTGTGGGGAAAAAGTTTGAGACTTTCTTTAAAAAGACCATTAAACTTGATGAATCAAGTGCAGAGTATGAAAATGAGTGGGAAGAAAAGAGAGAGATATTTATTAAGAAGCACATCACAGCATCGTTGTTGGTCCTCTTCGACGAATCAGATCTTCAGTCACTTCATTCTCTTGATGCCAGAAAGTCAGACAAATTCATCGCGAACATCGAGAAGGGCGTCGACAAGACCGGAATAATAGACCGGGTTGTCGACGGTAAGCCGGTGTTTCTACACAGAGTGTTCGCCGAGTATTTTGCAGCTCTTTGGTTCTCAGAACATTACCATAGCAACGCAGAGTTCATGTCGAAGCATCTTCTCAGCGAAACATTTTGCGTTGTTCGCCACATGTTTGATCGCATTCTCGCCCGAGACAATGACTTACACAACGCCGTTCTGAACTCAGATGAAGCAAGAGTTGACGACTTGTTGAGAGGAGGAAGCGATGTTAACTCTACCGACAAGGGCGGAAGAACAGCCCTTCATCTAGCTGTAATGGCCGGCTTACACAACCCTTCAGGAGACAAAGCAAACATTCCAATCATTCAACTGCTGATGACGCACAATGCAAGAGTGGATGTGAAAGACAAAGTACTGCAGTGGAGTTCAGTGCAATATGCAGACGCCTCAAAGCTGTGGGCTGAGATTGACACTTTACTTTCCCATACTTGTATCGATATAACACAGTTTATCACAACTAAACACAACATTGCTGATAAAGACATTTGGGAAATTATGGTCTTACACGATTATGCAAATGTTCTGTCCTTGCTGTTAGACATCAGTCAAACTCAAGTCTACCAATCAAGGTCAGTATCAAATGAACGATCAGATGACAACAGCACAGAATTCATGAAGCCAGAGTCACTGTTATTGAAATCAGCTGAATATGGAAGCACAGAAGTTGCTCGTCTGTTGATTGACAGAACTGCAGGAGTGACGCTGAATGCATGGGATGGGCCTAACAAGAGAAATGCTCTGATGATCTCCTCTGAATACAATCATATGTCAGTAGTGAAAATAATACTAGAAGCATTTAACAATCATAGTGACCTATCTGAGTATATCAACACACGCGATGAGCACGGTAAATCAGCCTTGTTGTGTGCGAGTAGTAGAGGACACAATGCCATCTGTGATCTATTGATTTCTAATGGAGCTGACGTCACAGCTAGAGACAAGTACGGGTGGACAGGGCTTATGATAGCTTCAATAGCAGGTCACGTGACAGTTGTCAGGTCACTGCTAGCACCATTCAATGATGAGAGCAAGAAGGCTGAGTATGTTAATACATGCGATGATGAGGGTGAATCTGCCTTGCTGTTAGCTATAAGTGGAGGACTCAATGACATATTTGATCATCTCATCGCCAATGGTGCTGACGTCACAGCTAGAGATAAGTATGGGAATACGGGGCTAATGGAGGCCTTAAGAGCAGGTAACGTGTCATTGGTCAGGTCACTGCTCGCTACATTCAATGATGAAAACAAGAAGGCTGAGTATGTGAATGCATGTAATAGCAGGGGTCAATCTGCCTTGAGGTTGGCAAATAGAAGTGGACACAATGCCATTATTGACCTGCTAAGACCGTATGAGAGGTTGTAGAGCTCAGCGCGACTACAACACGCTGCAGGTTAACTTCTCATAACATTGCTGCCTTGCGCCCGTGCTCGCTTGCCCCTGATAACTTATCATAACATATTGCTGCCTTGCGCCCGTGCTTGCTCGTCCCCGATAACTTCTCATAACATTGCTGCCTTGCACCCGTGCTCGCTCGTCCCGTATAACTTCTCATAACATTGCTGCCTTGCGCCCGTGCTCGCTTGTCCCTGATAACTTCTCATAACATTGCTGCCTTGCGCCCGTGCTCGCTTGTCCCTGATAACTTCTCATAACATTGCTGCCTTGCGCCCGTGCTCGATCTAAGTGCTCACTGTGTGGTTTGTGTATGATTTATGGCGTTATAAGTTTCAAAGTGTTTGCTACAACAATATTCATTTGAATTTATAATATTGTGCCACGTATGTGTTCTTTCAACTTGCAAGATCATAAAGTTGCCCCATCTACGGGGCAAGGTCGCCAATAAAGGTTAATAAATTACTTATTTAAGGCCCGGTTGTACAATGTCCAAACATAGTTAGCGGCAGGATTTATCGGATGAAACCTTGGCAACAGCCAATGAAACACAGCCATCTAGACTGCTAAAGTGCACTTTACTCTATAGTGAACTTTATCTTACTTATTGGGACATCGTACAACAGGGCCTAAGTATTGACTTCAGAAGATTGTTTATTAATAACCACTTATTAAAACAAAAAATACTACTCATACTACGAAATGTTCTTGTAATATATAATTTCTTTTGGCATGCTGGTCCCCAATGTGAACAAGCCGGTAACACTTCAACAGTTAAAAGTAAGATTCGTCAAGAAATTGCCGTAATAAACCAAGAGACAATAGGTAATTGAAAGTGATAAATATTCGTTTGGAAAAGCTCGATGACTATCTCAATGAGAGAGATCAAAGAACAAAACTTGATGGGAAAATCTCAGATACTATTGATGTAAATCTAGGAGTGCCACAAGGCTCAGTCTTAGGACCATTCTTATTTTCAGTGTATGTTAACGACATTAATTGTTGTTTAAATAAATGTGTGATAAATGTCTATGCAGATGATACAGTCATCTTCTATGGTGGGAATGATATGACTGATAAGAACAATACATTAAACGAAGAAATTGAAGGTAGTGACTGACTGGTTGAGCATTAATATGCTAAAGCTGAACAATAATAAGTGTAAGGCAATGATGATTGGTACTGGGAAGCTTCATTATATGAACACTACTGATAATCGTGAAGTAAATATTGTACTAAATGGAGAGTTGCTGGAATGTGTAAAATCATTCAAATACTTGGGTATGATGTTGGATGTTAACCTAAATTTTAAACAACATATACGGTATATAGAGAACAAAATCAGAAAAAATCTTGGTTACTTTAGTAGAATAAGTCAGCACCTGACAGTAGCCACAAAACTATGTATATATAACACAATTATTAAACCACACCTTACCTTTTATATGATTTTATTGTATCCGGCATTTAATACAGATCTTGATAGACTACAGATTTTACAAAATAGAGGCATGAGGATTATTCTAAAATGTAGTAGATATACACCTGTTAATTGCATGTTAAAGACACTAAATTGGCTGAGAATTAAGGAATATGTTTATTTTCAAGGCATGTGTTTTATTTACAAACTTCAAAATGGTCTTCTACCTGCATATTTTACAAACACTGAAAAAGTTGAAAATGACCATCAGCATTACACGAGATCACATAATAATTTTTTTCTGAATCATGTTCATAACCAATCTTCTGTCAAATCTTTGTTTTATCTGGGAATTCGTTCATTTTATGCTCTGCCACTTAATGTTAAAAGTGCGAGGAGTGTTAACATATTTAAGAGTCAACTTTTGGAAATTATGATGCCCAAAACACGTATTCTGACATCTTAATAGTGGTTGAATTGTACTAATGTGAAAGATAGCGCTTGCGCTAAATAAAGAATTATTATTATTATTATTATTATTATTATTATTATAAGCAAATTTTACGGAATTGATTTTTCACATCTAATGTCTACAATAGTTCGAAGCTTTAGAAATATATTACCGTTCAAAGATTTAGTTCAAATAATTTCCTTCAGTAGATATTAGGGAAACTGATACAATTAATTGATACAGATTTATATTGATATTTAATATTATATTTTCTTGTTTGTTGCATTTATTTTAAAGAAAACCATAATGCAGGAAATAATATCATTTGTTTTACAATTTAAAATATATGCAAAATGCAATTACACTAAAACTTTTAATTATTATCAATCAAATATGTATTTGTAATAGTATAAGCTATGCTACCCATCGCAAGGAATTGGTGCCGTACGTGTTCTGGTATACCTAAAACATGGAATTTACGTTCATTAATAGTGTTCCAGTAATTATATATCCCCATAAAAAACACTCCGTGTTAAAATACCAGCCAAGTCTCTTCAATTATAAAAAAAATAGGTGAAATCTAAAAAATTCAGCACTGAAAAGTAGTGATATCAAAAAATGGGCCAAGTCAAAACATGATTTTAAAACCGAAATTTACTCGGCGCATCGTGTATAAAATAATATAGACGAATGCCAAAAATCAAATGACCTAAATATAAATAATATACCCAAATGCCCTAAAAAGACGATGCGCCAAGTATATTTCGGTTTTTAAAATCATGATTTGACTTGGCCCATTTTTTGATATCACAACTTTTCAGTGCTGAATTTTTTAGATTTCTTCTATTTTTTATAGTTGAAGAGACTTGGCTGGTATTTTAACACGGAGTGTTTTTTATGGGGATCTCACTACTTTTTTTAGATTATTCTCACACTTGTAACACAAATCGGAGCAACAATGACTAATTCCTTTAAAAAAAATAAGCCATTTCTTATTTGGATACTAAGAAAAGTTGCGTTTGGTACTAAATAATGCTTAAAATGAAATTCCATGAAGAATAGCGAAAGCTTCGTTCAAATCGGTCCAGCCGTTTTCAAGATATGGCATCACTTCCGGTTTAGAAAATGGCGGCTGGAATCACTGCCACCAAGAATTTATTTACCTATTGTGTCAGTATAAGCTTTCTGAATATGTAGTTATTGCAGTAAGATTAAAGTCTGATTTTTCATTTTTCTGACGTCATTTCCGGTTTCAGTAATAGTACATTTCTTTTTTGGCTATTGGTATTTCATATATATGACCGTCCGAATCGATTGGCACAAATTTCATTCCGATCGGTTTTTGAGGTATGACGTCACTTCCGGTTTCAAAATGGCGGCACAAAAAATTCATAAGGGCAAGGTATCTACAAGAAGACAACCTGGATACGTGGTGAAAATTTCAGATCAATCGACCCAGCCGTTTAGGCTGTGGCGGAGACCGCGGAATTTATTGGAAGATGATGAGAAATCTGAAGAAAGCCGTACAATTTCACGGTTTTACCGTTCCGCCAGCTTGCAAACGGCATAATGTATTGTTCCCAAATTTGGTATATGTGGTTGGGTGGGCCATAGCTCGAAATTAAGATATTTCGCAACAATATGATATTTCTTAATTTTGAGATCCAGTAGGCCGAAAATGCCACTTTGATGCTTACAGTAAAAGTGGGTTGCTCCAGCCTTTAGATTTGAACGGTATGTTGTGTGAGAGTGTGCGCGCGCCGTACGACTTGGCTGGCGTGGAGCATTATTATTAAATTTGAAAGTGTAATAAATTAATGTACAGCTTATTGATAATGAAATTGAACTCTGTTAATGTTGACAATATTTCATATGCTTAAAATATTAATTGTAAATGACATATTCTTGTTTATTAACTACTTGTGAAATGTAAGAAACACCGGACCTTTTGTTTTGTGTGCTTCATAACTAAATATTATGGTTGAGAAATAGTGTGGCAGTGATTTCAGTATACCTACGTCTTTTAATTAAATATTTAAAAGAAAATATTAGACTTGTACATCAGTTGTATTATGATCTTATGTTATGTATTTGTAATGTAAAGTGCTGTACTTGTTCCACACATCATTTTTGTCGCTAACTGAAATTTATTCTATTGAAGCATGCACTTAGTAGGTACCAAAAATATAACAATTTATTTAAAATGAAGAGCCTTGCACATGCCGGATCATCTACACCTACAACAGATCCACATCCCCCTTAGATAAAATTAGATTATTATGGTTTAACGGCGCGTCAACGACGAGGTTATATTGCGCTAACTAATTTTTACTTTTAACTTTGTTGATCATAAGTGGAGGACATGGGGAGGGGTCGACCTAACGGGCCCGATCCGGGGAGTCTGAAACTGGTGGGAAAGCCAATTCAGATTGGCGACAGACCGGGTGGGGGGAGACTTCGGGCCGGTGGGACCCGATTGCAGGGGAGATCACCATCTCGAGGGGGCAGGCCTGCCCGAGGGGCCCGCGAATTTGGGGAGGACATGGGACTAGGTCGACCCTGGACTGCTCATAGTTGGGACCAACTCGTATTGTGAGGCGGCCCCTTAAGCCCCACCACCGCGTCAAGGTAGCACTGCATAGGTGAGGTTCCCTTAATGCAAATTCAATTGGCCGTGATTACTTCTTTACCGACTGAACTGAGAATTATTATCTTTGAACTGAGATCATTATTTTATTCCCGTTTCCTTTTGTCGATACTTACCCCGATCAAACCTTTAGTCATGGTCCCCAAAACAATGACTTAAGCGTCAGCGCACACAGGCGCGTAGGAACTTTATTTTGAGTGGGGGGGGGCAAAATTATTGGGGATCAATGATTGTGAGGAAAAGAGTTCGCCGTTACAAGTCTGGGGGGCTCGCCACTCAGTTTGCCCCACAGGGCCTTTTTTTAGTTTTTGATTCAAAATAATCAAATTTGAAACTATAAAATAATCGAATTTGGCATTCTTTTCAAAGAATTGTGCCTACAAATAGGTACCTATGTGATTTTGGAATTCCTTTGAAAATGGTTGCAGTAAGCAATGCCAATAAGCAAAATTCTGTATTTGTTTTGGTATCAAAGTTTAACGTGTAGTGTTTTAATTGTATTCATGAGGATGATCATGTTGGACAAATGAGTTATTGTCTCATTGGATAATACATCTCTTCAATTAGTTTTGCAAAAATTAAATTTTTTTTGAGAATTCAACCTCATAATGGAGCAAATTTGTGCATTTTTGGATCTCTTTATCAACATGTTTTATATCTGGGGTTGATATCTGGAGGTGTCAAGATGAAAAGTGGGAGGTCATTGACCCCCCCCCCTTCCTACGCGCCTGAGCGCACACTTCAAACGTTGTTTGTTACTTCCTGGCTTCCAGAAACATGACAGTCCCTCCCCATCACCTCTATTCGCACGAACTCACCCCTGCAACTTATCCATTCCGGCTGAAATAACATCGTTTATCCACGGCTGAGGAGTTGAGAGCATCATCGTGAAACGTGCGCTACATAGTCTCACTTGACGACGTTCAGGATTGCATAGAACAATGGAACTAAAGGTGAGATTCGTAATGTAATCTTCTAATAAGACTCGTAACGCAAAGAACATATGCAATATTTATTGTTTAAGTACTTATCCAAGGAAGTACAATCACGATACTTGTACTCAGAGTTGGACTATCTAGGTAACTTTTGGGGTAACTAGTTACTTTTTATCCACAGTAACTTTGTGAGTAACTATAAGTTACAATTTAACCCGCGAGTAGTCACCTGGGGTCTGTCAGACCCCAGCCTTGCCATTTCTCCTGTTTCTTTAAGGATAGCTGCATTAGGCTTTATTCCTTCTCACTACCTTCAAGTTATACACTGAACTCACTGACAGACAATGTTGCACGTCTAAAAAAAAATCGTGTGACAAACAGCAGGGCTTCTAAGTTTTGGTAGACCTGTCAGACCCCAGGAGGCCAAGTCTTGAAACTTACGCCTTCAGGACGCAAACGCTCTCGGAAGTCATAAAGTCCCATTTACTGTAAGAATGATGACCTTGAAATCTACTGTTAACTGTTTATCTTAATTTTGAATAAGGTTATATGACTAAATAACATCTGTAATAATAATTATAATATTAATTAATTGTTTCCAATAGATTGCTGGATGACATTCAAATAAGTGGCTTGACTTTATGTTTCAATGTCGATCACTCTTACAGTAAATGGGAATTTATGACGTCCTAGAGCGTTTGCGTCCTGAAGGCGTAAGTTTCAAGACTTGGCCTCCAGGTGACTACTCCCGTCACTATTTTTACACAATTATCAAAACAAAAAAATCTCTATTTTCTGTTAATCTATACTTTAAAACTCCACGACCGCCTTGAGCTCGCGGCAAGTAAACTCTTTCCACAGCGGCTCGCGGATGATGGCTCCTGAACTTTGTCATGACTGTTCTCGTTTTGGTATCCAGGGCATGCAGGTCTGTGTCGGACCACTTGACAATTCCGAACGAGTATGTCAGAACCGGCACTGCCCACATGTTTATTGCGCAAATCTTGTTGCGTCCATGGAGCTCTGTGTTCATAACTTTAACCAAGCGCCTCACATACTCGTCCTGGAACTGCTTCTTAAGTGACGAATGGTTGATCTGTGAATTCTGCTTAATGCCCAATACTTGTATGTTTGGTCATTTTCTAATGCAGTGATCAACACTCCGCTCTCCAGCTCCATTCCCTCTGCCGGATGAAATTTGCCTTTCTTGATGTGTATCACTTGTCCAACCCAAATTGCATCCTAATGTCTGAGCTGAACTGATGGGTAGTATTGAGCTGAGAACACAGACCATTAGTTGTTCGTTTTCCGTTCTTAAGTTTGGCTTTTTCATAAATTACCATTACAAATATAAATAAATATATTATAAATTACACAGACCATCTTTGTTGAATGCGAAAATCTTCAAATCATCGACGTAAAAGAGATGAATCACTGCAGACGAGGAACTACCACTGATATATAACACGTGGATTGCGCTTCAAAGCTTGCGTGCGAAGGCAAGTCACCGCCGTACGGATGTAATGTACTGTCAATTTCACTGCCTTGTGGAGTAGTCCACATTCCTAAAAGTGCGCGTGATTGGTCAAAGCTTATTAGCTTTATGATTGGTCCACGTCGTAAAGCGACTGTCAGTTGTTTGAAATTTCGATAAAATGCAGACTTTTGCTGGATTATATTTCTTTAATGGGAATTATTCAACAGAAATTGGATTACATCAATAAAAGTAAGTTATTTATTTATTTATTAGAGCGAAGAATATATCAGGAGGGTTATTCTAATATCCCTTGTCGTCTCGTATCAATTGATATGGCGTCATCTGCCATGTTAAATAGATAGCACTCCAGTGTGCAGTGAGCCCGTATCACGTGAAACGAGACGACACGGGAATTTAGAATCGCCCTCCAGGGTAATATTGTGTCGAGTGTAAACTGTCATTAAAGTGCTGAATGTCAATCCCTAACCTTGCATCCGTCTATAACAACATTATGTTCTCGTAATAGCTACTAAAAAACAAGTATTTATTTGTATTACCTATATTAAAGCAATAATAACACTTCTGCGAACAAAAATGCTAATTATGCTTAAACTTCATCGGCAAATGTCACATGACGAAAGTGTTACAAGGCAAAGCAAATTAATAGCTTCGAAATGCATTTGTTTGTTATTAAAATGTCAAAGTTACGTATGCAACCATTTTAAATTCACCGCCCACTTGTCTTGAAACTCAGTTGATTTAGAAATTATTCTGATCGTGTAGAAGGCTGTTATGGAATGATGACCTTGAAAAGGAACATTTTATCTTCGTTCTTTGACGCACATCTTTTGTCTCTGTCGCACTATTTCAACTTCACTGCGACCAATGTTAAAGGGATTCAATGCTCTACCACCCCAACGAAGTGGAGGTACCTTGAGATCAGTGGGAACTACGAGCATTGAGACGGTTACCTAAATCAGCCCTCTTAAGAATGTGCGACAAAGGATTCAGCGACAAACAAAACCAGAGTGGACTCAACGAATCTCCTTGAAATATACCTCTGCGTATGTGAACATTATCCACAGACACATTTTGGAGATTAATAGTTGTTCGCCAAGTCCCCATGATTTCTGAAAGAAAGGCTTTCACATCTGGATGAACTTAGTATATACCCAACACTTTAAGAAGCCAAGCGCTAAACAATTTTACAATGAAATTACACAATGAAACCGGAAATGACGTCACACATTTTAAAAATCTCACAAAATTCCATTTTGATGTAATAAATAATAATACTATTTGAAACGGCTTATAACAAAATAATCATGTTTTAATTATAATTCAAGGGATCAGAGATTTTAGACGCCATTTTGAAACCGAAAGTAACGTCATATTTCGAAAACTGGTTGTCAGATCGGTATGAAACTAGCGCCAAGCGATTCGGAAGGCCGTCTCTATGGAATATGAACAGTCAAACTAGAATTTTCCTATTTATGAGACCGGAAATGACGTCATTCAAATTTATAAATTATTATAACCCCCTCCCATACAATAAATACATTTTCAGAAAGCTTAAAATGATACACACCATTTATAGATATAAATTCTATATGGCAATGCAGTAAGTTCAACAGCCATTTAGAAAACCGAAGTGTTGCCATATCTCGGAACTGGATTGACCGATTGGAATGAAACCTTTACTTTTCTTAATGAAGATCATTTAAAGCAAATATTTAGGACCATACGGAGTTTTTCATTAGTAGTAACCAAATTGTAAAGGGTGATTTTTTTAAAGGTTTTTGTAAGTTCATTCGATATGTGTCACAAGTAGTAATAATAAACTAAAAAAAGGAGTGATATCCCCATAAAAACACTTCGTGTAAAAAAACAGCCAAGTCTCTTCAACTAAAAAAAATATGAAATCTAAAAATTCTGCACTGAAAAGTAGTGATATCAAAAAATGAGCCAAGTCAAAACTTTATTTGAAAATCAAAAAATACTTGGCGCATCGCTTTTTTTAGAGCATTATAGGTATACTATAGGTATATGTAAATTTGATGTATATTTCATCTGTGGCCTATACTTTTTAACTATTTATAAAGTACACGATGCGCCAAGTATTTTTTGATTTTCAAATAAAGTTTTGACTTGGCTCATTTTTTGATATCACTACTTTTCAGTGCAGAATTTTTAGATTTCATATTTTTTGTTAGTTGAAGAGACTTGGCTGTTTTTTTACAGGAGGTGTTTTTTATGGGGATTCATCTTTATTGACATGATGGATGTTAAAAACTTATAGACGGTAGGTAAGCAAGTGATAGGTATTATTATTATTATTATTATTATTATTATTATTATTATTATTATTATTATTATTATTATTATTATTATTATTATTATTATTATTATTATTATTTATTTTCAAAACACCAAAAAACTGTGTTTTCAATACAGTATGCTTGTAAGCATACTGTATTGAAAATGTACTATGTTATCCAGAGATGGGCAAAGATACTTGGAAAGAGTATCAAGATACCAGATACTGATACTCTTAATATTTTCAAATTGATACTTGATACTTGATACTTGATACTTCATTAAATTTGAGTATCAATTGATACTATCAAAGTATCTTTTGATACTCAAAGTATCTTTTGATACAAAAATTTTATCAAGGATACTTTATCAGAGATACTTTGATACCACTGCTGGGGTTTTACCGGTTTTACCAAAGAAACAGCAACAAAGGGGTATAAGGGTCATTTTCAAAAATGTTGTAGATTTGATACCTACTATTTTTTATTTTAAAAAAATATTAGTTTAAATGCAATTTGTCGGTGTAGCATGTTAGTATGTAATACTGCATATATGAAACAATATTCAGCAGCAAACTTTTAAAAAAGATATTAATTTAAAAAATCGAAACACAATTAAATTATTGTCCTTTTTGTAACGAAAACTAAAAAGTTAAATAATGGAGGGAATAAGTAAGTGATAACAATTATATGTTACATTGATTTAACAAATTATGATTTAACAAATTCAATTCACTTTATTCTGATATTCATTTTATTACCTACAAAAATTCACCATTTTCATTTGCGTTACAAAGTGGACATGTGTTACAAAATTGACATTTCGTTACGAAATTGACTGTCACAAAGTTGAAAAATTATTAAACTGGTGCAAACACATCAAGACTTGACTGAACTGCAAAACCTGCATTCTGAATATGTCACCGACTTATTTTGATGCATTTGCTCCATAATTTATCCAAATTTGTCCACTTTTAAAAGTAGAACGGTACAAAGTGGACTTGTTACAAAATGGACAAAAGTTACTTGCAAAATTCCTATCAAAAGCATTGAATCTATAATTGAATTTTGAAGATTGCATTGCAAACATGCTAAGCAAATGTGCAATATTATGAATTATTAAATAAAATATTGAAGGATTGCATATACTTTCATCCGTTACAAAGTAGACGGTGATGAAATACACTCGAGCACAGAAGTTCTTCATGACACTGTGTTGAAAATGGAGAAGCACCAGGAAAAAAATTTGATATAGTGTGATTGAGGAAACATATTGGTAATGAAACTTCACTATCAACACGAAATTAATAAAAATTAATATCCCTAGAAATCCACGTTACAAAAAGGACGTTACAAAAAGGAGACGTTCTCCGATGGCCGGGTACCGGATAGCCGGCCTGCTAATTATACCTGTTTTTACCCCATTATGACCTGCCTGTTGATGCAGTGTTGCCGTCACGGGAGATGCACCTGACGTCACGGGGATGTAGGGAGAGGGGAGGGGATTGTCATTGACGCGGGTGAATTTGAACTTGTTATTACGCCTTGTTAGTACATTCAGCTTGTACGGTTTGTGTGTAAGTGTTGCCAATTTTGAGAGTTAGTACTTATACTTAGTATGTTTCAAATAGTGAATCTTTTGGATAGGTATATTGCATTGCATTTCAATTTAACTGTGAATTATACTGGCATTAAGTTGCATTCAATCAAACATATTTACTCATAAGAAGATAGTAAATTATAATAAAATATCTTGGCTTTAAAAACACTTTCTGTCATCATATTCTTCAAAACAATCTGACTTTATTATTCTTAAAGTGCGTACTCCATTGATGCAAATAGATATTAGAATTGAAAGTTTCTTAATCATAGTCATAAGCAAATCTCGCATCGCATATCCATATTTTCTATTATACTCATCACATTGATCCCATTTCATCTTTTAAATCAAATGACAAAATCATAGCTGAATCATATTTGAATCTTGATTTCTAAATAAAGGTCCTTTTTTACTTTTTACACAGCGTAAAAACATAAGTAAATGCCTCACGCATTACATTTTCTTGGGGGATAAGTAAAGTAGCGAATTCAGACAAGATTGGAATATTTTAATTTTGATTTGTACTTTGACTCTAGGCTACTTTCGAATGTTACACAATAGGGAAGTCTCGTGAAAATTAGATTTCAGATTATTAGCTATTTTATGAAAGTTGAGATGTTGCTGAACACAGATGCGGTATTATTTTTGTTGTGGTACGAATAGTTTTCAAGAATTTCATGTACAAAGTAACATTCAAATGTAAGTTACATTCATTAATTTCTTCTAATTTTAATACAGGAAAATTAACAATGACATCACAATTTGCTACATTGCATTGCCCTGGCAACAGGAATCACCACGATAACACATTACTGGAGACTTTGAAATGACATCACAGTTCTGATTCCAGTTACAAAAATATCCAATGACATTTGAATTTGATTTTTATGAATGAAAATTATAAATTTCACTGGTGATAAGTGTGCTTGTCATTGTTCTTTGTGTTGATATTTACACATTTCTTACAATAAAATTTCATGAGACATCCTTATTGAATGCCGGTTTGTAATTTATTGAAATCGTTGATCCTAATTGATAATGTTCTGCTTAAAATTGTTACCAAATATGAAATAAATATTTTTCAAATAATTCGAACAAAGCGGTGACGAACGAATTAAAAGTGGGCGATTCGATACAACAAACGTACCCTGACTAAATTAATATTCTGGCTTAAAATGTATAAACACAAAGGATAACGATGAACTTACAAACTCACTTTAAGTGCAAAGTGGACATGCAACAAAAAACATTCAACCAATGTTGTAACTATTTAGATGCAATAGAAACTTATTAGGTATCTGTATCTGTACCTCGAGACTTGATACAATCTTCATTTTCTATCTGCATCTGTCAAGTTATTTTTCTTTCATGTTCTGATATTGCAAAATCATTTTGGTTTTAAAGGACACGTGCAAATTTGCGTGCACCATTGCATTTGTCTCTTTGGATAAGTGACAATATTTCTTAACTTCCTTTAAAATACTGGTCCACTAAATTGAAAATTCGAAGACTATAGCCTCAATTTTCACTTCTTTTACTATTTTGCGCAGATATTATTTTAAAAAGTATCTAGTATCTGTATCCAGAATCCAGATAATACATATTGAAGCAAGGTATCTTTACAACACAGGATTCAACCGACGAATTTGTAAGAGCATTTCTAATGAATTATGGAAATGACTATTTTTGTTTGACATCGAAATCACATAAATCTCAAGAAAATCATGGCAATGAGATACATTCAATGTCTTCTATGAGACTCTATAAGCACGTATGTATTAGTTTGCTATTTTTATTGTAACATAATATTTAACAGAAAATTAAAGTATACCAACAGTGAAACCACAAAGGCAGCCACTGATTTGTGTAATTTAAAGTTTATTCAAATTAAATAATAATATTCGTCAAATTTTATGGCATGTAGATTATCTTCCCCTTTATCAAATGATGAATTGATAAATTAATTAAATTGAATTACCTACATAAATTAAATTAAGCTGTGGATAGACATGAATTTAATCACGACATAAATTCACTTGGAAAAGACAAATTTTTAATACACATCCTGCTCAGAGTATTAATTTGTAAAGAATTTTGAAACACATGAAAACAAAAACACACTATTTGAGTGTTATCGAAATCACAACGATCGGAAGAAACAAATCTCTTTGATACTTCTGAACTGTTTTTAAATCTCCCGGTCTGTGACGTATATTATCACGTCATTCCTCCATGACGTCATCACAAGTGTAGATGCTTGCAATCACATCTGGCAACACTGCCTTGGCTGGGAGGGAAATATCCCTGCAGAATGGGGTGAACACCTTAGAAAACCTGTTTAATAGTAGGCCGGCTATCGGGTACCCGGCCATCCGAGACGACCCCACAAAGAGGACAACATGCGTGGGACACATCTGATACTCATAATATCTAGCTGAAATATAATATTTCATATTTATATTGTCATGTAAAAAGAGAGATGAATTGCTATAGTTTTTTAATGACCACTCATAACCTTAATAAAAAAATCAGCTGTTATTGAAATAAATCATTTTTTCTTAGGATACAGAGGTTGGGACATATAGGGCAATCCGTGTTTTCAACACTTCAAGTATCGAAAAATCATAGAAAGGCATAAAGTTTGCAATTTTTATGTACATTGCAGCTCAAATATATACACAAAATAATTTGCAAGTAAGGGATGGCCTAAATTTGCTAAATTAAGCAAGTAAAAAATTACGAAAGTGGTGGGACGCAAATCTACGACATTTTTGAAAATGACCCATAATACTGAAATACCCAACTTTACCCAAATAATACCCAATACCCAAAAAATAATTATTCATTTCACTGCAATTTCTCGATTGAATATGATTTATTGATTTTATTAGGATCTAATTTTGAAATTGCTTTAAGCTGGGTTCCCATACATCGCGTCGAATTCGCTTCCGGTTCGCTTCGCTTTCGGTTCGCTTTCGCAAAATGGCTACCTTTTAACAAAGGAAATCGTCCATGTTTACATTCCCATGTTCGCGTGTTTCAGTTTCGTTTCGGTTTCGTCAAAGTTAAAATTGGCTCAACTTTAACGAAACCGAAACACGCGAACATGCGAATGTAAACATGGACGATTTTCTTTGTAAAAAGGTAGCCATTTTGCGAAAGCGAACCGAAAACGAAGCGAATTCGATGCGAAGTATGGGAACCCAGCTTTACTCATAGCCTTACACAAAAAATGTTACAAAACTTTTTCTTGACTCTTGATTGGTTAAAATATATTTAAACGGCCAATGGCGAGAAAGAATTTATTCAGGTGAGAGAGGGGAGATCAGTTCACAGACGAAAGTGTTCGTGGACTTTGGTCATCGTCAGTCAACAAAGAGTTAGGGGTTGGGTGAAAAAAGGGGTATGTATGGGCGGAAGTGATTCCCAGAAAAAAATACTTGAGGTTCTGAACTGAAACATTTTTGTGCTAAAATCAAGTTTTTGCACATCTACAGGTTTTGAGAGAAATATGCATTATAAAGTATCAAAGGTATCTTTTCAGTAAAAGATACTTGATACTTTTTTAAATATTAATTGATAATTGATATTGATACTGACTCCAAGAAAAGTATCAAGATAAAGATATTGATAGTATCAAGTATCAAAGATACTTAAAGATAAGAAGTGCCCATCTCTGATGTTATCGTATCGAAGTAAAACAATCTCATTCTACTGCCACGTTAGGGTGGGACGGATTATAGGCAGTAATCATGACACTGCACGGGCCAAGAGCAAGGTCAGGCGTATCGGAGATATTCGGTGTCAGAAGTTCAAGACCCAAAACATTTGATAAGATTCTCCGCGTCTGTGTCGGAAGTTCGCATTTGTTATTTACTACTTGATGCACTGTTGTAAGATTGGTCGAGTCATTTCATCTGCTCCGCGTAGCTATGTGGAAATATCGTGGTAAGCTCACGAAATATCTATTTACATGTGGGGAGTCAAGGGAAGGAGCGAAGTGGAATCTAGAATAGATAATACATGGTAACATCTTAGAAATAATGATTCCTATAATTACGTAGATGGATAATAGTTTGATTATGACAAGGTGATTATGGCAATAATAAACAATTTCTAGGAAAACGCTCTGTGTAACGCGTTGATGAGCGAGCACGGATACGCGCAACTCCTCGAACTGAAATTATATATATATATCAAATGTAATTAAAAGCCAATAATTCTTGAATTTCGTCACAGACTTGCTGGCTTCAAGCTAACTGTTTTTTAGTTGAAGGAGACTTGGCTGTCTTTTTCACACGGAGTGTTTTTATGGGGATAGTTTTAAGAGCAAGAAAACCAGGCTCCAAAGCAACTTAAGTAGATGTATCAATCAGTTGGAGAATAGAATATCTGAATAGGTTAGGGTTCAAGTACACACATGTACAAGAATCAAATCATTAAATATTCTGAACATTTATTCAGGATTACAATGATACATAACATTAACATTAGTATAACATTAGCACAACATTAGCACGTATCTTGCGTTTAAAACCAGTGATTGAAACACCCAATGCTGTGCGTGCTATGTGCAAGTGTACCAACACTATGAAGTGAAAACCAAACAAACATTTGCAAGTGATCAGTGACATTGAAGATATAACATAGACAGGTAGTCTATAACTTTGTATGTTCTTGGCTGTTTCACTGTTTATTTATAAAATACAAAATTATTACTTTGCAAATATTTACGATATCCGCCAAGATAAATGTGAAATCCCTTAACACAACCAGATGTCACCCACGGTCTCAATGCAAATACATAAAAAGTTATTAATAGGGCTAGAATGTTTATGACCTATGAAAAGTCCAAAAAGGCAGGCAAATAGTACCTTAAAAACTATTAAAAAAGAACCACAAAATCCCGAAAAAGGACCAATGTATTATTCGTCAACATTCAATTTATCGGTTTAGGAGTTGGACTTGGAGTAATATATTGAAAATAACTTAAAATTACTGTATGAATGTGTCAATGTATCAAGTGTCAATTCGTCTCCTCAGAATGTATTTGAACTAACTCCATTTTTGCACTTTTTCATGTTTTTGGTTTATATTGTTCTCCAAAATGCACTTGTTCTATATCCACTCCATATATAGCGAGAATTATCTTCAATTTGGTCTAAATCCCTCAAAACAATTGGTACAAGTCCAAATGTTCACTCTTTATCCGAATGCAATTGTACCAACTCCAAAATTCAAATTTCCCACACATAATTCACCGGAAGTAACAGTGTCTAAGCCAATCACAGGCCAGTCCTCATTACTCACAGCTTACCTCGAAGCATGGTGGAGAGAAATGTCACAGAGAGATGTGCGAGATGTCTTCTTACGGGCAATAATATGTAAAATTATATAGTATAATCATTAAAATGGGTTGGAGGCGATGTGAATAATGATTTGTAAGTACTATTGCACTAAGTTGAATATTATTTAAAAGGGTGGGACCCCCCGACGGCTGTCACCTTATCGCGGTGGTGGGGTTTGTGTTGGCCAATAATCCATTGCAGCTACGCCGGCGAGCATATTATGCTCATGTGTAAGGGTAACCCATGCCGGACAGATCAGTAGTGAGGCCCAGACCAAGAGCAGCCAGGGTCGGCCTAACCATGCCCTCCCTTGAATTTGCGGTCCCCTCGGGCCGGCCTCCCCCCTCGGGATGGTGATCCCCCTGAAATCGGGTTCAGCCGGCCCGAATCCTCACACCCCCCGGTCCGTCCCCATTCCGGCCTGGCCTTCCCACCAGTGCTGGACTCCCCCGAAACGGGCCCGTTAGGTCGACCCCCTCCCCTTTCCCTCCAATTATGATCAACAAAGTTAAATATAAAAATTAATGTGCGCAATATAACCTCGTCGTTGACGCGCCATTAAACCAAATTAATCTAAAATCTAATCTAAAGGGTGGGAAGCTTGCAAGACATGAATTATACGTGATGCAAATTTTACGTATGGTCATATTAAGGGAAATAATTAGTAAAAATATTTTGCCCTGGTCAATGATATTAATTAATTGTATTACCAAATGAATAAAAAGTGATACCTACTTTAAATAACAACTTATACATTTATTTCATTCTCATGCCTACGCTACAATGCTATTTCATGGAGTTAGTTCACACATTTCAACATGATTTTCATTCTTTTGGTTACAAGTGAACTATCTCCAAACGGAAATAAGCTGGTTTTC
Organism: Leuctra nigra; assembly: GCA_934045905.1. NCBI lineage: Eukaryota > Metazoa > Arthropoda > Insecta > Plecoptera > Leuctridae > Leuctra > Leuctra nigra. The sequence goes on along the minus strand of OW203767.1, from coordinate 33,882,352 downwards.
GATGATTGGCTCATTAAAAATATGTAATATTCACGAAAATATATTAGTAATGACCATATATTAGTTTGGTATTGATATAACCCACGTGTAGACACATTATATATCAACTTAGCTCTGTTGAAACTTCGACAAGCTCTAGCTCAAAATGGCAATTTTGGAGTTAGTTCAAATATATTCTGAGGCGACGAATGGGGTTGTTCACTGCCATTTGCTCTCACTCGCAGCGCTAGCAGCAATGGAGGTATCGCTCTCTGATTGGTTGGTTTTTGAATCCAAGATCTCTGAATCAAACTCCCGCCAAAGTTTAAAAACCTTCTATTCCGCTAGATGCATTTTGATTGGCTCTCTCCCGGACGATTAGAACAGCAGCGCCATCTACAATAGTTTTGCGTGAACAACCCCATTGTTTATGGCCATCCAAATAGTGGATGGAAATTTTATGAATTGTGGTCTAGACCAAAATTCATAAAATTGTTGTAACTTGCAACAAACATTTCATATTATTCTCCCCAATAATTTTAAAAAAAGGACAAAAAAACCTTAAAATAGTAAGAAACGGACTGAATTCATGAAAAAATAAGAGAAAAGGCATTTTCAGGCAAAATGAAACACATATTTCAAAATCAGGAACACATGACACATATTTATATATAATTTTTAGACTTGTCTGAACAAAAAACGAAAAAGGATATGTCCTATACATCCTAGCCCTAGTTATTACCTATGATTCACAATCTCACTTGCTTCTTTGATAACTGTCTATTAGAGTGTTTCAAACCCCTGATGTCTCTCTAATCCAGTCCCGATATGCCGCGACTCGCGTGGATACGCCTGGGGTCTTCTTGTCATCGCATCCATACCCGTAGGTGTAAATCCCAATGACAGTGTTGTTGAACGCCTGCGTCGTTCTGAACAAGAATACAAACACAACATCATATAACAGGTGGGTGGATAAGCCCTTCTGCCAAGGAAACAATCTGCTGGTCTGGGGTAATGGATACCTCGGTTCACGTCAGATCATGGAGGTTAAGCAACATTGAGCGGGGTCAGCGGTGGGATGGGTGACCAATGACCATTCAACTCTGGCTTGCTAGTTGCTGCCGTTGGGCCAGAGAGACTAAGTGGTTGGGGGTTAGTGTAACGACCTCCCTCCACCTGTTAACAGTATCTCGACGGGCGTCGACGGGACGTTAAATCCAGCAGAGCGCAGCTCATTACTCACTCGCTTGACATCCCCAGTTACGAATCCTCAACCAACTTCACCTATTATATAATGACGCATCGTCAAAGGAGTGGAGTTGTTGAGGCGGCAGTAAGATTGCAAGTCCTGTAACGCCATTACAAAAAATGGCGCTTACCATTGACTTTATATTATGGTGATATGCCCTTTGGCGAGTAAAATACTAATTTTGAATCCGATTGGCCCTTTACATTTCGGTGGCGGATTGGATTTTCGATGACAGGCTCTTATGGCATATAAATTGTTTAAAAACATCACTTTCTGAACTTCAAGAGCTTATCTCCTACAGTTATCATAAAGATATGCCTTTTCCTCAACGGTGGACTACAACCTTGACGCGGTGGTGGGGCTTTAGAGCCATTTCACATTACGAGTTGGCCCCAACTAAGTGCAGTTCAGGGTCGACCTAGCCCGCATGCCCTCCCCAAATTCGCGGGCCCCTCGGGCCGGTCTCCCTCATCGAGATGGTGATCCCCATGAAATCGGGTCAAACCGACCCGATCCCTCCCTCCCCCCGGCCCGTCCCCATTCTGGCCGGGCCTTCCCACCAGTGCTGAACTCCCCGGACTGGGTCCATTTGGTCGAACCCTCCCCATGACCTCCCTCAGTATTCAACATGGTTCAAACAAATCTCAATGCGCGCAAAATGACCTAGCAGTCGACGCGCCATTAAACCAAATTAATCTAATTTAAATCTTATCTATGCCTTTTTGGCAGATCATGTAGATCAGCATAATGAACATTAATATACAAAAACGCGGATTTTGAAAAAAATGGTTGATACGCCCTGATGGCAAAACACCGACGTGGTATTCTTCTCTCTTAGATAAGATAATTATGATTTAATGGCGCGTCGACAACCAGGTCATTTTGCGCACAATAAAAATAAGTTTTAATTTTACTTATTTTTATTGTGCGCAAAATGACCCTCATAAAACGGTCATAAAACGGAGGTCTTCGGGAGGGGTCGACCTAAGGGGCCCGGCCCGGGGAGTCGAGCACTGGTTGGAAGGCCAGGTCGTAATGGGGACGGACCGGGGGACGGGAGGGTTCGTGCCGGTGGGACCCGATTCGGAGGGAAGTCAGTCTCGAGGGGGGACACCGGCCCTAAGGGACCGAAAATTCTAGGTAGGGCATGGGTAGGTCGACCCTGGCTGCTCTTTGTCTTGGCCTCACCACTTACCTGTCCGGCATGGGTAGCCCTTACACATGAGCAAATGCTCGCCGGCCTAGCAGCAGTAGATCATTGGCCAACACAAACCCCACCCAGCCGTCGGGGGGTCTTGGTGGTGCGATATAAATGGAGACGACTCACAAAGCACATGTCTCTGCCTCCTGTCGGGTAGCGCGTGCAAATCTGCTTGCTTGAGTCCGGCATCGCTTTGTACGGATCAACGCCCAGGAGAAGACACGTGTCGAAGTCGAGTAGAGGAAGATTCATCACTTGCATGATCTCTGTGGGATCCGAGGTGAATTGCTGAAACACAACACAATATCGTGTGACACTCAGCTTGCAATCTGCTTGCTTGAGTCCGGCATCGCTTTGTACGGATCAACGCCCAGGAGAAGACACGTGTCGAAGTCGAGTAGAGGAAGATTCATCACTTGCAGGTTCTCTGTGGGACCCGAGGTGAATTGCTGAAACACAACACAATATCGTGTGACACTCAGCTTGGAATCTGCTTGCCTGAGTCCGGCATCGCTTTGTACGGATCAACGCCCAGGAGAAGACACGTGTCGAAGTCGAGTAGAGGAAGATTCATCACTTGCAGGATCTCTGTGGGACCCGAGGTGAATTGCTGAAACACAACACAATATCGTGTGACACTCAGCTTGCAATCTGCTTGCTTGAGTCCGGCATCAGGAGATATTTATTTAAATTTTAACCAATGAATGGATTTCAAAAAAAATTATTGTATGCAAACAGAGAAGGTTGGTTTTACATGTGTGCAAAATTTCAGCTCGATCAAAGAAAAACTCTGACCTGTATAGCCAAAATATGATTTTGATCAGATTTATCGAAGACCAGTTTCATTTTTCAACCTACCATCAGGAGATGTTTATTTAAATTTTAGCCAATTAATGGATTTCAAAAAAATTTGGGGTCTGCAAACAGAAAAGGTTGTCTCTACATGTGTGCAAAATATCAGCTCGATCGAGGAAAAACTCTAGACATGTATAGCCAAAATATGAGTTGGATCAGATTTGTCGAAGACCATTTTCACTTTTCAACATATCAGGAGATGTTTATTTAAATTTTAACCAATCAGTAGATTTCAAACAAATTAGGGTCTGCAACGCCCGGAGAATGTCCAAACACGTGTGCAAAATTTCAGCTCGATCGAAGAAAAACTCTGACCTGTATATCGTCAGTAACAGAAAAAAAAAAAAAAAAAAAAAACAGGGGTCCGTGCTAAATGAGTCAAAAGGAGACGCTCGCTTCGCTCGCTCAAAAAGTCTTCTGCATAATGCCATTGGAAGCATTTTAATTTGATATTTGTGCCTAGTCTTGCTAATATTTTTGATTCCATATCATTTTCGATGAATTATTTAATTTAAAGCATGGTGAAATAAGCTCGTGAAAAAAGCAATTGTGCACTGGACTCTGTTATAACATCATAAACACTAATCACCATACATTAACCATAAACCTTAATTCAATTGTGCATCAGGCTTAATAGTACTGATGACTTTACCTGCAACGACGAGAAACATAGCGACGGACACGAGTAATATTCCAACAGACATGATGACTTACTTGTAGATTCTTAAGAAGAGGAGGCTCATTTTATACCACATTGTCAGGCTCAGGCATGCACATGACGTGGTAGATTCTTTAGAAGAGAAGGCTCATTTTATACCACATTGTCAGGCTCAGGCATGCACATGACGTGGTAGATTCTTTAGAAGAGAAGGCTCATTTTATACCACATTGTCAGGCTCAGGCATGCACATGACGTGGTAGATTCTTAAGAAGAGGAGGCTCATTTTATACCACATTTTCAGGCTCAGGCATGCACATGACGTGGTAGATTCTTAAGAAGAGGAGGCTCATTTAATACCACATTGTCAGGCTCAGGCATGCACATGACGTGGTAGATTCTTTAGAAGAGGAGGCTCATTTTATACCACATTGTCAGGCTCAGGCATGCACATGACGTGGTAGATTCTTTAGAAGAGGAGGCTCATTTTATACCACATTGTCTGGCTCAGGCATGCACATGACGTGGTAGATTCTTTAGAAGAGGAGGCTCATTTTATACCACATTGTCTGGCTCAGGCATGCACATGACGTGGTAGATTCTTTAGAAGAGGAGGCTCATTTTATACCACATTGTCAGGCTCAGGCATGCACATGACGTGGCTTTGCTACGTCTTCTGTGATAGCAAGTCATTTCGCTCGTGATCAGTCGCAGCGAGAGGTTGTGTTTCAGGAGCTCTGCGATCAGTTATCATTTTGCATTGTAATGCAGTGTACCAAGTGCAATATTGAGTTTGGCGAGGGTGCCGAAGTGGTTGTTTGTGCTGCATGTGAGTTGAAGCTGCACATAATCTGTGCAGGTTTAAAAAAGTATAAAGCGTCGTGGCGCTGCACAAAGTGCCGCGAGACAAAATCTGCAACTCCCAGTGAAACCAGTGATCCGGCATTGAGCTTCGGTGACGTGGCTCTTACCAAGTTAATAGCTGAATTCCGTAGCGAATTCAGAGATAATTTCAAGACTGTACGTGAAGAAATCAAGCAATCGTCTAGTGCTCTTGCCGAAGAAATTCGTGATTTAAAGGCATCTGTCTTGACTTTGAAGAATTCGGTGTGATGATAAAGATCGCGTCATTGATGCGCTAACTGTTCAACTTAATTTTTTGGACCAACGAGGTAGGATCAACAATTTTGAGCTAGTTAATGTAGAGCAAGTAGAAGGAGAAGTGGTTGAGAATATTGTATTAAGCGTTGCGTCTAAACTTGATATTCAATTAGAAGCTAAGGACATCGAGGCGGCACATCGCATTCCAACTCGGGTCGCAAACCGGACGCCGAAAATAATAGTGCAGCTAGCAAGTAGGAAAACAAGGGACTTGTTCATGAGTAATAGGAAGGCCGTGTTGCACAGCAATTCAATAATTACCTCAGGTGCGAGTACTGCTAGGATCTACATAAACGAAAACCTTAACGCTTATTACAAGGAACTTCTTTGGAGGGCTAAGTCTAACGCGAAGACAGCAGGTTTTAAGTTTGTTTGGTTTAGTCGTGGAAAGATTCTAGTGAGAAAGGACGAGGGTGCTAAATCTGTTATTGTTGTCAACTCATTTGCTGACCTTGATCTAATTAAGGCACCAGTAAACAGCCAGCCAATTACTAGCTCTTAAGTGGGAATGTTTGATGATGATAGCGCTCTGCTTCCTGGTTTTACAGAGTTGGTCATAAATGATCTTGACGATTGGTTCGCAAATGTAAATGGACTTTCTGTTATCCACTTAAATATTAGATCCTTAAATAAGTATTGGGATGAACTGAAAATTAAATTAGACAATCAGTTGGGTGTTTTTGATGTTTTGATTTTGGAGGAGATCTCGCTGCAGAAAATTCCGGAGTGTTTCAATTTGATTGGGTACCTATAATTCTTTTTCTTGCACCAGAAAGGAACGTGGTGGAGGAGGTATCCTCATTTTTGTTAAGGATGACATTATATTTGTTCCTGATAACTTACAGTCAGATTGTTTTGAAAGATTGAGTGGAATTTTGTCTTTACGTAATGGCATTAACATATTTTTGTTAGTGGTGTATAGACCACCGTCAGAGGTCAAACGTCAGTTTGTTGTTGAGTTAGAGAATATTTTAGAAAGTAATGTATGTAAAAATGTCATCTTAGTTGGCGATATTAATATTGATTTGCTCTGTTCAAATGATATTGTGGTACAATTATATGAGAGTGTTTTAGCTAGTAATGGCTTCATTAAATGTATTAGTGGTGTCACTAGGGAGGAGTTTAGAGAAGATAAGCTTACAAGATCCTGCATTGATCATATTTTTGTGCGCAGTTCTGCGAATGAGATCAATTCTGCTATATATACGACCAAATTATCGGACCATTACGTCATTGCGGTGAAAATTAATTTTTGCACAGATGAATTTAAAGAAAATGATCATGTAATAACGTTCAGAAAATGTATCGATGAGCATAAATTAAAATGTTCACTTAAGTCAATCAAGTGTGACAGTTTCCTACACGGGGATGATGCAATTTCCTTATACATCTCGATTGTTAATACTTTTAAATGTTGTTACAGAGATGCCAGCTATATTAACGATAGTAACGGGAGGAAAAGTAAAAGGGTTGATTGTAGATGGATGACTAGTGAGTTGAGAAGTATGATTAAGAAGAGAGATTTGATGTTTAAGAGATGGAGGGATTGTAATGGTACATTAAAAGTTTTTTTAAGGGATGATTATAAGCGTTTTCGAAATAGGGTTAATGGTTTTATATATAAATTAAAAAGGGATTTCTACAAAAGTGAAATTAGCAAGGCAAAGACTAGTATGAAAGAAACTTGGAGCATTATAAACGAATTAATTGGTAATAAAAAGAAAGACTCTGTAGATGATGTATTAAATAAATATCTTGGTAAACAATTTTCGAGTAAGGTGATTGCTGATTTATTTGCAAATACATTCATAAGTGAAGTTGATTTGTTGAAGCACGATTGTAATGTTATTACTGAACCGGTCATCAGCGTTCATTCGGCCCTGTATTTACCTCCAGTTGATTCACGTATTGTTGAATGGGTAATTGGCAAGATGAATGTAAACAAGTCTCCTGGTTTTGATGGCATCAGAGTGAAGGACATGCAGCTTGTTGCAGCCGATATAAGTCCGGTCATTGCTCGATTTATTAATCTTTCTATTAAACAAGGTATTTTGCCTGATGACTTAAAAATCTCTATTATTCGTCCTATTTACAAAAAAGGTGATCACCTCAGTTTTTCAAATTACAGACCTATCGCCATTCTTTCAATAATTGAGAAAGTTATGGAGAGGTGGATTGCTATTAATATTCAAAGATATTTAAAAGATTTCAATATTATTAATTCTCATCAGTTTGGATTCCAAAAAGGTAAAAGTACTTCTGACTTATTAACGATTTTTGCTGATTATGTTAACTCAAAATTAGACCTGAATTATCACGTGTTGCTTTTATTTATTGATTTTTCCAAAGCATTCGATACGTTACACCTGGGTAAATTAGTGAGTGCTTTGGAATTTATTGGAATTAGAGGCCCCTTATTATTTTGGTTTATAAATTATTTTGAAAATAGGAAAATTATTGTGAAAGTTGGTGAGTTTTTCAGTTTTCCCAAATTAATCACCTCTGGTGTGCCTCAGGGCAGTATTTTAGGACCTATTTTATATTTAATCTATGTCAATTACTTATTCACTAACTTATCTAACTGTGAAACTTATCTCTATGCTGATGATACGGTAATTGTCTCCTCTCATAAAAATTTGAATGCGGCAGTTTTTCATTTACAATCTGCTTTTACTAATGTTTTGAAATGTACCCATGATAAAAATCTTGTTATTAACGCCAATAAAACTAAAATTGTACATGTATGTTCACCCCACAATAGAGAAAGGGATCTTGATGTTAGAATTTTATTTCATTCATACGATTGTCTTCATGGTCTCTGCCAAGGCAATGCATGTATTGGTTGTTCGCAACAAATTGAATCTGTATCGAGTTGTGTGTATTTGGGTGTTACCGTTGATAGCAGCTTTTCTTGGAGACCGCACATAAATGTTATTTGTAATAAGTTAAGATTATGTGCTTATAGGCTGTACATTTTAAAAAATTATCTTTCGTTCAATATGTTACGGTCGGTGTATTTAGCCTTGGGTGAATCAATTGTAAATTACGGCATCTTGGCGTGGGGTAATGCTTCTTACACGCATATTCATCAAATAACCATTATTCAGAACAAAATTATAAAATCCAAATTACCACCTAATATCAAGTACAGCTTTAGCTCCGATTATGATAAGATGTATAAATATTGTAATGTTTTACAGGTTACTGATTTGTTTCTTTTTAAATTTATTGTTAAATATTATTTTTCTGAAACTTTCAAGCATGTAAATTCTCACGATTTAATACTCGACACAGTTTGCTTGGTAATTATTTGATTCCACATTGTACGAATAAGTATGGCAAACGTTCTATTAAATTTCAAACACCTTACATTTTCAATACTATCCCTTCCAATCTAAGACAATTAAATAAGTACAAAGAAGTTAAAGATCTCATCAAGAATTGGCTCATTGATGAGAGGTTTAATTAATAATTAACTTTGTAGCTTCAACAAATCCAACTAGATTCAACTAGATTCTAGATTCAATTAGATTGATTCTAGTAGTTATTTGGTATAAGAAACTTTGATCTTGTATTTCCTTTACTTAGGTCCAATATCTTCATTTTATGTCATGCCTATAGCTTATTGCTGTTTTCCTGTGTTTTGAAAGATTTGTGTACAATTTTTTGCTATGATTGATTTAGTGTGTAAATTATTATTTATGTAATCCACAGATAAGTCCCTGTTAGGGATTCAGTGGAAGAGTGTAACTTTGTATTATTTTCGTGTGCTAATAAAAAGTAAGTTCAATCAAAAAAAAATTCACTTTAGTCCATTACTAGAATTAGTGTATAATTACTTTTTCTTTCACTGCATGTAAAAGTTATCCCCATAAAAAACACTCCGTGTAAAAATAACAGCCAAGTCTCTTCAACTAAAAAATAAAAATAAATCTAAAAATTCTGCACTGAAAAGTAGTGATATCAAAAAAAAAAAGCCAAGTCAAAACTTTATTTGAAAATCAAAAAATACTTGGCGCATCGTGTATAGAAATAGCTGTGAAGTATAGGCCAATTATAAAATATACATCAAATATACATATACATAGTATACCTATAATGCCCTAAAAAAACGATGTGCCAAGTATTTTTTGATTTTCAAATAAAGTTTTAACTTGGTTTTTTTTTTGATATCACTACTTTTCAGTGCAGAATTTTTAGATTTCATATTTTTTTTAGTTGAAGAGACTTGGCTGTTATTTTTACACGAAGTGTTTTTTAATGGGATATCACTACTTTTTTTAGTTTATTCTTACAACTTGTGACAATCGAATGAACAATTACTATATCCTTGAAAAAATCACCCTTTACAATTTGGTTATTTTCATGAAGAATAGCAAAGGTTTCATTCCAATCGGTCAACCAAGTTCCGAGATATGGCAACATATCCGTTGTCAAAATGGCTGCTGAACTTTCTGCACTGCCACATAGAATTTATAACTATAAATGATGTGTATCATTTTAAGCTTTCTGAATATTATGTATTTATTGTATAGGAGGGGATTATAATAATTTATAAATTTTAATGACGTCATTTCCGCCTCATAAATAGGAAAATTCTAGTTTGACTGTTCCTGTTCCATAGAGATGGCCTTCCGAATCGTTTGGCGCTAGTTTCATACCGATCTGTCAACCAGTTTTCGAGATATGGTGTTTATTCCGGTTTCAAAATGGCTGCTGAAATCACTGACCCCTTGAATTATAATTTAAATATGATTACATTTTATTATAAGCTGTCTCAAATAGTATATTTATTGCATCAAAATGTAAATTTCAAATTTGTGAGATTTTTAAAATGAGTGATGTCATTTCCGGTTTCAGTATGCGAAACTGCAAATATTATTGATGATAATACATAAAGTTGACCGTCTAAATTGTTTAGCGCTGGTTTCGTTCAAATCTATTTATCCGTTATTGAGATATGATGTAATTTCCTGTTTCAAAATGGCGGCTTCCGGTTGGTTTTATAACAAGTCAAATGAGATATCAAAAGTACATACGTTTTATAAATATCAAAATAATCGGATCAAATTTGTTGCCGAACTGACAATCGATGTATTTCAAATTTCATGATGTCATTTCCGGTTTCGTTAACATAAATTTTAGTCTGTTGCTATTGATAATCTATAAAGTTGACCGTCCAAATCGTTTGGCGCTACTTTCGTTCCCATCGGTTTAGCCGTTGTCGAGATATGATGTCACTTCCGGTTTCAAAATGGCGGTACAAAAAAAATCATGGTGGCGAGGGCAAATCAGACGCCAAAAGTGCACACGTGGTAAAAATTTGAGATCAATCGGTGCAGCCGTTTAGGCTGTGGCCTGTTTACCGGATTTGAATTCCAGGAGACTACTACTACTACTACTACTACTACTATGATTATTACTGATTACTAGGAAAACGCTCTGAGTAACGCGTTGATGAGCGAGCACGGATACGCGGAACACCTCGAACCGAAATTATGTATATCGAAAATATCATTAAAAGCCAATAATTCTTGAATTTCGTCAGACTTAAATAATAATCTCTAAATATTCCTAAAATGTTAGTATCAACCTTTATGATTGAACTGTTCCTTTTGTTTATATTCAAAAATCACAGGATATCTTTAAAAAAATATACCTGGGACCACTCAAATCATTGAGCGAGCGAAGCGAGCGTCTCCTTTTGGCTCTTTTGGCACGGACCTCTGTTTTTTTTTTTTTTTTTTTTTCTGTTACTGACGATATACAGGTCAGAGTTTTTCTTCGATCGAGCTGAAATTTTGCACACATGTACGTAACATTTCTGATTGTTGCAGACCCTAATTTTTTTGAAATCCATTGATTGGTTCAAATTTAAAAAAAATTAACTTTCGATTGGTTGTTTTGATCAAATTGAAATTTTGACAAGTCATTACCCCCAACATTGTACCCAATCAAACAAAGTTTCAGCCAAATCCTCCTATTGGTTAAAATTTAAAACCATATTTCCTGTGTTTTTAGAAATTTAAACTATAACCGATTGAACGATCAACTTATAACTTCGCATGATGGTTGGGACCAACATATCTGCATTTTTGACAATTTTCATACTAATCTGTGTTTAAATCCAAACGTTATTGACATTTTACGGACTATTTGCGTGTTGGCTGTCAAATTCACGGCGACTTCGACTCTTCAGTTCAAGGCAAGGTAGTTAGAGCAGAAACTTTCAAACGCAAATGAAACTGATAATGACCGTTTAACAGTCGATCTGATATTGTGTAGACACACTTATATCATATGAGTGGTCTCAGGTATATTTTTTAAAGGAGATCCTGTGATTTTTGAAAATTAACACGGAACAGTTCAATCATAAAGTTCAATCGATCAACTTAAAGCTTTGCATGGTTATTTGGACCAATATTTTAGGAATGTTTTGAGATTTCTATACAAATCTGTGGCGAAATTTTAGAATTATTGGCTTTTAATGACATTTTCGATAGACAGAATTTCGGTTCGAGGTGTTGCGCGTATCCGTGCTCGCTCATCAACGCGTTACTCAGATTCATTGGTTAAAATTTAAATAAATATCTCCTGATAGGCTGAAAAATGAAAATGGTCTTCGATAATTCTGATCAAACTCATATTTTGCATTATCATTAAGACCAATATTGTCTCTTATTTTACAAAATTTCATCCCAATCAGTTAAGAACGTATGAAGTTATTTACATTTTTAATATCTGTTAGTAATGAAGTATCGAAATGAATGTTTTCCAGTGCCAATTGAAAATTGATTCTGATTTGCTTTATGAACCAGGTGCTTAGATGCTATTTTAAAGTTTCGATGAAAAGCATACACTTTTAAGTTGATAAATAATAATCTTTAATCCTTTTTTTCCAAATTACAGTGGGTTAAGGAGGTAAATACAAGGGCCTAATTAATGAAACCGGCTGGCCGGGCCTGACGTTTCTTCTGTATTCTCTTCATCTTCATCATCTTCTTCTCCATCTTCAACTTCTTCTCCTCCTTCCTCCTCAACTTTTTCTACAAGTCTTCTCCATATGTCCACGTCTTCCCACCACTTTTCATCTCTGATCTTCATCCACGACTCCCCTCTCTCTTCCACAGCCGCCACCACTCCATTCATCCACTTTGTTCTTGGTCTTCCTCTCTTTCTTTTCCCATCAATTGCTGCTCGCTCTGCCTCCCTCCTTGGAATTCTTTCCGGTGCCATTCCTTTCCATCGTCTATACCACCTCAACCTCTCTTTTCCCAATTTGAAACCTAGAGCCTCCACTCCCAGATCTTTCCTTATCTTTGTACTTCTTACCTTGTCAAGTTTTGTCAATCCTGCTAAACTTCTTAAAAACTTCATCTCTGCCCCTTGTAATTTCACTTCTTCCTTCCCTCCCATTGGCCAGGTTACTGCTGCATACGTTAAGATCGGTACAAAGTACATCTTGTACAGTAGTACCTTACACCTACGTGGCATGTCTTCGTTCCACAACAGTTTCCTCACACTCTGATAAAACCCTTCAGCCATACACACCCTCCTCTCAATCTCCTTGTCCACCTTTCCATCCCTTGTCAGTACACTTCCTAAGTACTTAAACTCATCTCTCTCTTCAAGCACATCTCCTTTCAATTTTATACAGCACTTAGTCTTCTGTTTTCTCTCCATTACCATAGTTTCACTCTTCTCTCTGCTAATCTCCAATCCATACCTTTCAGTAGCCATGTCCCATCTGGTGACCTTTTCCTGCAACTCTTCTTCTGTTTCACCCCAAACCATAACATCATCTGCATATATGAATGTTCTTGTATCCCCTTTCTCATCAGGTTCTACCTTCCGTAACAACTCGTCCATAACCACGTTAAACAACATAGGTGACAATACACTTCCCTGTTTCAGCCCTTCTTTCACAACAAACCATTCCGATCTTCCAACTCCTGTTTCCACACAGCTAGTATTCATTTCATACATACTCTTTATTCTCTTTACCAACCCCAAATCTACACCCCTATTTTCCAATCCTCTCCACACCTCTGCTCTTGGCATTCTATCGTATGCCTTAACCAAATCAAGGAAAGCCATTCTCATAGGTTCATCCTTCTCCCATCTACTCTCCATTATCTGCCTCATAGCAAATATCAAATCCGTTGTTGACCGACCTCTTCTGAACCCATACTGTTCCTCCCTTAACTCCTTCTCTATCTTTTCTGCCAATCTTCTCTCGATAATCTTCTCATAAAGTTTGGCTGTGTGACACATTAGAGTTATACCGCGGTAATTGCAGCATAGTTTCTTATCCCCTTTCTTAAATATTGGGATTATTAAACCTTTACCCCAGTCTACAGGGACTTTATACTGTGACCAAGCTGCTGTAATCACTCGACACAGCCACTCTATGCCCTTCTTCCCGGCTGCTTTCATCATCTCAACATTCACTTCATCTATTCCTGGAGCCTTTCCGTTCTTCATCTTCTTCAACATAACTTCCACTTCCACACGTCCTGGTCCTTCTTCCTCTTCTTCATCTTCCTCTGTCACTCTCATTTCCACCTCCCGGCACCTCTCACTTATATCCCCTTTACCTGTCCCCCCTTGTAACAACCCTTCAAAATAATTCTTCCAGAGTACTTTTATTTCCAATGAGTTATTTGTAATGTCACCATTCTGATTTTTCATCAATGTCTGAATTTCTCCTGTCTGACGTTTTGACTTTATTAGATTGTACAACAATCTTTTATTTCCATCAAAATCCATTTCAAGCTTATCAGCAAATTCCTCCATTGATAATTTCTTCTCCTCTTCTACTATAACCTTTACCAATCTTTTGCACTCTCGATATTCCATGAGGCTTTCTTCAGAACGAGTATTTTCATTCTTTTTCCATGCAAGTTTTTTCCTTCTCACAGCCTCTTTCACCCTTGCATTCCACCACGGAGTCTCTTTCTTTTTCTTCTTTCTCGTAGCTCTACCACAAAGCTCTTCAGCTATCTCTACTAGCCCCATTTTGAATGAACACCATTCTTCTTCCACTCCACCAATTGGTCCATCTGGTACTCTTTCTGATATCCTTCTTATAAACTCTTCACGTGTAGATGCCTGCTGTAGTTTCCAAGTCTTTATCCTGGTTGCTCTAGTCTCTATAGTCTTCTTATGACCTTCTACTCTTATTTTCGCGACTAGCAATCGATGATCGCTATCTAACGCAACTGATGGTAGAACTTCCACATCTTCCAGGAGCTTCACCATTTCTCCGCCGACACACACGTAATCAATTACCGATTCCCATCTGTGATCTTTATCACCGTAACCATACCTTGTTATCTTTTGTGCTTTCCGTTTCTCAAACCATGTATTTGCTATTCGCACAGATGATCTAGCACACCATTCTAGCATCTTTGACCCTTCAACGTTCCTTCTCCCCCATCCATGTGGCCCAACAATCTGCTCAAAACCATTCCTATCTGCACCCACCATGGCATTAAAGTCACCCATCACCCACACATCTCTTGAATGAATGACCTCTTCCAGCTCTTCCCAGAAGAAGTCCTTCTCTTCCCTGGGTCTACCTGATTGAGGAGCATACACCTGAACACATTCCATCATTCTTCTTCCCATTACGAATCTGAGTCTAATTAATCTGTCACTGTGAGCCTCTATCTCCAAGATGTTGTCAACATATCGAGGACTCACAACAAAACCAACACCATTCTTCCCCTCTTCTCCACCAGACCATATCAACTTATAGTCGCCTCTTAACTTCTTTTCCCCTTTTCCCTTCCACTTTGTCTCACTCAGCCCTAACAGATCCAATTTTCGTTCTACCATCATATCTACTATTTCTTCAAGTTTATCAGTAAGTGTTACTATATTTAGTGTTCCCACTTTCATTATTGGTCCTTTTTTCACATTCCAACTTCTTCTTTGTCTTCGTAATTTCCATTTCACTTCATTCTTTCTACCATCCAATGGCCCATTTTCCAACATATTACATGACAAACCAACTCCTTCCCTCACAGCGTTCTTCTCCGGACCACCCGACTCCGAAAAACCTGCTCTGTGTTCTTATTATTATGTACTGAATAGCGCACTCCTTCACAATCACCCAGACTTACTCTCTTTCCTTCTTTCATTGCAAACCTCAATCGCATTCCGTTCTTCTTCTGCCATGCAGCTCTATCCCGTTTATATCCTGGGATATATCCAATATCCATAAAGTGTCCATCATTCTCTTCAATCTTGCATCGTACCTCGTCATTCATTAACCTGCCCTCAATCGTTTGCAATCCAATGATAACCACTCTCAGTTTCGATCCAAACTTTTTCTTTGTGGCCACTACTAACTCTACAAGTTGTTGAGTCAATGAATCCTTATTTATCCCGCCACTTACTTCCCTATTTCCAACCTTAATGACAACTGTTTCAACATCTTGCATACAATCATCATAGAAGTTGTTCTCAATTCTCCAAGTTAACTCTGCTATTCTTATTCCGGAATCAGGTCTTGCTCTGTTGTACTTTCCTCTTGTAAACTCACTTGCTTCTCTCCCTCCCACATCCCCTATCAACATTGTATAGGAATGTTTTTCCTGGGGTACATTTAATTTGTCTCCGCTAGCCTCTTAAGGACTATCTGCACCAGTAGATATTATTTCTACTTGCACGTCATTGTATGCAGTTTGGACTTGATCAATCATTGGCTTTGGAGAGATTCGTAAAAACAGATCAGATAATACTTCTGCCAAACTATCAATTCGGTGGCTAACAACCACCGACTCTCTTTCATACTCTAACACTGTATTCTCATAATTCATTATCTGACTCTGTAATGTCAATAACTGAAACGGAATATCAGAGTACTGATCTCGCAACATCAAATGAATATTGGCAACTTCAGACACTTTTGACTCCATTAGATTTTTCATGTCCCTGTATACCTCGTCCAGAACACTTGATTGCCTCATCACATCTTGTTGAAGTCCATGACTGGTTCCTGAAGCTAATTCATCCATTCCTCCCTTCGTTCCTCTTTTCAATTCACACAAAATCATTGTTATTTGTGAATTTATACTCTCCTCCCATTTTGTTCTTCGAACGCTCTCTATTTTCCAATCTTCCTCATATTTTTTCCAACTAGCTTTCAACTCATCTGTTGATACAGCCTCTATCACCAGTTCCTTTCCATTTGTCTTGTCTCTTGTCCTTAACTTCCTCTGACTCATGTTTCCATATAAGGACCTTGACAAGTCACGAAAATCAAAACCCAATACTCCGTGTCTGGTGAAATTCAATTTTGTTTATCACAAGAACCTTGGTAGGCCTAAATAGAAAATTACTAATTGTGTTCAGGATCCTCTCAAACACATTTAATAGGCAAAGTTTTATACCTCAAAATGTTCCTCTTCTTTCTCCGTAGAACTACAATCAAAATTTCAGCGAAAAATATACCAGGTATCGGCACAAAATCAAATTAATTCACCAGCAATTCTTCCTGCAGCTGTATCCATTCACGGCCTTCGTGAATAATCAATAATCAATAATCATAATAATAATAATAATAATCATAATAATAATATAATAATAATATAAAATTAATGCCACTTTATTGAAGTTCTTACAATGTTGCATGAATAAGTGGAAAACTACCTTGCATTTATCAACACCATCCAAACAATTCACGTCCGAGAATTTGAATATTAACAGAGGGATATTTCAAGGTGACACACTCAGTCCCCTGTGGTTTTGCCTTGCACTTAATCCACTAAGCAAGCTATTGAACTTCCCTGGTGTTGGATATAAGATTGACCAAACAACACATCTGTCACATCTCCTATACATGGACGACATCAAGCTTTATGCAAAGAGCGAAAAAGAGATGTCATCATTAATTGAAACAACAGCGTTATTCAGTTCAGATATTGGCATGAAATTTGGATTAAACAAATGCGCTGTCATTCATGTGAAGAGAGGAAGAATCAACAACTCGGAAAACATGCAACTGGAACTTGACCCATCCAAAAGTGTAATTCCTGGCTTATCAGAAGATATGAAGTATAAGTATTTGGGAATTAAACAGTCATTTCTTAATGCAAAAACTCAGGTGAAGAGTGAAATGACGGAGAAATTTCATACACGATTGAAGAAAGTGCTTAAATCCGGACTTAATGGCAAGAATATTATAGCTGCAATTAATGGATGGTGTATTCCGCTTGTTCTCTACACATTCGGTGTTCTTAAGTGGAGTAACACAGAGCTGGAGCACATGGATCGACAGATAAGAGTAAAGTTGACAGAATTCAGATGTCACCATCCAAAAGCAGCGAAGGAGAGATTATATCTGAAGCGAAATCTAGGGGGACGAGGACTCTTAAATTTACAGCAACTGTATGGCAGACAGATAGATAATCTACGTAAATATTTTCATGACATGCAAGCTTCATCGTTGATACACAGAGCAATTGTGAAGATAGATGTAAATCTATCTCCTCTTTGCTTGGCAGACAGAAATTTTATAGTTAAGAAGATTAGTGATGAAGAACTAGCCTCAAATTGGAAAGAAAAGATTATGCACGGTAGGTTTCCAATAGCTTTGGAAAATGCTGATCATATGGCCTCAATGCAGTGGTTGAAAGACGGATCTCTCTACCCTGAAACGGAAGAATTTATGTTGGCGATTCAAGACGAAGTAATTGCAACAAGGAACCAGCAAAAATACATTCAAAAATTAAACATTCCAAATGAATTATGTAGGCTTTGCAATTTCAAATCTGAAGACATACATCACTTAACTTCTGGGTGCTCTCAACTTGCCAATTCCGAATATTTACATCGACATAACTTATCATGTAAAATAGTTCATCAATATTTGGCTCTTACCAATAAACTAATTGATCATGAAGAGATGTATTTCCAGTATGAGCCACGACCAGTACTTGAAAATGCACTAGTGAAATTATATTATGACGTATCAGTCATCACAGACAAGACTATCATGCACAATAGACCTGACATCATCATCGTGAACAAAGATACTCGAATTGCTTATCTTCTAGACGTAACACATCCCAACGACCATAATCTGCGTCAGGCATTCACCACAAAGAAGACCAAATATCGAGACCTGGCTGAAGAAATCAGATTAATGTGGAAGTTATTGAAAGTAGACATCATCCCCATTGTGATATCAGTAAATGGGCTAGTACACCAAAATCAAGCCGACGAATTCAAGAAAATAGATATTCCTCAAAAGATAATACATAATATTCAAAGATCTGTTATATTAGAAACCTGTAGAATTGTTAGAAAGGTTTTGAATTGTTAATTCGCATGTTACTTGTAAAATCCCCTACGTTTGCATTTCTGCCCGTAGTGGATTATGTATTTACCAATTGTAATTGAGATTAAAATAAAGGAAAATAATAATAATAATCAATAATCATAATCAATATCATATGGATGTATATGTTTTCTGTGCGTTGTGTACGCATTTCCGGTTCGAGAATTTGCACGTACCCGTGCTCGCTCATCAACGCGTTACACTGAGCGTTTTCCTAGTAATGATATTAGTGTGTACACAATATCAGATCAATCTGTTGAACGGTCATTATTAGTTTCATTTCGTTTTTAAACTTTCTGCTCTAACTACCTTGCCTTGATCTGAAGATTCGAAGTCGCCGTGAATTTGACAGCCAACACGCAAAATGTCCCTAAAATTACAAAAACTTTTGAAAATAACGACAGATTTGACTGAAAATTGGCAAAAATACCTTAAATGTTGGTACCAATGACCATGCAAAGTTTTTAGTTGGTCGGTCAATCGGTTCTAGTTTAAATTTCAAAAATCACAGGAAAAATGGTTTCAAATTTGAATCAATGGGAGGATTTGGCTGAAATTTATTATGATTGGGTACAATGTTGGTTGCAATGACTTTGCTAAATTTCAAATTGATCAAACCAACCAATCGAAAGATATTTTTTTTTAAATTTGAACCAATCAGGGGATTTAAAAAATATTAGGGTCTGCACTATCAGAAATGTTACGTACTTGTGTGCAAAATTTCAGCTCGATCGAAAAAAAACTCTGACCTATATATCGTCAGTAACAGAAAAAAAAAAAAAAAAAAAAAAACAGAGGTCCGTGCCAAAAGAGCCAAAAGGAGACGCTCGCTTCGCTCGCTCAAAAACCGCCCTAAAACACTGTTTTCACGGCCTTCTAGCTCGCAAAGGGCGTAACCAATTGTTTCCAAATTTGGTATATGTTGTAGGGTGGGCCATAGCTCGAAATTAAGATATTTCGCAACAATGTGAGATTTCCCAATTTTAAGATCCAGTAGGCCGAAAATGCCACTTTGATGCTTACAGTAAAAGTGGGTTTGCTCCAGCCTTTATATGAGAGTGTGCGCGCGCCGTACGACTTGGCTGGCGTGGAGCGACCGCTCCACTAGATTTTTAGCGGTTAATTGCTAAGTTAGATGCAAGCCGTGCATGTAGTTGATAATGCGTATTGATAATGTTGTAAGCAACATGTGGCATATACATGTGTGTCGCAATATACAGGACATGTGGCACAATGAGGCCTTAACAGGGTCGTAAATGCCGCAACATCTCTAACCTAAATTTCCATATTGAATTGAAATAGTATGATCCTCTCAATCAACATAAAAGTACATGCTTTTTATTGAAACTGAGATTATCCATCTTTACACTCTGATAACATTAAGAAAATCAGATCCAAGTTACTTTGGAATAAATTAATTCCCATTCATTTCGATACCATCACAATTCTGTCAATGTATATTTCAAATAGTTAAAAATGTCAATAAGTGTAAATTTCTTGACCGATTGTGCTGAAAATTAGTAAAATAATAGAAAATTGTAGTCTTTATGTCCATGCAAAATTTGAACTTAATCGAAGAATTTTGATTTTCGACCAATCGTGAGATATTTTCATTTTTTAACCAATTAGAGGTCAGCTCTAAAAAAACTATGTATACACAAGTAAATTAGAATGATATTAGTATGTGTGCAAAATTTCAGCTCGATAGGAAAAAAATTGTGGCCTGTGGCGTCATGCCAAACAAACAAAAGCAAAAAAACAACAGAGAAAGATGTTCAAAAGTGCAGAATGGAGTCGCTCGCCAGACGCTAGCTCAATTATTTGTCCAAAATTAGTAAATATTGAACATGGAACTAATGTAGTGAAGTGTAAGTGGAGTGATAAAAATAGCTCGTCTAAGATCTTGCAAAAATCGAGATAACGGGTAACGGGTTCCAGTGAAACGGGTCCAGGTCCTCTTCAGAAACATCCCCGTCTATCATTTTGGTTATCGTAATGTTGTCGTACACCCTTGCGTGACCTTCAAATTGGGGTTGAATATTGAGTTAATTTTTCTAATTTGAACTGTTTTTGACGCTCGGTTTACTACTGTTAAAGGGTTGAAAAAACATGAGGTGGTGGTCAGAGTTGGGTAGTAACTTAACGAAAGTAACTAGTTACTGGTAACTAGTTACTTTTAAGGTAACTTTTGGGGTAACTAGTTACTTTTCATCCTCAGTAACTTTGTGAGTAACTAAGTTACAATTTTACAGGAACTTGTAACTTAATTTTCGTTAATTTAAAAGTTACTTTTAGGTGAAATAATTTGACAAAAATATAATATTTTCACAGTCTACAAACTCCCTATCTACCTCTTGAGAGAAAATCATAAACCCAGACAACAAATCACAGGAAATGAAATGTGTGTCCTTCCTTCCCATTGATCTATTTCCTTCCACAAGTCATTAGCAGGTAGTTGGGCTGGGGGATGCTTGCAGATGCGCTGCAAGTTTTTCCGAGAATCATACCAATCCAAAGTGAAAACAAGTATGACGTCATTCATTACTAGCCAATAAGGGTCGTTTTTACATAAAATGTACCTATACCCAATCAGATGCAGTCTTTCACAAATCAAAGCGATTGTCACATGGATGGACCATTTAAAGAAGTGAAGAGAACGAGGTGCATGCAATAAATTTACCAGTTACCGCGAGTGCAATTTAAATTTATTTTTTTGACTGTGAGCACGATGACTGTGAGTAAATACAAATAATAAAATTGCTTTGCTCGCCTATTAGACGAACAAGTTAAACCCTCGGCGGAGTTCAATCACGTTTGTTTTTTTTCGAAAAAATATCCGAAAAGTAACTTTAAAGTAACTTAAAAGTAACTCAGTTACTTTTCAAATCAAGTAACTTACCAAGTAACTTAGTTCCTTTTGAGATCAGGTAACTTACAGAGTAACTAGTTCCTTTTTACAAGTAACTTACCCAACTCTGGTGGTGGTCCAAAAAACAAATGCCCAAATGGCCCAAATGGGTGAGACACCGCTGTGATGAAAGTAGGTACAGCAGAAATTAAGCTGAAATTGAAATGTTCACATGTTATAATAAACATACCAATGTTTGATTTATGTAAGTTTCAAAAACATTGCTTATGTATGAAAATAAAGTTACAGCTGTTCGAATGAATTTGGTTGTCAAAAAATCGATTATACCGAGCTGAAATAGCGCTCGTCCAGAAAATGTTCAATGAACATGACAATTTTTTTTCAAAACTACTGACGATATCAGGCTGAAAATTTTAAATTGTATTCAAAATATATGACTTTCAATTCTGTAGAAATTTCAATAGGTACATTTGAATCAGTGGAACAAAAGTAATGGTATCATGAAGTTGATCTTGCAATATTAGCAATATTTAAAAGATCAAAAAGGCAGTATAAATTCTCAAAATGCAAAAAAAAGGCATATCCAACCAAAAACGCCCAAAAAGGCAAAAAAGCTATATCAAGTGTGTATATTTGGAATCAGCATGCCATGAAACGGATGTATCCCTGATTTTGCCGGTCCTCAGGAGCATATTCAGAAATAGGCATTTGCCTGAAAATACTGACTCTATATGTAAGTGACTAACATCACTTCTATTAGCTACAGTTTTGACCTTGAGCCACTGAAGTACATGGAGATCAGTGCCTTGAGCTCGGAAGTTGCGTTACGATAGACCTCCATAGAAATCGTCATTTTAGCTCAATTTTAATCAAACCCGGACTTTTCCTGTAGATAATTTCGAGCCAAATAAAGTACCTACACACAATTTCAATCGAATCCGTTGAGTATTTCGAGAGATATTACAAGGAATGCACAATATCATGGAAAAACATACTATTTTCGAAACTTTGAAACTTCAGGAAGCTGTGAATCCATTGGCAGTGAGCGAAATTCAATTTAACTCTGTAGATCTTGACTAAATAGAACAACATGAAAGGCAAAGTTTAGTGTAATCTGATGTTATTTTGGGGGTTGAGAATGTTGTGTGGGGTGGAACTTTTCTGATATTGGAAATTTTTCTCAATTGTACCTCGCCTTACGTCACATCGCATTTTGAAACTGATTTGAGTATATTGAAAACTTGAAAGTATCATTTAGGAATCAAAATTGTATTGTTGTTAATTGTTGTGATTTCTGCAGAGATGCGTACATTTATATAATCAGGTTGCATCTTATTATGTGGAGACCTGAATAAAATAGCATTCAATTCTACTACTCAGTTTTGACCATGGGCTTCAAGTATACTTTGTGCTTTTTCGATTATGACCAAATAGTACTAGTGAGGAAAGTAAGGTCACGTGAGAGTAGTCAGACAACGACAGAAATGCTCTTCACTCTGCTTTCATAAACTTGATAGTGTGTCCCGTGTTTTCTTAGCATATATATTTTAATGTTGGAAATCTTTGATTGTGCTGTAGTTTTTTATGTTGCGTATTTGATTCGTATAATTAATTCATTTGGGTATGATTTCGGATTCAGAATTTGGATTTGTTTAGATTCGTTCATAACTTTTTCAGTTGTTGTTTTCAATATTACTAAGTACATTAATTTGGAAACTGCCACTTTGGGTTAATTCCTCACTGAACAGATCCATTCATATTTAAAGATTGTTTCGGTTTGTTTTGAAAAAAATATATCAAGATTTAGAATTGAGTTGCCATTGAGATCGGTAGTTCTGTGAGGCTCAAGTCAATTGTCACGATCAGTCAATTCGTCAGCAAGAGTTGTTCAAGGGTTGCTCTCTATTATACCTTGATCAGAAAATATTGTGATTAGGTCATGTGTTACATGGCGGGGCTCTCTAGTATTGATTTTAAATCCCTGTGGGTTTCGGAATGTTGTACGACTTCCCGGCAACTATTTTTGTGATAGTTAATATCTTACTGAAAGCATTTATTAAACATCACTTAATAAATTCTCTCGAAATAGGGAATTGTGCATTATTTTAAACGCCCCTTCGTTACTTATTCTAATGTCCTGTCTCATTATTATATTTCTATTCACGTTGCTTAATGTATTCTACCTGCATCTACGACCAACATTGCGACTGACAGAACTAATATATCTCCAGCGAACATGACGAGGTCTTCTTGCTTCTTGTCGAAGTGGAGGTTATTTTATACCACACTGTCAGGGACACATGCCCCCACGCATGCGCAGTACGTGGCTTTGCTACGTCTTCAGTGATTGCAACTGTCCATTACAACTTTACATTTACTGCATTTAAAAGTTATCTCCATAAAAAAAACACTCCGTGTAAAAATACCAGCCAAGTCTCTTACTCTAAAAAAACAGAAGAAATCTAAAAATTCAGCACTGAAAAGTAGTGATATCAAAAAAATTGCCAAGTCAAAACTTTTCAAAAAATACTTGGCGCATCGAGCATATAAATAGTATAGAAGTAGGCCGTTAATCAAATAAACTCATCTATACATAATATATCTATAATGCACTAAAAAAACGATGCGCCAAGTATTTTTTGAAGAGTTTTGACTTGGCAATTTTTTTGATATCACTACTTTTCAGTGCTGAATTTTTAGATTTCTTCTGTTTTTTTAGAGTAAGAGACTTGGCTGGTATTTTTACACGGAGTGTTTTTTTTATGGGGATATCACTCCTTTTTTTAGTTCATTCTTACAACTTCTAACATATATTGTGGCACTAACGACTATAATTCCTTTAAAAAATATGCCTGTGTGACTTGGTTGCTAAGAAGTTGTGCTTGTTACTGTGTCTGTGTATGCTATAAATAATATGCTATGAAGTATAGCGAAAGTTTCGTTCCAATCGGTCCAGCCGTTCTCGAGTTATGACATCACTTCCGGTTTTCAAAATGGCGGATGACATCACTGCCACCTAAAATTTGTATCTATAAATGTTATGAAACATAATAAGCCTTCTGAAAATGTAGATATTGTTATGAGAGATGATTTAAGTCAGATTTGGCATCTTTATGACGTCATTTCCGGTTTCGGTAATAGTGCATGTCTATTTCGACTATTGATATTTTATATAGATTACCGTTCGAATCGTTTGGCGCTAATTTCGTCCCAATCGGTTCATCCGTTTATGAGATATGACGGCACTTCCGGTTTCAAAATAGCGGCTACCGGTTGGTTTTATAAAAAGGCACCTCAGACGCCAAAAGTGCACATGTGGTAAAAATTTCAGATCGATCGGTTTTGCCGTTTAGGCTGTGGCGGTGATTGCGGTGTTTCCTGACCCTCTGAATCATCATCATCATCTAAAGATCAAAGTGGTGTAATTTCACTGTTTTCATGGCCCCCCAGCTCGCAAACGGCATAACGTATAGTTCCAAAATTAGGTACAAGTGGTGTTGTGGGCCATAGCTCGAAATTAAGATATTTCGTAACAATGTGAGATTTCCCAATTTTGAGATCCAGTAGGCCGAAAATGCTATGTTGTTGCTTACAGTAAAAGTGTTTGGTCTGCTCCTCAGTTTATTAGGATTTTACGGTATGTTGAGTGAGTGTGAGTGTATAGTACGACTTGGCTGGGTGGAGCGACCGCTCCACTAGATTTATAGCGGTTTATTGAGCGAGCTTAGCGAGCGTCACAACGGTACTCTTATGGCACTTTCGAAACCAGAACCTACCAAGGTTGTCCACCTCACATTTGAGTTTGCTAAATCTCCATCTTCTCCATCCCCCAAAACATGCTTTTGATACAATTGCAGATGTCACGAATTGGTGAGATAGCGGACATATCGTATATGATCTAGACACGAAAACGAACGAACAAGTAGAAAATTGTAATTTTAAAACAAATAACGAGAACTCTAATATTTGGTTTATAAGCTGAGCCTGGTGTGATTCCAGGCTGGTTGCTCCTGCGCCTCCTGGTGGCTCTCCTTGGCTTGCACACGTCACATTGCCAGGAGGGAAACACGGAGCAGGACTGCAGGTTGAGCGGCACGTATTTCCACTGCAGCGATGTCAAGTCCTTCGCCTTCATCACTTCGCTGCTTCCAACAGAACCGCCAGGAGTCGATCACTTCGAACTCACTGATAGTCCGGATGTGCAACTCACAAGCAGTGACTTCAACCACACGGCGTTTCAGAAGACCACAAGTATAGATATATTCCGTTGTAACGTGTTCACAATCAATCCAGAACACTTCACATCCTTGCCAAGATTAACAATACTCTCAATCAATGACAATCATATCACCGAGATCAGTTCAAGTTCGTTCTTAGGTTTGGAACGCTTCGAGTGGCTTGAACTTCATGACAACCAGATAGCGTCAGTTGCTGCTGACACTTTCAAGAACTTGCGCAATCTGACGGCAATATATTTGAGCAGAAACTGGTTAACTTCTTTAGCTGATATTATGTTTGAGAATCAGAGGAAACTTGAGTCGCTGGACATCTCGCATAATAAGATCGCAGTTCTGAATGACAACACATTCAGAGGTTTGGTTCATTTGGAGCACCTTCTTTTGGGTTATAACAGGATCGAGAGTATAAGTCCTGGAGTCTTCACTGAGTTGACTCAATTGAAGCGTTTGAAACTAGATTATAATAATCTCCAGAGTCTGCCTCCAGCGTTATTCCAGACCAACACACGACTCCAATACTTAGACCTATCAGGGAATAACCTGGCCAATCTGGCAAACTATCCTCTGAACATTCCATCTTTAACACAACTCGAACTGAATGATGGTAAAATAAAGTCCATTCCAGTTGATTATTTCGCCAACTTGAAGAATGTGTCTTCACTGAGTTTATCGAGCAACGAACTGAGTCGGTTTGAGGATGTTTTGCTTGAAGCTTTGCGGGAACTCCAATACTTACGTCTAGATTCGAATAAGTTCACGTCGTTCAACCGGACAGCTTTTAGAGAATTGAATCCGACTTTTGCAGGTAATGTTGCATTCTTTGGTGGATTGATCGTTGAGAAGAACCCTTGGAACTGCTCCGATCCAGTTGGGAGAGATATGATCAATCTGTGCGAGGGAAGAAGTGTCGTATTCTAGAGGAAACATCCTAACACAGTTATTAATGTAACAGCCACGTTATCATAAATTCAGTTAATTGCAAGTATGTACAGACGTGTTGCATCTATGCATGAATGTATAAACAATCATTTAAAATTGATTTGGAATTGTTGTGGATGTATTGTTTTTAGTTACAAAACATTGACCCAAACATTTGTGCAACTGTGACTTCATATTTTCCTCTCCTGTCAATAATCAGATTTGTTCATAAATTATACCTTTAAATTGAAAGGTTTATATTAAGACGGCTGAGTAGTGAGTTTGACCTCGAAGAGTTTTTTAATCGATTATTATTAATATCTTCAATAAGACAACGTACGCGTCATTGGAACTGTTCAATGAAAATCATTCTTTGGAATGGGTTATTAGTTTATTTTGTCCCACAGGTATTTAGAGCCTGAAAATTAATTGGTATAAAATGTGACTAATAGGCTTTGAAAACTTCCCCATTGCCAAAAATCGAACCTACTAGTATTTATTTATTTATTTTTTATTTATTTGTTAGCTCAGAAGCAATTAGTATACACATACAATATTATAACTCTTATACACTACGTTTCCTTAACCAATCCATACATTTTGATTTGAAACAAGTTACACTTTCGACAGACCTTACATCAACAGGCAAACTATCGTATATCCTCGACCCGTCATTAAATACAGACCCTTTCCATTTATTACTTTTGCAAAACCTCTGAACGCTGTTTCCTTTCAATGCTCCCCTGGTATTAATTGTGTGCAGCTCATTAACTGATTAAAACTTTTTACTGAGATACTCTGGCATCCTGCCTGTTTTGATTTTATAGATAAAAACTAATACTAACAATAATATAGTGTCACTGACACTTAACCATATTGGTTAACATAGACACTTAACCATAGCAGTAACGCATATTTGTGTGTTTTTCTATTATCTCCGTCAACTAAAGTTATTAATTAAGCGAAAGTATATCCACATTCGTTCTCAAAAAGCATTTAATTGCATGAGTATCTTCTACTTTTAGTTCATGTAGACTTCTGTTTTCATGTCTTCTGTTAAGCACAAGGAGGTTAGATATAGTACACTGCTAGCTCCTTGGGTAAGCCACTCTCCGTTGCCAGCATTTTCTAAACATTTTTTTCCTTTGGCACAAAATCATTTTCAACTCATCCTACAACCCCCACAATTGTTAAAACTTATAAAACCGCTTGAAGAGCCTGTGATTCATTTCACTAGGTATTTTGACGTAACAACATAACCTACAAACCAACGCAACTTATAGTGTGAAGTATGCTCTTACGCGGCGACAGCCTTGGGCGACAGCAGCTGTGAAGGCTGTGATTGTTACAGATTTCTTTTCGACCGTCATCAAATAAAATTGTATCGTGTAAATAGTCTTCAAATGTGCTTCAAAGCATTCCATGATTCCATCAAATTAATTTGAAAAAAAATTTGCAAAGATTTTATCAAAGATTTGATAGGAAATTTGACCGTGTAAATGGGGTTAAAGTTTGTATCAATTGATTTGTCAAGAATAGAAAAACAAAATGATAAGTGCGTTTCATGTCAGCGTCGGTTATTTTATTAGTAGCTAAAAGAGAAGACTTAATTTTGTATTTGATTACGAATTCAAGCGTCCATCTTGCCGTTACCGTTTACCGTTTGCGCGGTCCGACGTTTCTGACACACACAGACGGATATCGGAAATACGGCCGGACGACTCTGCGTAAGTACACTCAACAAAAGATAATACAGTATTCAAAAGAAACAGATGGCTGAAAAAGGTTTGATGCCATCCGGTGACGTATGTATGTGCTAACTGGTAGGAAAACAAGATGGCGGACGGTAACATCGTTGTAACAGAGAGCTCCTCGAATTATAAAGTTTAACGTGGCTCAACCGATCGGACATTCCAAAATATTTATTTTTTGAAATGACCATCATGAATTACTTTTTCCAACAGTTGAACTCTATTTAAGTATAAACAAATCATAAAATGTCATTTAACTTGCAGCTCCTCTCTTACAGCGAGGTTTAAAATTATTGCCTTCCGAGAATGAACAAAACTTTAACACAGGAGGTATAGGAAAATCATTGCGTTTTTTGCTTATAACTTCTAAAATAGCACACGTTGGTATTGTTTTCAATTTTTTTCCTAATAGGATATCCATATATCTACCAGAAAAAAAGTTTTTTGATCAAAGTTGGGACTACATAAAAATTAGATCTTCATTATTAGCCTAAATATGACACTATTTTACTTGGCTGCCATAAGATAACATGGGGAAGAAAACTCAATTTATCTCAAAAACTAGACACGAGAAGTGTTTAATTTTTTCAGGGATTGTGTATGGCATGATTATCAAAAAGTATAAAAAAAATTATGAAAATCTGAGACCATGCCCGATTGGATGAGCCACCTTAAGTGTTTTAAGTGCCATAAACCAGTGAAGGACGGTATCCCGTGTTACAGAGTGGAACGAGGCTACACGCAAACTGGGCTAAATCCTTTATAAGAATAGGTAGTGATAAAAACTAGACATGTGATACGTGCCTAGGAAATGTTAGGTTAGAAGCCGCTACAAATGTAAGCAATGACAGTCCGATTATTGACATTAATGAAGAAATAATTTTAAAAGACGAAAAGATTCGATCGCTAGTGAATGAAAATAAACAACACAGCTTCTCATCCCGGACCAACACCATGACGTATCTCGCTGCTGCTACTACTGGGAAATCTGAGGTCATCATCGTGAAACATAAGAAGCAAGATCAGGCAAGTGCAGTCACAAAGAAAGACATTGAGGAACAAATCAATCCAGCTAATATGACAGTTCCAATTAGAATTTCAAAATTGAAAGCAACTAAAGGCGGTAATGTACCTATAGTAATTAATTGTTCCGACTATAAGTCAATGACGTTAATGAAGGACAAAGTTGAAAATATGCTTGGGGATAAATACGAAGTGGATGTTTCAAGAAAACTGAATCCAAGACTAAACATAATAAAAGTTAACTATGAATGTGAGTCAACCAATGAACTTGCCGAAGTTATCAAGAGACACAGGCGCGTAGGAACTTCATTTTGAGTGGGGGGGGGTCAAAATTATCGGGATCAATGAATGTGAGGAAAAGTAGACGCCGTTATAAGGGGGTCTGGAGGGCCCGCAACCCAAATTGCCCCGCAGGGCCTTTTTTGAATTTTTGATACAAAAGAATCGAATTTGAAGCTATTTACGCATACTTTTCAAAGAAATGTACAATGTGTGAAATGCAATATTCTGTGGAAACTTTAGACAAATGTAATATATTTTGTAGCTATTTGCTTTTAGAGAATACCCATTGGCCCCGCAGGGAATTTTTGGGGTTTTTGATACAAAAGAATCCACCTTAAAGCTATTTAGGCATACTTTTCAAAGAAATTTAAAATGTATGAAATGCAATATTCTGTGGAAACTTTAGACAAATGTAATATAATCTGTAGTTCTATTTGTTTTTATAGATTCCCCTATGGCCCCGCAGGGAATTTTTTGAGTTTTTGATACAAAAGAATCGAATTTGAAGCTATTTTGGCATCCTTTTCAAAGAAATTAAAAATGTGTGATATGCAATATTCTTGGGAAACTTTAGACAAAATGCATTATAATCTGTAAATTTTGTTATTCGATAAAATCCCTAAAGAGAATCGATTATGAATCGATTTTGGAATTCCTTTGTATTGTATTCTATTTTATTTTATTATCATCCCGTGGACAAGTACATAATACATGTATGGGTATCGTCAAGTGTTGAGTAAAATGTAAGAATGTATGTACAAGTTATGAGAAAACGGTTGCAATAACCAATAAGCAATAAGGAAAATCTGTAAGTACCTATATGTTTTGGTATCATAGTGTAACATGTAATTATTAAATTGTATTCATGAGGATGATCATGTTGGACAAACGAGTTATTGTCTCATTGGATAATACCTCTGTTCAATTAGTTTTGCAAAACTTGGGAAAATTTTGAGAATTCAACCTCATAATGGAGCAAATCTGTGAATTTTTGGATCTCTTCATCAACATTTTTGTATATCTGGGGGTTATATCTGGGGGTGTCAAGATGAAAAGTGGGGGGGGGGTCATTGACCCCCATTCCCCCCCCCCCCCCTTCCTACGTGCCTGAAGAGACAGAATGGTTTGGTGCCAGATTCAACGCATTTTCTCTTTAAGATTGTTAAAGAAATTAGTATAAAAAATACAGAATTCTCCAATCTCATCATTGAGGTCGACCAGCAAACGCGCATAGCTCTGCTGAACGAAGGACGTGTGAACATTGGGTGGGGCCGATACATGATAGTGGACTATGTGCACGTCCCACAGTGTTATAATTGTGGCGTTTTCAATCATCTCGCTGAGAACTGTGAAAACGCCACAGTGTGCCTAATATGTGCAGAAAATCATGACACTAGAAAATGCTGTTCGAAATCATCTAAATGCGTCAATTGTGAAAAATCTACGCGATCGCAGGGTGTCTCTGTCCAACACGCAGAACGTGACTGGAAGTGTCCAGCCTACGTCAGAATGCAGACACTTCTACACGAAAGGATTGAGTATGACGTACAACAATAGCAATCACAGTCATCACGTGACAAGATCTTCGACTCAGATGACGCTTCGGCTCCTGTGCTACAAGTCAACGCCTACGAGTGAACGCCCAATATTTTGGCCATAGACATGAATAAAAGCACGATTAAGACGGCTGGGTAGTGAGTTTGACCTTGAAGAGTTTTTTAATCGATTTTTATCAATATCTTTTTCCAGTGTAATTGTTAACAAAATAGGGCTATGGACGTGAATTCAGAACAGTTCAATGAAAATAATTCCATAGCTTGTAATGGTTTATTTGATTTACTTTGTCCTACAGGTGTTTAGAACCCGAAAATTTAGTAATTTTCGGGTTCTAAACACCTGTTGGACACAATAAAACTAATAGCTTATTCCAAACTATGAAGTTATTTATTTATTTATATTTAGCTTGTAATGGTTTATTTGATTTACTTTGTCCTACACAATAAAACTAATAGCTTATTCCAAACTATGAAGTTATTTTCATTGAACTGCTCTGAATTCACGTCCATAGCCCTATTTTGTTAACAATTACACTGGAAAAAGATATTGATAAAAATCGATTAAAAAACTCGTCAAGGCCACGCTCACCACCAAGCCCTCTTAATTGAGCGAGCGTAGCAAGCGTCACCACAGTACTCTTATGGCACTTTTTTTTTTTTGTCTTCACTGCCCAGATCAACTAATCGATCTGAAATTTTGCACACGTACTAACGTAATCTATGCGGTCTCTGGGATCGTTTTTGAAAGGGATCCTGTGATTGGTTCAAATTTAAAAAAAATTATCTTTCGATTGGTTGGTCCGTTCAATTTGAAATTTTGAGAAGTCAGTACGACCAACATTTTTCCCAATCAAACAAAATTTCATCCAAATCCTCCCGTTGGTTAAAATAAAAAAAAAATCATGTGTTTTTTGAAATTTAAACTAGAACCGTATGACCGATCAACCTAAAACTTTGCATGGTCATTAGGACCAACATTGTCTGTATTTTTGACTACTTTCAGACTAATCTGTGTTTAAATCCGAAAGTTATTGACATTTTATGGACATTTTGAGTGTTAGCTGTCAAATTTCTCGAAAATGTTGATCACGGCTACTTTGACTCTTCAGTTCTAATCCAAGGTAGTTGAGCAAAACTTTTAAACGCATATGAAACTAATAATGACCGTTCAACAGATCGATCTGATATTGTGTACACACACTAATTATGAGTGGTCCCAGGTATATTTTTTGAAAGAGATTCTGTGATTTTTTAATATTTACTGGGAACGTAGTTCAATTATAAAGGTTCAATCGATCAACTTAAAACTTTGCATGGTTATTGGAACTAATATTTGAGTGACATTTTCCATAGACAAAATTTCGGTTCGAGGTGTTGCGCGTATCCGTGCTCGCTCATCAACGCGTTTCACAGAGCGTTTTCCTAGTATTTATCATCAAAATATTTGTAGTTTACAAAATAAAGTAGAGGAGCTGGAGCTATTCATTGACAGCGTGATTAAAAGTAATATTGGCATTATTTGTCTGTCAGAACATTGGTTGAAGATAGGGCAGGAACAGGCAATTATCATCAATAATTTCCAATTAGTAGCAGCATACGAGGGAATGTGCAGGGGCCGGCGGATCTGCAATTAACTTAAGGATTAACCAGCGTTTCGTCACCTAACAAAATCATAAGATTTTAATCAATTTTCCTATTAATTATGCTATTATGCGTAATATAAAACCATAAAAATTAATCCCGACGAGCGCTTTTTTATTTAATTGAAGCTTAAAGTACATGGTTTTAACACAGTGTCTTATGGGAGCACCTAAAATTCTACTACATTATAACTAATTTAGGGAAATCTGTAACAAAAGTTAGGTGTAAAAACTGTTTTTTGGAAACTTCAATCACTTACCTAAGCAATGATCAAAAGAAAATATGTAGTTGACGGAGTATTTATTGCAGTAAAATACAATTTGTGATGCAAAATGGGCTCTTGCATAGTCATTCAACTGTCAGATTTGAGTACATGGCAACGTTGTCTAAAGTGAACAGAATTAGCTATTTAGTACCAAAAGTACTATCTAGCATACAACTATTAGGTACTTTTATGCTTAATATACCTATTTAAACATCTCAACAATATCAAAATAATATGTAATTTATGTAAAAGATGTGTATCTTTCCAAAATCTATCAAAACATGTTTTAATAAATGAAAAATATAAACAATGCATTCTGTAACATCTTGATACCCTGACTGTACGATCTAGGTGGCTGTGAATTATTAGATGTCGTTAGTTTTTTGTCTTGTCACTGAATGGCATAAGAGATCTGTTGAAATAAATAAATAAGAAATGGAATAGTTAAAAGTGGTAAAGCTTAGACAAATCATTTTGACACTGCTTCTGTGTCTTGAGAATGGGACGTAATCTTGTTAATACGTCTACTTTCAGGTATGAAAATTGTGTTTTATCCGCCATTTCTAGCTCTAAACAATACAGAACTCTTGCCAGTGCTGGATTGCATGACGTTTATTTTGCAGGTATGACAGAGAAATTACGACTAGGAAAACGCTCTGTGTAACGCGTTGATGAGCGAGCACGGATACGCGCAACACCTCGAACCGAAATTTTGTCTATGGAAAATGTTATTAAATTTAAAAGCCAATATTTATTCTTGAATTTCTTCACAGACTTGTATAAAAGTCTCAAAAATTTCTAAAATATTGGTCCCAATAACCTTGAGAAGTTTTAAGTTGATCAATTGAACCTTTCTTATTAAACGGTTCCTTGATAATTTTCAAAAATCACAGGATTTCATTAAAAAAAATATACCTGGGACCACTCATATAATATTAGTGCGTGTACACAATATTAGATAACTGTTGAACGGTCATCAGTTTCATTAAAGATAATTAATGCTTTAATTATCTTTGGTTTCATGCGTTTGAAAGTTTCTACTCTAACTACCTTGAATTATAACTGAAGATTCGAAGATGCCGTGAAATATGAAATACGAGAAATTTGACTGCAGCCAACACACAAAATATCCGTAAAATGTCAATAACTTTTGAATTTAAACACAGATTAGTCTGAAAATTGTCAAAAATGCAGATAATGTTGGTCTTAATGACCATGCAAAGTTTTAAGTTGATAGGACAAACGGTTCTTCTTTAAATTTCAAAAAGCATATAAAATATTTTTTTAAATTTTAACCAATGGGAGGATTTGGCAGAAAATTTGTAGGATTGGGTACAATGTTGGTCGTAATGAATTGTCAAAATTTCAAATTGATCGGAACAACCAATCGAAAGATAATTTTTTTTAAATTTGAACCAATCACGGGATCCCGTTCAAAAACGATCCCAGGGACCGCATAGAGTAGGGACGGAGAAAATATCGATATATCGATATATATCGATATCAAAAAAATATCGAAATATCGATACCTGAATATATTGAATATCGATATATTGAAATATCGAAATATCGATATATCGATATATTGAAATATTGAAATATCAATATATTGAAATATCGAAATATTGAAATATCGAAATATCGATATATTGAAATATCGAAATATTGAATTATCGATATATTGAAATATCGATATATTGAAGCCTTACCGCATGATACAATTATGTTCTTCATTGAAGAACCTACTATGGCAAAATAATTCATATTTGCAGTGCAGCGTTTACAAGATTTATGGACAATTTCTCAGATTATTCACATTTTCTTTCTTATCCCCCTATATTTTGGAACGGCTGTGTTATTTTTTACATTTTCTTTTGAAATTCCTAGCAGTTTTAGGAGCAATTTAATATATTCATACGATATATCAATATTTCCATACCTATACATCTAAATATTATTTCCATATCAATATTTCGATATTTCGATATTTCAATGTATCGATACTTCAATATTTCAATATATCGATATTTCGATATTTCAATATTTCAATATTTCAAATATCGATATATCGATATATATCGATATAAAAATGATATCGATAGTCGATATCAAAATCCAAGTTCGCTCCATCCCTAGCATAGAGTCCGTTAGTATGTGTACAAAATTTCAGATCGATTGCTTGAGCGGTTTGACCTGGGCAGTGAACACAAACAAACAAACAAACAAACAAACAAACAAACAAAAAAACACACAGAGAAAGTGCCATAAGAGTACCGTGGTGACGCTCGCTACGCTCGCTCAATGAAAAGTCAAATTAATTCTCACAAGCATAGCCCATCTCGATATAAGATATCAATACAACAAGAAGTCTAAGGCCTTATAACCCATTATAAAGTTAAATATTGAAACATGTTTTATGTTCACACATGTCGGGAACATTTAAAATTATCTTTAATTACTCTGCATGAATATAGTCCTTCTAAGCGGGGGTTAAACCTTAAATAAAGACATGAAATTGGTATTTACAAAGAGGCCAGATGTAAACAAAGCGGCAAGGGAGAAGGTATTCGAAGTGTGTGGTATCGAAGTTCAAGGCAGGCATCCAGTTATTATTTTAGCGGTGTATCGACAGCCTATTGACTCGCAGGTAGACAATTTTATCAAGCGTTTAGATCGGCTAATTGATTCACTCACAAAGGAAGGGAAACGCATATTGATTTGTGGGGACATAAATTCTGTGTGATTTGAGCAAGGCTTTTGACACGATGTCACGGGATCATGCTGGAAAAGCTCTCGTTGTATGGAGTTAGAAATGAAGCAGGCAAGTGGCTGGAATCCTATCTTGTGGATAGATATCAAAGAGTCCAACGAAGTAGTGGTAAAGGAAACAGCTTATCAAATTGGAGAATGGTTCAAGATAGAGTGCCCCAGGGGTCCTTTAGGACCAGTGATTTTCAGTCTCTATGTAATCGATCTGCCATTGTACATGGCAGATTTGTCATGAGAAACAATTCTATTTGCTGACGACACTAGTTTAATATTGCGTGGGGACAATGCTGAAAGTTTGAAATGTAACATAAAAGTGCCTTTAGGAAAATTAACGAATGGTTTCTGCCTAACAAATTAAAACTTAATAATGATAAAACAAAACTGGTAGTATTTAGTAGTACTAGTAGTAGTAGTAGTAGTAGTAACAGATATCATCAAGCGGACAACAAGCTGAGCTCAACTTTTTGATTAGGTAACAAGTTTATATGAGTTTTCCAATTTAGTAAACAATCTATTGTAAGACCAAGAAATTTAGACGATGGCACAATATCAAGAGGCACATCAGCAAATTGTGCCTCTTGATATTGTACCATCATCTAAATTTCTTGGTCTTACAATAGATGTTTACTAAATTGGAAAACTCATATAAACTTGTTACCTAATCAAAAAGTTGAGCTCAGCTTGTTTTATGTTGAAGGCACTTTCAAATCGATACCTGTACGATAGTATTTCACTCAAATGTTCAATCATTGATTAATTATGGTATATTTTTGTGGGGGGGGGGGGGAGCTCCTCATGCACAAAAGGTGTTTGTGAAACAGAAGAGAGCACTTAGAGTTCTTGCCAATGCTAAATCTAGATCCTCATGCAGGAAGCTGTTCAGAGATTTTAATGTAATGACTGTGCCATGCATGTATATTTTAGAAGTATTATTATTTGTAAAGGATAATCTAGTGGAGCGGTCGCTCTACCCAGCCAAGTCGTACTATACACTCACAGTCACTCAAGATACCGTAAATGCCTATATAAACTGAGGAGCAGACCAAACACATTTACTGTAAGCAAACTTCGGTTTTTTCGCACTTTTTTCCGAAATTCAATACTTGATTTCGAAACCCAGTACTTTATCAATAACCTAATACAAACATTTTATGCCTGGAAGTAAAAGACCCTGATTTCTTTATTAGTTTCTAAGTATTCCTATCATTCATTTTTTATGTATGTATGTCAACTGTGATTGTAAATCCATGTACACTTGGCCAAACAAAACTTGAACGTTCAATAAATTTGATAGGCTGATAAATGTAAGATCGCACCATCAGAAGTCAGTCTAGGCGATCTCATTGTCTCACTCTAGTAGGTGACCTCACATTTCAATGATAATAACAAGCTGTGATTGGTTATGGGACATGACCAGCAGTCATTCAAATTTGGTCAACGTTCAAGTTTTGTTTGGCCGAGTGTACATGTGTAAATAAAGATTTTATAAAAAAAAAACTGTAAGCAATAACATAGCATTTTCGGCCTACTGGATCTCAACAATGGAAAATCTCACATTGTTGTGAAATGTCTTGATTTTGAGCTATGGCCCACATGACAACATATACATCACGCGACAACAATCAGTCATGCCGTTTACGACCTAGAGGGCCGTAAAAATCGTGAAATTACACCGCTTTCTTCTTCTTCAGCAGGGCGATTGTATAACTTTCTTAGCCAAGATAATGAATCGTTATCTACACCAATTGATGAAAGTAAACTATTAATATCATTGTTAATCATTTGAATTGTGCAAAAGCTACGAGGATATGAAATATAATTACAATATTTATCTCAGGAAGTCGACTTCACGCACTTTGAATTGCTTTACCTTCTGATAGGCTAAATTACTTTCATCAATTGGTATCGATAACGATCCATTATCTCGGCTAAGAAGTTATACAATCGCACTGCTGCTCAGTGGCGTAACTTCAGCTAAGGGGGCCCCCGGGCAAAAGCAAAATGTGGCCCCCCTCCCCTATTCCTCAAAATACAATAATACATGCAATGGCGTATCCAGGATGAAATTTCGGGGGGGGGGGGGGGGGGGGGCGGACATTACTAATATTTTGAAAAATCCCAGTGTAAAACAGGGGGTTCGGGGGCCCAGCCCCCGAGAAAATTTTGGATCAAGGTCATTCATTTATGTGCAATTTTGAATCGCAGTGCATAGCTATTATTCAGAATAATTCAGCGGAGTACCGCAGGGCTCAAATTTGGGTCCCTTATTGTATATTATTTATGTTAACCATTTTTTTCAATTTATTTGATAAAGGTAAAGTGTACATGTATGCTGATGATACTGTAATATTAGCCGCAAATAGGAATTTAGATGAAGCACAGATAGAACTTCAAAATAATTTTAATACTTTGCTACGTTGGACACATGACAATGGATTAGAAATTAATGCTGATAAAACCAAAATTATTCATATCTGTTCTCCTTATAACATTAATAAGAATTTAACAGTAGATATTTTATGCCACAGTGTAGAGTGTTTGCATTCATTGGGTGATGGGATGTGTAATACGTGTTCAACCAAAATTCAGGTAGTGAATCCACATGTGTATCTAGGCTTAATTATTGACAGGCATTTTTCTTGGAGTGATCATATTAACTAGGAAAACGCTCTGTGTAACGCGTTGATAAGCGAGCACGGATACGTGCAACACCTCGAACCATAATCAATAATATACGTAAAACAATTGAAATCTAGAAGCACGATCCATTAAATTATATTAAAAAAATGAATTTGCTTCTCATTGCAAGTAACATTACACTCA
The DNA here is from genome assembly GCA_934045905.1 of Leuctra nigra. NCBI lineage: Eukaryota > Metazoa > Arthropoda > Insecta > Plecoptera > Leuctridae > Leuctra > Leuctra nigra. The sequence continues at coordinate 33,843,766 of OW203767.1, read as the reverse complement.
TGCGTATTTATTGGAATATTTAGGTATTATGGATTAATACGAAATAAAAATACATAGATTCAATCCACAAAATAGACCATTATCTAAGTGCTAATATGAGCAAACCTAATTTAAGAAATATTATCCAAACAGACCGTTCCGTTTAATAGAGCTTACCTAACACATTGCTTACCTAACATAAACCTAACTCTTTGGATCTATAAGAAACATATCGACTAAATAAATAAAATATTTTATAAAATTAATTTCAATTAACAACTAACCAAACTGTTTCTACAATCAAGCAGACTTGCCGGTCTACAAATAATTAGCTCAACCTTTAAAAGGATTTAAAGTAAGACTGCATGTTAAAACGCTTATAATAACCTATACCTACATTAATACATCTTCTTCAAGAAAATAATATAAAACCTAAGTATAACCTAGCAGGTATTGCTATAACTATATATCACACCGTAAAACGTATTCTAACAATAAAATTGATAGGCAGCTGCTTGCTTCCGAGCTGTTTTGAATGGGGCGCATCGAGCGGCCGCAACGGACTCCTCGAACCTACAATGCTATTTATATGGGAAAACATGATTTTTTTTATTTATGGACGGATCTTTCTCAAAAACTATACAGGTCTAAGTTAGTATGAGATGAAGGTGTGTGCAAAATTTCAGATCGATACGTTGACCGGTGCGACGTGGGTTGAACCAGCAAAAAAAAAAAAAAAAAAAAAAAAAACACACACACACAGAGAAAGTGCCGCAAGAGTCAAGTGGAGACGCTCGCTCCGCTCGCTTAATAATTTATGTAACAGATTGCGCTTATGCAGTTATAATTTTTTTAATTTATGTTCTTTTTTACCGATGAGTCTCATGAAGTTATTATATTCTGCGTTGGTCGAGTCTATTTTAACTTACGGAATTTTAGCATGGGGAAATGAATCTGCTGTGCACTTAAATAAAATATATCAATTGCAGTGTAAGATTTTGAAAATTATTATATCTCGATCTGTTATACAGAATAAAAATTTATCAAAGAGTAAGTATTTTTCGTATTTAGAATTTTTAGATATTTCGGATCTTTTTGAGTATAAATTAATTCTTAAACAATATTTTAGCTCTGAGTTCAAAATTCTATATGATTGTGAAGTACAAATACGGGCTAAATCTCAAGGAAAATTTAGAATACCTAAATGTATACATAAGTATGGACAAAGACAGCTTAATTATGAAGTACCCACAGTTTTTAATAATTTACCTCAAAATTTAAGAAATTTCGATACATACAATTGTATAAAGAAAGAAATTAAGATGTAGCTATTTACTAGGAATGATTTTGGTTGAACGGTTATTGATCCAGTTACCTAATGATGACGTATTTTTATTATGGATTGTTTCAATATGTATTTACTTCCTTATTTCTACTAGGCTGATAAATCTGATGTTACTTTATTGTTTAACGCAGTTGGTTATTTTTATTGTTTCTGTATGCTTATTGTTTATTTACATTATTTTGTCTCCCACAGACTAGCCTTTTGGCTATGTGGGATAGTTTGTAGATTTGTGTATTTATTGTATTGTGTTTAATTGTGTGCAATAAACAAAAAAAAGTAATTTTATTAAATTCATTAGGATATGCAGAAATTGTTTGGAATTTTAACTCAATTCTAAACATTTTGGAACGTTTTTGGCATAATCTGTCTATTTTTAAGTGTTTATTTTCACATATTATTTTAAATTTGCTTATTTTCTTAGATGAAATCCTGATATTGGGGGGAGGCATGGCCCCCTCGGCCCACCCCTGAATACGCCCTTGAACATGCCACTTAAAAAAAAGAAACTCACCTAAAATGTAATTCGTCTGGCTGAGATAGTTCAACGAATTTCGTGATTTATCATATGTTACATATAATTGCATGCTTCGAGGTTTTTCCAGCTGTTAAAAAAGCGCGAGAAACGAACTGGACAAGTAGGTAAACAATATATCGTTCGAGGCCCCTTCCCCCCTACCCCTCGACAATAACGTTCGCATCAATCATTGTCAATTGGTTTTATAGCTAGAGCGCAAAGCCAAAGTGAAAACCTTTTCCATCTCAAAAAAGTATAAACTTCTATTTTACAAATTTATATAAAAATAAAGCTCAAGGGGCCCCCGGGATTTGCCCGGTCCTCCCGGGCGGTAGTTACGCTACTGCTGCTGCTGCTGATGATGATTCTGATTCCCGAAAAAGTGACCGTCACCGCCACAGCCTAAACGGCTGAACCGATCAACCTGAAATTTTTACCCCATATGCACTTTTGGCGTCTGTTGATACCTTTGTTCTTATAAATTTTTTGTGCCGCTATTTTTAAACCGGAAGTGACGTCATATCTGAAAAACGGCTGGATCGATTAGAACGAAATTAGCGCAATTCGATTTAGATGGTCATCTTTATGAAGTATGTTAATAAAAAAATATAATTTTCTTATTTTCTAAACCGGAAGTGACGTCATAAATACGCAATATTTAACTTATTCATCAAATTATACTTTAAATACATATATAATTAACTTACATTGTAACATACAAATTATAATTTCAAGATGCAGTGTTCTCGGTCGCCATTCCTGAAACCGGAAGTGACGTCATATATCAAAACCGCCTGTACCGATTGCAACTAAAATAGCTCTTGTGTATTCATTTTGAAATCTATTTGAAAAATCAATTGTAATAAATGAATATACAAATTAACGGTACCGGAAATGGCGGCAGGAACCGCTAAATGAAACCGGAAGTGACGTCATATATTGAAAACGGCATCACCGATTTGACGGAATTTAGCGCTTATGAATTCAGAATGTCATTCATGAAATATAAACTAGAAAAAAACTAGATTGTTTTCTTATAACCTATACCGGAAATGACGTCATAAATATGCTAAATGACACTAAATTCACCATTTTATACTATTAAATAGATATTTAGTAAACATACATAGTAATTAATTATAAATTCAAGGTTGCAGTGTACTCGGCCGCCATGATTAAAACCGGAAGTGACGTCATATATCGAAAACGGCTGAACCGATTGCAACAAAATGTTGGAATTATGTAGAGAACTAATAATTACTAGGAAAACGCTCCGTGTAACGCGTTGATGAGCGAGCACCGGACACGTGCGCAAACATAGAACCGAAGATGCGTTAACACATAGAAAACTTAATAAACGTTTTAACATTATTAAACCTAGATTAAGGGGAGGTATGCACGAAGAATTATTTTTTTTATGATTTTTTTTTATTTTATATTATTTTTCTTTGATATTTTTTCTATATGAATAATACAACTTAAATGCAAAATCATTGTTATATACTCTCTAAAAAAATATTTTGAAATTGTCTGCCCAGCTCTCTTCATGAATCTTATCATGTAAAATTATTATTGTGTAATTTCAATGGTGCGTATCTCAGAACGATACATTTTTAGCTTTGGGACAAGATATTTTCTAAACTATTATAGCTAGAGTATTGAAATTTTTTGTGTTAATACATGATAGCATAAACAGCAAGATAGACTAGAATGAACTTTCTGGGTGCTATATTTTGTCTTTAATAAAAAAAATATGGTAAAAAAATTTGACAAAAAATATATGATTATACATTCATAATATACATTCATATAATATATTCATATTCATATTCATATTCAATATTATTCAATATATTCAATATATTCATATTCAATATACATTCATAATTTTTTTTTTAAAAAGTGTCATGTTTGAATCTAGTCTATTTTAATATTTATATCTGTTGCTATATCATATGAAAATTTCAAATCTCTACCTCAAACCGTTTCCAAGAAAAATTGTCCCAAAATTGTCTAATTTAACATGGCAAATCCTTCGTGCATACCTCCCCTTAAACGATAAACAGTTCTTAAAGGAAATGTCAGGCTAGACAGAAGCTTAGAAACGTAATGAATCCAACTTTTCCACAAGTATTGGTAGAAGAAGACTATTATGAAATTTCAATGTTCGGACAAAAACTCTCGATAAATAATGTCACCAGCTATAAAAGCGGGGAACTTTACTAAAACCTTCAAAAAGCACACCAAATTATCAAACTTTTTCAACGAAAATAAGCAAAATGCTAAAGAGATTTGAAATGAGGTGTGATCTGATCACGAGAAGAGAACAAACGCCACTCTATGAAACACACAGGAAGCACGGCCATCAGAACTATACGAATTTACGAAAAGTCAATCAAGGTTCTTAGTTTTGCATATACTCAAAATGATTTATTTGGAAATACGTTCCATATTGAATTATTAAAATATGATCCACTTATTCAACATAAAAGTATCTGCTTTTCACTTTAAAGTGTACATAGCATCTAAACACTCTGGTACCTGAAGCAAATCAGATTCAGTTGCAGTGGAAAAACATTCATTTTCAATGTTTCATTTCTGACAGCTATTAAAAATGTCAATAAGTTCATACATTCTTAACCGAGTAGGTTGAAAATTTGTAAAATAAGAGACAATGTTGGTCTGAATGATCATGCAAAATATGAGTTTGATGAGATTTATCGAAGACCATTTTCATTTTTCAACCAATCAGGAGATATTTATTTAAATTTTACCAATTGATAGATTTCAAAAAAGATTGGGGTCAGCAAACAGAGAATGCTGTCTCTACATGTGTGCAAAATTTCAGGTCGATCGGTGAAACGGTGCGATTTCTATTGCTCCATTTAGCAGACAAAAAAAAAACAGAGGTCCGTGTCAAAGAGTCAAAAGGAGACGCTCGCTTCGCTCGCTCAATGAATTAAAGACGACATTATTTTCGACCGCCATTGTTAATACAGGAAGTGACGTCATATATCAAAAACGGCTGTACCTATTGCAACCAAATTATACGATTATGTAAGACTTATAATTATGAATTCAAGACGACACAATATTCTGGCCGCCATTTTTAAAACCGGAAGTGACGTCATATATCGAAAACGGATGTACCGTTTGCAACTAAATTATGTGATTTTATAGCCCTTATAATTAGGTATAGTAGTAATAGTAGTATAGTTAGTAAGTTTAAACTTTCAAAGATACGATTAAATATTTGGAAATGTCATTGACTTGGCTCCTTTTTTGATATCACTCCTTTTCGGTGTTGAATATTTTTAAAGAAAGAGACTTAGCTGCCTTTTTTACACGGAGTGTTCTTTTCAGGGATTGTATATTAGTAGCACTTTTATATTTTTGCTTCTTGTATTCGAGAAAATAAGGAACACGACTGACCTCTGGTGGATTCTTTGGTACTATGATAATGGCGGTTGTAAAGGGTTTATTTATATAAATAAATTATATTAAATTTGCTTTAGTTGTTTGTTATGGCTGAAAAAGTAAACTTGTAACTAAATCTACATTGCATTTGTTTCTCCTTTTTCACTGCCCTGTGGAAACACGAACATCAAAATAAAAAAGTGCATCTAAAAATTTTTCTGCCAGAAGTGGCTCCATCACGTATCGCTTATTTGTTCGAATTGTTAATTAGGCGCCGGTTTTTCAACAAAACCGCTCGAAACTATGAAATTCCCGATACGATTGGAGACCAAACTCGTTAACCAATTAATCTCAAATTTTAATAATGATTAGATAAAAGACAAACTTAGGGTAACCACTTGGCACATTTTTTAAATTAAATTCCATACGGCACTCAGCGAGACAAGAAAATAGTCATTTTTTCACCAAAAATCAACTAATTTTTACTTATAAACAAAGCAAAAAATTTAAAATTTACCCAGGGATAACCCTAAGTTTGTCTTTGATCTAATCAAGATTAAAATTTCAAATCATTTCGTGAACCCATTTTGTCTCCAATCGTATCCAAAAAAGTACCTGAAATACGCGGCAAAATCACTCGCGCTTTCACCACCTTAAAACAATTGTAATTTGTTTTTTTAGAATTAGGTCCAAACACATTTTAAACAGACGCGTAGGAACTAGACATGCATGGGGGGGGGGGGATATTTCAAAAAAATACATAAGCTGGAGATCCGATCAGCTACGAAGACAATGGGGGAGGGGGGGTGGGGAACTAGAGGGAGGGGCCCCCCGTGACATGCGGGTCCGGGGGGCACAGGCAGGAAAAGTTTTGAATTTCGCGCATGATTTTGTTGCATTTTTAAGCGATTTTAATACTTTTTTAATTTATGAATTTTTTTATTTTGACAAATCAAAATGTATACAAACATTGGGAGGGGATTTGAATCAAAGTGGGATTTCCCCCTCATTCCCCCCCCCCCTCTTTCTACGCGCCTGATTGTATACCTACAAACAGCAATTATCAAAACCTAACGGACTCGGAAAGAAGTAAAAGTATAATTAATCGAAATGCTTCTCGGAAATCTGTTAAAACAATAAACGCGATCGTTAATTCTATTAACCCCCATTATTTAACAAAGTTTCTCTAATAAAATTTAAAAAAGGAATTAGAAACATTTACACAAATTAACATTGCCACGCTCGACTAGTCGTGAATCTGATAAGAATTAATTTCACTTTGTATTAATCATTTAATTCGTATGTTATAAACGGTTTACGACTGAATATGAGTCTGGCTGCGATGTTCCATGCCGATGACCAGGTTCAACTCGCACCAGCAGATCCATGTGATCGGCATATTAGAGGAGAGTGGGGTTATCATCCTAGATATAAGACGAGAGCTCAGCAGAAACACGTATCAGTCCATCAGGTTCTTCAGACGAGAAGACATTCAACCAACATGCAGTCCAAGGTACGAGTCAGAGGGTTCATTGCAAATACATTTTTAATAAGGAGGGAATTGCCCAAGTTTCCGAAAACATTTTTTGTTGATATTTACCATTTTTATACATTTTTTTAAAGTTAACCTATATTTGTAATAGATTCATCAATGTCTTGTAACTTGCAACTCTCAACGTATATTGAGTTTTCAATTTTATGTTAACAAAATATGAGTATGTTTTGACACAGGGTCAGGAGGTATAGGAAAATTATTTAGATTTTAGTGTTTAACCTTTTTTGGTTATATAAAAATCTTAATAAATACATTTAGAAATGATAGGTTAGAATCTATCGGCGGAAAATATTTTTAATCTAATATTTACTTGGAAAATTACTGTGTTTTTTCAACTTGCCATGTTTAAGATAGGGCTAACTCAAATGTATAAAGTGATATATCTTGGAAATTAGTTCTGCTACCCCACTTTTTCTTGTCTTTATACGGTGCAGAAGGAAATTATCTAGTTAATAAGCACATTTGTTCAGATATCTATCGGAGACCTCTACTTGAGCATCCAATCTGCATATCTTTTTATTAATTGATATTTTTCGCCTCCATCTACAAAAACTAAATAACTTGTTTCTAAATTGATGGGACAGTCAGATTAGGGAGCATAACGCGAAGGATTTACTGAAGTTTTAAAAGAAATTGTTGAATATACTCATCATTATGCATTATATAAGTATACACAGTGGATACATATCGCACAAACTAAGTGTGCTTGTTGGAATAACAAACTCATTATTTCTACATCAAATTTACTGGGACATCAATAGTTTTAGTTTAGTTATCATATCATTATGTTTCGCATTGTAAAATAAATTGATATTTACTATTTAGCACTATTGTTATTAAGAATTTCTGCTCTTATTAAATGTAATTGTTTTTAAATTAAATAGGTTCTAATTTAGACCAAAGAAATGTAATAAGCTGTGATTATTAATAAAGTAATTCATGTTATTAAAAAAGTAAGCTATTCGGAAAGACCAAACCAACGCCAAAATGCTCGAACATCAGGAAATGTAGTTTATATACGAAGGAGAGAACATCATTGTTCATGAACAATATTATCCCCATAAAAAACACTCCGTGTAAAAATACCAGCCAAGTCTCTTCAACTAAAAAAAAACATGAAATCTAAAAATTCTGCACTGAAACGTTAGTGATATCAAAAAATTAGCCAAGTCAAAACTTTATTTGAAAATTAAAAAATACTTGGCGCATCGTGTATATAAATAGCTTAGAAGTATAGGCTAGATATAAATACATATACTTATAGTATACCTACAATGCCCTAAAAAAACGATGCGCCAAGTATATTTTAATTTTCAAATAAAGTTTTGACTTGGCTAATTTTTTGATATCACTACGTTTCAGTGCAGAATTTTTAGATTTCATATTTTTTTTTAGTTGAAGAGACTTGGCTGGTATTTTTACACGGAGTGTTTTTTATGGGGATATCACTTATTTTTTTAGTTTATTTACACAACTTGTAAAACTTATTGGGGCAACAATGGATAATTCCTTAATTCCTTTAAAAAAATACGCCATTTCCGAATTAGTTACTAAGAAAATTTTTGTTTAGAGCTAAATATAAACTTAAAGTGATATGCCATGAAGAATTGCGAAAGCATCGTTCCAATAGGTCCAGCCGTTTTCGAGATATGGCATCACTTCCGGTTTTCAAAATGGTGGCTGAAAGCACTTACACATAGTATTAATATGTATATAAATACTAATATTTCATTATAAGCCTTCTGAATATGTAGTAGGTTTTTATATAAAGGGGAAGTGAATTTAGGCAGTTTTCGCTAAACTATGACGTCATTTCCGGTTTCAGTAATTAGAAAACTTTAATTTCACTATTGTTATTTCATATAGAGGACCGTCTGAATCGATTGGCGTAAATCTCGTTCCGATCGGTTCAGCCGTTTTTGAGATATGACATCACTTCCGGTTTCAAAATGGCGGCACAAAAAATTCATAAGGGGCAAGGTATCTACAGGCTGACAACCTGGATACGTGGTGAAAATTTCGGGTCAATCGACCCAGCCGTTTAGGCTGTGGCGGAGACCGCGGAATTTATTGGAAGATGAATCATCATCATCATTATTATTATCTGAAAGCCGTACAATTTCACGGTTTTCATGGCACTCTAGCTCGCAAATGGCGTAACTCATTGCTCCCAAATTTGGTATATGTTGTAGGGTGGGCCATAGCTCGAAATTGAGATATTTCGCAACAATGTGAGATTTTCCAATTTTGAGATCCAGTAGGCCGAAAATGCCACTTTGATGCTTACAGTAAAAGTGGGTTTGCTCCAGCCTTTATATGAGAGTGTGCGCGCGCCGTACGACTTGGCTGGCGTGGAGCGACCGCTCCACTAGATAATTATATCACATGATTCCATTTTCAGCATAAAATCAAAAAATAACTGAATAGACCACATTTTAAATTATCTAGTTAGCTCTGCTTTTCAAAAAATTTCATATGCAGTACCGTGATCCTCATATCTATTCATGTTATTATCCATTGTTGAAAAACACTAATAGATATTAGGATCACGGTACTGCATATGAAATTTTTTGAAAAGCAGAGCTATCTAGATAATTTAAAATGTGGTCTATTCCGAATTCAAATTTATTTCAAACATTTCGGTTCGTCCATGTTTTTATATTCATTCTTACAAAATCATTTATAATTCGAAATATAAATTATGTAATGAACGTATTTTGTGATTTTAAGTAATGCAAATTTGTAAGATTATGTGTTGTGTAATTTGTCGTAACCGAACCTATGATTCTTGCGGTGTGGCGTCAAGTGTTTGTCAGGCATGAGTGCGCAAGACAGAAGCAGAAGTCTTGCTCTGGTAGTTTCTACGTACACCAAGACAAACAAAGTCCATGTCTTGATTGCCGAACGTGAAATCATTTTGCTAAGATTTAATGTCATTTGAGTTTTAATTATATATTTGAAAAGAAGTGTGGTTGAAGTTGAAAGAAATTGAGTTTAATTACAGCATTTATATAAATTTCACTTCAAGGTGGGATTAGTGAGGGCTGTTAGCACATCATATTGGCAGAATAGTGCAAAATGTGATAAGAAATTTTTCCTTTGGCAGTTTTATAGGAAATTTTCCGCTCTTTCATAATTTTGAGATCCTCAAAAAATCGGACGGCCATTTTGTTCCCCAGGGCTGTCTAAAGTGCCAAAAAATTTGTATTTCAGTGAAATTATAAAACTTTTGTCATTTTATTGTTCTTGTATAATAAACCATGTTTCAGGAAGGTACGATAAAAAAATAAAAATTCTAAGCCTAACCAAAGTTGTATTTAATCAAGAAATTAAAGATGTCGGCGGGTACGCTCTAAAATGACCGCCATTTTCTGGAAATTTGTGTTTCAAGGTTGCAATTGCTTATGTATGTTCAAATTATGGACCTATATCTTAAAAATCGATGGGTCACGAAATTAACCCTTTGGGGGGTTGGGGGTGGAGACCTAAACGTTTCGATATCTGTACAATAGCCCATACTATAGCTACACAAAATTGATTTCTTGCATATCCTAAAAAAATATGCTCTCTTAAAAAAAAATACGAGAACTCAAAATTAGGTCGCCATCTTGGATAAAAAGTGTTTATTTTTCTTTTTTCGTAAATTTAAGTACGTTTTGCCTGCAATATGAAAAAGTTTATTTGACATAAAATATAGCCCTAATAATAGTAAAGATGTTTGTAATTTACATATTCTCTGTATCTCCAACCGTTCTCCCTAAAACTTAATTTGTGTGTTGATAAAACGTCCCAAGATAGGGATTTTAACATGTAATTTTAGTTCAGGAGGCGGTGACTCGATACCTTTGCAGTGAACAAGGGATGAACAAAGTAGCCAATTTATCATAATTTTTCAACTGGTGTCCGCAAAATAACGAAATATAAACGAGTCTCATCCAAGATGGCGGCATAATTTTGGGATCTCGTGATTTTTTTCGAACAGAGCACAGTTTTATTAGTGTGTGCAAGAAATTATTAGTCCCTATCTACTGTCGTTTATTTTACAGATATCGAAACGTTTAGGCCTCCACCCCCCATCCCCCAAAAGGTTAATTTCGTGATCCATCGATTTTTAAGTTAAATGTCCATATTATGAAACTACATAATCAACTGCAACCTTGAAACCCGAATTCTCTGAAAATGGGCAATGGCAGTCATTTTAGAGCATACCCGCCGACCAAGGTAAATAGATAGGTATCTATTTACCTATTTACCTTGCCCGCCGACATCTTTAATATCTTGATTAAATACAACTTTGGTTAGTCTTAGAATTTTAATTTTTTTATCGTACCTTCCTGACAAATTGTTTATTATACTTGAACAATAAAGTGATACAAGTTTTATAATTTCACTGAATTACAAATGTTTTAGCACTTTGGACAGCCCTGGAGCCCAATATGGCCGTCCGATTTTTTGAGGATCTCGAAATTATGAAAGAGCGGAAAATTTCTTATAAAACTGCCAAAGGAAAAATTTCTATCACATTTTGCACTATTTTTGTGCTTATAGCCCTCACTAGATGCTTCTCCGATATAGATATCTGAATTAATATGCTTATTTAATAGATAATTTCCCTGTGAATATAAACACAAGAAAAAGTGGGCTAGCCGAACTAATTTCCAATATAGATCAGTTTATTTGAGTATGCCCTTTCTTCGACATGGCAAGCTGAAAATACACAGAAAGTTTCCTAGTATAAATATTAGATTTAAACTAATTTCCACCGATAGATTTTTTACATAACTAATAGAATTGGTATTCCAATGAGTATAAGAATTTTTATAGAACAACTACCCGTATGTTTTTTAAAGTTGGAAACTATAAAGTGTAAATAATTTGTCTATACCTCAAGTGTAAAAATTTCCTCATATTCTGAAGACATAGAATTCACAACTCAATATAAATCGAGAGTTGCAAGGTACTGAAACTTGCAGGGGTTGAAACAAATTACACAAATATCGTCAATTAAAAATATTTCAGCAATCTCTACTTGGGCTCTACCCTTAACTCTGAGTATTTTATATTTCAATATCTTCCTCAGTGATATCCCCAGAAATATTTTATAAAAGTCATGCCGTATTAATTCACTGATTGTTTGAGTCCAGACAATATTGTTTTAAATCAATTTATCAAAGCTTTGAGTCTGGCAAACAAAGCATGAATAAAATGTCGCAGTAATGGTTTACAATTAAAAAAATTAAATAAAGTTAGCTGGTAAAATAATCTGTAAAACCCTTACCTGACATTGTTGGAAAAGATGAAATAAATTAACTTTATCAAAACGTCTTCACTTCAAATCAATATCATAAACATGGACATTATTTAATATGACCTTGTATTATCATTACAACTTTATTATTGATTATAAATATTGGTATATATTATATTGTTTATAATTGTAAAAGTATTTAAAGGGCCAAGTATATACGCTACTGATTAAATACCTAAATAATTTATTTGGCTTAGAACTCATTGAATGGGCGTCTTCTATGAATATTTGAGACAAGGTACGCACGCACCATTATATTTCTAACACATTTTCTGATTTCAAGCAAGTATTTTGAAAACAAATAAAAAATGAATATTTGAAACTCATTAGGGAATTTTCTTGTGTAATTTTATTCTCGTAAATTTGTAAAAATCAACACAAATAATAATGAAAAAGAAACACACTATCAAACATGAAATTTAAAATTTTCATTCATAAAAATCAAATTCAAATATCATCGAATATTTTGGAGGGAAAAACGGCATGTATCAAGAATCATAACTGTGATGTCATTTCCAAGTCTCCAACAATGTGTTGCCATGGTAATTCCTTTGTTGCCATGGCAATATAGCAAATTGTGATGTCATTGCCAATTTTCCTGTTTTAAAATTAGAAGAAATCCAAACTCTGTAAATTAATTCCTTGAAAACTATTCGTCCCACAACAAAAATAATACCTCGTGAAGGGTACAGAGAAATAACTCTATAAGTCACATTTGGATGATGCTTTTTTCAAGATTTTGTGCCAATATTTTCTAGAAACCGAGGTTATTCTGAAAGCTCATAAAAATCACTGCAAGATTACACATTTTTTTTTTTTTTTTTTTTATTGACTCATAGCGTTCTTACCCTGTATGTTCCATTTAAATGTGTTCAGCAACCTCTCAACTTTCATAAAATAACTATTATTCTGAAATCTGATTGAAACTATGCAGATGCTCATGACCTGCGCTGTGCTCGCAATGGCGGCGATGTCCTGCGCAAATCCAGGAGGCCATGAAGAAGAACACATCCACTACGTAAGTCAAAACTATTGCTCGTTATACAGAACACGTTATCATATTGATGTAACTTATCAATTTATGACAGGGATGGGTTGCTCTAAAGACGACCCAGTACCTCTACATGCTTTCTTGTAAGCATATAATGAAGAGTGAATAAGAACAGTTTTATTCGTTCTAAAATTTTAAATTTATATTTGGCAAGAGTTACTGTTGCCAAATATAAATTTAAAATGTTTGCTTTGTCTCAAAAACGGAGAATTTGCATTTTGCTTCTTGTTGTATTGTATTGTGTTTATTGTAGCTTTTCTCACAATGGACCATTGATAAGCATTGTCATATTGTATAAAAATAAGACAATCTAATCTACATCACAAGTAAAGATAATGAAGAGATCAGGAGCGTAGGAACTAAGTTTCAAGGTGAGGGAATAATATTGTAAAAGAACTTTGTTATATTATGTTAATGTTATTGTTTACCAATTTTTATTTTTGTTGTATTACCACGGACAAACACCTCTTAGGTGTTTCGTGGTCTAGTGACTGCATTACAGTGTATTGTAATTACTAGGAAAACGCTCTGTGTAACGCGTTGATGAGCGAGCACGGACAGGCGCAACAACTCGAACCGAAATAATGTCTATCGAAAATATCATTAAAAGCCAATAATTCTTGAATTTCGTCAGACTCAAGTATAAAAATCTCAAAATTGTCCTAAAACATTAGTCCCAATAACCATGCAAAGCTTGAACCTTTTGAACCTTTCTGATTGAACTGTTCCTCGTTAATATTCTAAAATCACATGATCTCTTTAAAAAAATAGACCTGGGACCACTCATATGATAAAAGTGTGTGTACTTACACAATATTAGATCGATCTGTTGAATGGTCATATCAGTTTCATACGTTTGAAAGTTTCTACTCTAACTACCTTGGAACTATAAAGAGTCGAAGTAGCCGTGATCAACATTTTCGAGAAATTTGACAGCCAACACGCAAAATGTCCGTAAAACGTCAATAACTTTTGGATTTAAAAATAGATTAGTTTGAAAATTGTCAAGAATGCAGATAATGTTAGTCCCAATGACCATGCAAAGTTTAAAGTTGATCAGTCATACGGTTCAAGTTTAAATTTAAAAAATGACATAAAGATTTTTTTAAATTTTAACCAATGGGAGGATTTGGCTGAAACTTTGTATGATTGGGTACAATGTTGGTCGCCATGACTTTTCAAAATTTCAAATTGATCGGAACTACCAATCGAAAGATATTTTTTTTTAAATTTGAACCAATAACATGAGCCCGTTCAAAAACGATCCCAGGGACCGCATAGATTACGTTAGTATATGTGCAAAATTTCAGATCGATTGGTTGTGCCGTTTGACCTGGGCAGTGAACACAAAAAAAAAAAAAAAAAACACACAGAGAAAGTGCCGTAAGAGTACCGTGGTGACGCTCGCTACGCTCGCTCAATAAATAAAAAAATTAGAATAAAAAATTAGCTAGAGATATTATTGGCTCCGGCCAATAATATCCAGGGCCGGATGGCTCCGGGGCGCACATCCCGGAAAAAATTTGAATTTCAGACATGAGTTTGGTGCATCTACGCGATTTTAACACTTTTTAAGTATATTTTTATCTTGACATATAAATGTACAATAACTTTAGGGAGGGGAATGGAATCAGAGGGGGGGGGGGGGATTTTCACCCCCCCCCCTCCCTACGAGCCTGGAAGAGATAATACAACACAAGTAACGAAAATTAAAGTTACAAGGGTAGTATGGGTATAGTGCTGGGTATAGTCAAATATTTAAAAGTACCTATTTTTCGAGGATATTTCTGCTTAAGGGTGGTACAAACGCGAGCGATTTTGCCGCATGTTGCAGGCACTTTTTTGATACGATTGGATACAAAAATGGGTTGACGAAATGATTTTAAATTTTAATCATGATTAGATAAAATACAAACTTAGTGTTATCACTTGGTAAATTTTGAATTTTATGCTTTGTTAATAAGTAAGTAAGAATAAGTAAGTAGTAATAAGTAAGTAATAAGTTTGTTTGTAAGTAATTTGTTGGTTTTTGGTGAAAAATTGTATATTTTCTTGTCCTTTGGGTGTCGTATGAAATTTAATTTAAAAATGTGCCAACCCTAAGCACATAGTGGTACCCTAGTGGTAACCCTAAGTTTGTATTTTATCTAATCATGATTAAAATTTGAGATCAAATTGTTCACGGGTTTGGTCTCCAATTTTTTGAGCGGTTTTGTTGAAAAAATTTAAAAGTGCTACTATAATGTACAATCAGACTGATCATGTGTACTACATCCAATCAAAGTTACACCCACTTATGAAACAATTGTTCTATCTCAATTTGCTAAAACGACCGAGCGCTAGTGCACTACCTTAAATCTGCTAGTTCCTCAATGTTGACCCTCTTGTCGTATTCCCCAGGCCGACGCCCACCCCCACTACAAGTTCGACTACGCCGTGCACGACGCCCACACCGGCGACGTGAAGAACCAATGGGAGACGCGAGACGGCGACGTCGTCAAGGGCAGCTACAGTCTGCTGGAGGCAGATGGCACCACCAGGACGGTGGACTACACGGCCGACAAGCACAGCGGCTTCAACGCCGTGGTGAAGAGGACGGGGCATGCGCACCACCCGCATCATGTGCACGAGGAGAAGCATGAACATCATGAAGTGAAACATGAAGAGCCCAAGCATTATCATCATCATGAAGTGAAACATGAAGAGCCCAAGCATCATCATCATCATGAAGTGAAACATGAAGAGCCCAAACATTTTCACCATCATGAAGTGAAACATGAAGAGCCGAAGCATTTTCACCATCATGAAGTGAAACATGAAGAGCCGAAGCATTTTCACCATCATGAAGTGAAACATGAAGAGCCCAAACATTTTCACCATCATGAAGTGAAACATGAAGAGCCCAAACATTTTCACTATCATGAAGTGAAACATGAAGAGCCCAAGCATTATCATCATCATGAAGTGAAGCATGAAGAGCCCAAGCATGTCAACCATCATGAGATCCACTCCGCTCCGATGCACCACTTCTAGTCATAAACAATAGCAAATATCATGGGTGGCCACAGGAGTTCTCCTCAAGGATTGTTCAAGGAAGACAATATTCCATTGGGGGCGCGCCGCACACCCTGACTCGCAGGGATAGGGTTTTGGACACTTTGAAATCAATTTTGAGACCTTATGAGGTGTATTTTGTTGAAATATTAAATATTTTTCAAATGTGACACTTTGGGGTGGTGGAAGACATGTTCAAACCTGCCCCTCAAAATTTTTAATTTTTTTGTAACATCGAAAAAAATTTTTGAGTTTTTTGTTTACAAAATGAAACTACACGTAAACTACCACAACAATTGTATGTATTCCTGTCATCCAGGGAGGGGCAGGCGGAAAGCGCCCCCCCCCCCTCCCCGTGGACGCCCATGAAATCTATAAATGCTTCAAGACTGCCTCATGTTGTGTACCTCAGTCAATAACGAGTAGTTCTCAAATATAGAACAGAATGATTGAAATATAAATTATCTACAGAAAGCATTTTGTTAAACATAGTTTATGTGAATGCTTTGCAACATCTTATTCAAAAGTCGATCTCTCTTTTTACCATTCCTTATTCTTGTTATCTTCCTCTCTTTTGTGTGGAGTTTCAATGTTTTTGCCACTACTTCTACCCTTCTAAAGCGGATGCATTTATGTTTCATTCATTGTTCTGAATTCTACTGTGGTAAATGTATTCATTGTAAATATGCATTTTATAAATAAAAAGAAAGCGGAGAGTTTGCCAATACAAACGGGATTTGATCTTTTCAAACTGAATGCGAATAATGATCCTTTGCAGTCAATCGCCCTATCTCGTATCATATCTACATCTCCAGTAAATCAACATGAGCTTCAGAATCATGATGTGGAAGACTGGATGGGGAGCTGAATTATACCGGGTGGCGCCAAAAAAAATCACCCTGATTGAGAGGTCACTATTATAATCAAAACTAATATAGATAGGATTCTGAAATTTGTACACATATTAGAAAACATACCAAAATGTAATATGTGTAAGTTTCAAAAACATTACTATTGTAGGAAAAATGTTACAGCTGTACAAACTTGGTTGTCAAAAAATTGATTATACGGAGCTCAAAAAGCGCGCGTCCAGAAAACTTCCAATGTCCGGGACGCTGTTTCTTCAAAACTACGTACGATATCAAGCTGAAAATTATATCCCAGAAAAAACACTCCGTGTAAAAATACCAGCCAAGTCTCTTTAACTATAAAAAAAATAGAAGAAATCTAAAAATTCAGCACTGAAAAGGAGTGATATCAAAAAAGGAGCCAAGTCAACGAATTTTCCAAATTTTAATCGTACCATTGAAATAAAAATATCAACCCCCGAGAAATACTTAAAAAAAGGACTTGGCGCATCGTTTTTTTAAAGACACTTTTCTATCCTAAAAGTATAGGAAGAACTCTACAAGTATATTTTCCTGAGTATATCACATTCATTATCGACGAATCATACTACGTTTTAATATAACTAGTACTCTTACCTACTGGCAGTTTTGGTATTTTGTCAATATTCAGAGGAAATAAACGGATAAACGAATAACGAATAAACGGAAGCGGCCTAGTCTATTCGTTATTGCCACTATTTCTAGGGTCATATTAATCAATCATACTTCTCAATATCGTGACTGAGGGAAATAGCGAAAGCGCTCATTACAAGAAGGCCGTCAATGAGATTTGTATAAGTGACTAGTGCACTGAGCCATGCTGCTCAAATAATTACTGACTAGATTTTTATCTAAAGTAATACGTTATGTAATTTATGAATTTTTTTGGTATAAAATGTTAATTAATAGCAATTAATTACACGGCGAGAAGGTTCAAAGTATAATGCTGTAGTAGGTATGTTGATGTACCCACAAAACTATAGGTACCTACCAATCACAAACACAACTGTTCTGTATTTATTGCTTGTAAGACAATGCTATGTTTCTTTGCGTACTTATATTTAAATTTAAAATATTTTACAGAATGTTCAATATTTAATTTGAAAGTTTTGTCCCAATTTTTCTAGGCATTTCTGAACTACGTAGTATGTGAGTGGCATAAGCTTAAGAATAGAAAAATGTCTTTAAAAAAACGATGCGCCAAGTCCTTTTTTTAAGTATTTCTCGGGGGTTGATATTTTTATTTCAATGGTACGATTAAAATTTTGAAAATTCGTTGACTTGGCTCCTTTTTTGATATCACTCCTTTTCAGTGCTGAATTTTTAGATTTCTTCTATTTTTTTTTATAGTTAAAGAGACTTGGCTGGTATTTTTACACGGAGTGTTTTTTCTGGGATATCACTTCTTTTGTTAGTTTATTCATACAGCTTGTAGCACATGTCCGAGCAGGGACTAATTTCTTTAAAAAAATACGCCTCAACTGATTTGGTTACTATGAAAAGTTGCGTTTGGTATAAGATGAAAATGATTATCCAAGAAGAATAGCTTAAGTTTCGTTATAATCGATCCAGCCGTTTTCGATACATGACGTCACTTCCGGTTTTGAAATAGCGGCCGAATTCCGGTATAGGTAATAAGAAAACAATCTAGTTTTATCTAGTTAATACCTTCATGAACGACCATCTGAATTCCTAATCCCTATATTTCCGTAAAATCGGTCATGCCGTTTGTAATATATGACGTCACTTCCGGTTTCATTTAGTGGTTCCTGCCGCCATTTCCGGTACCATTAATTTATTTATTCATTTTTCACAATTGATTTTTCAAATAAATAGCAGAATGAACACGCAGGAGCTAGTTCAGTTGCAATCGGTACAGGCGTTTTAGATATATGACGTCACTTCCGGTTTCAGGAATGGCGGCCGAGAACACTGCTACCTTGAATATATAAATTGTATTGTCTATGTTACAATGTAAGTTAATTATGTACGTATTTTAAGTATAATTTGTTGAAATAAGTTAAATATTGCGTATTTATGACGTCACTTCCGGTTTAGAAAATAAGAAAATAATATTTTTTTTATTGATACTTCATATAGATGACCATCTAAATCGAATGGCGCTAATTTCGTTCTAATCGGTCCAGACGTTTTTGAGTTATGACGTCACTTCCGGTTTCAAAATGGCGGCTTCCGGTTGGTTTTATAAAAAGGCACCTCAGACGCCAAAAGTGCACATGTGGTAAAAATTTCAGGTCGATCGGTTCAGCCGTTTAGGCTGTGGCGGTGATAGCGACGTTTCGTGATATCATCAGAATCATCATCATCTTCAGAATCAGAAAGTGGTGTAATTTCACTGTTTTCTCGGTCCTCTAGCGCGCAAATGGCATAACCTATTGTTCCCAAATTTGGTATATGTAGTGGGGTGGGCCATAGCTCGAAATTAAGATATTTCGCAACAATGTGAGATTTACCAATTTTGAGATCCAGTAGGCCGAAAATGCCATGTTGTTGCTTACAGTAAAAGTGTTTGGTCTGCTCCTCAGTTTATTAGGCATTTACGGTATGTTGAGTGACTGTGAGTGTATAGTACGACTTGGCTGGGTGGAGCGACCGCTCCACTAGATTGAACATATGTTAAGATCGATTGTGTAAAAATTTCAATCAATTTGAATGAATGGAACGAAAGTTATGGAATCTTGAAGTTGAGCTTGAAAACAGAATAGTGGGGGAAAAATTAACTTTTATAACGTGTGTAATAAAAGTTTAGAAATAATCTACATTTTCTGATTTTACGCTCAACTTCAAGATTCATTTTTTTTTGCGCCACCCGGTATTGAACTATGAACTGAACATTTCCGACTTGTTATTATTTCTTTGCAAATCATTCGTTAAAAATGCTGACAGTGTTGAATCCAGGCATACCTAAAGAGGGCGAGTGCCCCCCCCCCTGGGGAAAATATTCTATTTTCACATACACTTTCTTCTGTACCTACTTCTCCGAATTCACAAATAAGTCACGTGTCTTTTTAAATTACAAGGAAACATCTTAAAAAAGTTTTAATCATAGCTGATCTTATTGGTATAGTGAATTTATACATCTGATGCGAATACCGTCATAGTATTTCATACTCTCCAAATCATTTTTCAAACCCTACTTTTCCCCTACTTTGACACTTTTTGCAATGTCAATCTTGTCGTTCTAGACCTTTCTTAGTTGCAGATCTGACAGACCCAATATGCTCTAAAATGATATTAAACTAAACAAAGAAAGTCAGTTTTAAAAAATTTCGCTGCGCGGCAGTTTTCTGTGGGTGGAGAGGGCACACCCCCTAGGCCCCCTCTTGATTCCAGCTACCAACACTTTATTTTTTGCATAATCATTTTGTCCCCCCGGGCCGTGATTCTATAACTCCATTGCGACCGCTTAGCAATTATTTCAATGTTAATCCTTATGGAAGAAATTGCTAAGCGATCGCAATGGAGTTATAGAATCCCACCCCCGGACTGAAATGTCTGAATTCAACACTGTATACACCAGTAAACCAACCTGAGCTTTATAGAATCATGATTTATCCTAAAACCGTTGTGTAGCAGACTGAATGGCTGAATTCAACACTGTATACTCCAGTAAACCAACCTGAGCTTTATAGAATCATGATTTATCCTAAAACCGTTGTGTAGCAGACTGAATGGCTGAATTCAACACTGTATACTCCAGTAAACCAACCTGAGCTTTATAGAATCATGATTTATCCTAAAACCGTTGTGTAGCAGACTGAATGGCTGAATTCAACACTGTATACTCCAGTAAACCAACCTGAGCTTTATAGAATCATGATTTATCCTAAAACCGTTGTGTAGCAGACTGAATGGCTGAATTCAACACTGTATACTCCAGTAAACCAACCTGAGCTTTATAGAATCATGATTTATCCTAAAACCGTTGTGTAGCAGACTGAATGGCTGAATTCAACACTGTATACTCCAGTAAACCAACCTGAGCTTTATAGAATCATGATTTATCCTAAAACCGTTGTGTAGCAGACTGAATGGCTGAATTCAACACTGTATACTCCAGTAAACCAACCTGAGCTTTATAGAATCATGATTTATCCTAAAACCGTTGTGTAGCAGACTGAATGGCTGAATTCAACACTGTATACTCCAGTAAACCAACCTGAGCTTTATAGAATCATGATTTATCCTAAAACCGTTGTGTAGCAGACTGAATGGCTGAATTCAACACTGTATACTCCAGTAAACCAACCTGAGCTTTATAGAATCATGATTTATCCTAAAACCGTTGTGTAGCAGACTGAATGGCTGAATTCAACACTGTATACTCCAGTAAACCAACCTGAGCTTTATAGAATCATGATTTATCCTAAAACCGTTGTGTAGCAGACTGAATGGCTGAATTCAACACTGTACACTCCAGTAAACCAACCTGAGCTTTATAGAATCATGATTTATCCTAAAACCGTTGTGTAGCAGACTGAATGGCTGAATTCAACACTGTATACTCCAGTAAACCAACCTGAGCTTTATAGAATCATGATTTATCCTAAAACCGTTGTGTAGCAGACTGAATGGCTGAATTCAACACTGTATACTCCAGTAAACCAACCTGAGCTTTATAGAATCATGAATTATCCTAAAACCGTTGTGTAGCAGACTGAATGGCTGAATTCAACACTGTATACTCCAGTAAACCAACCTGAGCTTTATAGAATCATGATTTATCCTAAAACCGTTGTGTAGCAGACTGAATGGCTGAATTCAACACTGTATACTCCAGTAAACCAACCTGAGCTTTATAGAATCATGATTTATCCTAAAACCGTTGTGTAGCAGACTGAATGGCTGAATTCAACACTGTATACTCCAGTAAACCAACCTGAGCTTTATAGAATCATGATTTATCCTAAAACCGTTGTGTAGCAGACTGAATGGCTGAATTCAACACTGTATACTCCAGTAAACCAACCTGAGCTTTATAGAATCATGATTTATCCTAAAACCGTTGTGTAGCAGACTGGATGGCTGAATTCAACACTGTATACTCCAGTAAACCAACCTGAGCTTTATAGAATCATGATTTATCCTAAAACCGTTGTGTAGCAGACTGGATGGCTGAATTCAACACTGTATACTCCAGTAAACCAACCTGAGCTTTATAGAATCATGATTTATCCTAAAACCGTTGTGTAGCAGACTGAATGGCTGAATTCAACACTGTATACTCCAGTAAACCAACCTGAGCTTTATAGAATCATGATTTATCCTAAAACCGTTGTGTAGCAGACTGAATGGCTGAATTCAACACTGTATACTCCAGTAAACCAACCTGAGCTTTATAGAATCATGATTTATCCTAAAACCGTTGTGTAGCAGACTGAATGGCTGAATTCAACACTGTATACTCCAGTAAACCAACCTGAGCTTTATAGAATCATGATTTATCCTAAAACCGTTGTGTAGCAGACTGAATGGCTGAATTCAACACTGTATACTCCAGTAAACCAACCTGAGCTTTATAGAATCATGATTTATCCTAAAACCGTTGTGTAGCAGACTGAATGGCTGAATTCAACACTGTATACTCCAGTAAACCAACCTGAGCTTTATAGAATCATGATTTATCCTAAAACCGTTGTGTAGCAGACTGAATGGCTGAATTCAACACTGTATACTCCAGTAAACCAACCTGAGCTTTATAGAATCATGATTCATCCTAAAACCGTTGTGTAGCAGACTGAATGGCTGAATTCAACACTGTATACTCCAGTAAACCAACCTGAGCTTTATAGAATCATGATTTATCCTAAAACCGTTGTGTAGCAGACTGAATGGCTGAATTCAACACTGTATACTCCAGTAAACCAACCTGAGCTTTATAGAATCATGATTTATCCTAAAACCGTTGTGTAGCAGACTGGATGGCTGAATTCAACACTGTATACTCCAGTAAACCAACCTGAGCTTTATAGAATCATGATTTATCCTAAAACCGTTGTGTAGCAGACTGAATGGCTGAATTCAACACTGTATACTCCAGTAAACCAACCTGAGCTTTATAGAATCATGATTTATCCTAAAACCGTTGTGTAGCAGACTGAATGGCTGAATTCAACACTGTATACTCCAGTAAACCAACCTGAGCTTTATAGAATCATGATTTATCCTAAAACCGTTGTGTAGCAGACTGAATGGCTGAATTCAACACTGTATACTCCAGTAAACCAACCTGAGCTTTATAGAATCATGATTTATCCTAAAACCGTTGTGTAGCAGACTGGATGGCTGAATTCAACACTGTATACTCCAGTAAACCAACCTGAGCTTTATAGAATCATGATTTATCCTAAAACCGTTGTGTAGCAGACTGAATGGCTGAATTCAACACTGTATACTCCAGTAAACCAACCTGAGCTTTATAGAATCATGATTTATCCTAAAACCGTTGTGTAGCAGACTGAATGGCTGAATTCAACACTGTATACTCCAGTAAACCAACCTGAGCTTTATAGAATCATGATTTATCCTAAAACCGTTGTGTAGCAGACTGAATGGCTGAATTCAACACTGTATACTCCAGTAAACCAACCTGAGCTTTATAGAATCATGATTTATCCTAAAACCGTTGTGTAGCAGACTGAATGGCTGAATTCAACACTGTATACTCCAGTAAACCAACCTGAGCTTTATAGAATCATGATTTATCCTAAAACCGTTGTGTAGCAGACTGAATGGCTGAATTCAACACTGTATACTCCAGTAAACCAACCTGAGCTTTATAGAATCATGATTTATCCTAAAACCGTTGTGTAGCAGACTGAATGGCTGAATTCAACACTGTATACTCCAGTAAACCAACCTGAGCTTTATAGAATCATGATTTATCCTAAAACCGTTGTGTAGCAGACTGAATGGCTGAATTCAACACTGTATACTCCAGTAAACCAACCTGAGCTTTATAGAATCATGATTTATCCTAAAACCGTTGTGTAGCAGACTGGATGGCTGAATTCAACACTGTATACTCCAGTAAACCAACCTGAGCTTTATAGAATCATGATTTATCCTAAAACCGTTGTGTAGCAGACTGGATGGCTGAATTCAACACTGTATACTCCAGTAAACCAACCTGAGCTTTATAGAATCATGATTTATCCTAAAACCGTTGTGTAGCAGACTGGATGGCTGAATTCAACACTGTATACTCCAGTAAACCAACCTGAGCTTTATAGAATCATGATTTATCCTAAAACCGTTGTGTAGCAGACTGAATGGCTGAATTCAACACTGTATACTCCAGTAAACCAACCTGAGCTTTATAGAATCATGATTTATCCTAAAACCGTTGTGTAGCAGACTGAATGGCTGAATTCAACACTGTATACTCCAGTAAACCAACCTGAGCTTTATAGAATCATGATTTATCCTAAAACCGTTGTGTAGCAGACTGAATGGCTGAATTCAACACTGTATACTCCAGTAAACCAACCTGAGCTTTATAGAATCATGATTTATCCTAAAACCGTTGTGTAGCAGACTGAATGGCTGAATTCAACACTGTATACTCCAGTAAACCAACCTGAGCTTTATAGAATCATGATTTATCCTAAAACCGTTGTGTAGCAGACTGAATGGCTGAATTCAACACTGTATACTCCAGTAAACCAACCTGAGCTTTATAGAATCATGATTTATCCTAAAACCGTTGTGTAGCAGACTGAATGGCTGAATTCAACACTGTATACTCCAGTAAACCAACCTGAGCTTTATAGAATCATGATTTATCCTAAAACCGTTGTGTAGCAGACTGAATGGCTGAATTCAACACTGTATACTCCAGTAAACCAACCTGAGCTTTATAGAATCATGATTTATCCTAAAACCGTTGTGTAGCAGACTGAATGGCTGAATTCAACACTGTATACTCCAGTAAACCAACCTGAGCTTTATAGAATCATGATTTATCCTAAAACCGTTGTGTAGCAGACTGAATGGCTGAATTCAACACTGTATACTCCAGTAAACCAACCTGAGCTTTATAGAATCATGATTTATCCTAAAACCGTTGTGTAGCAGACTGAATGGCTGAATTCAACACTGTATACTCCAGTAAACCAACCTGAGCTTTATAGAATCATGATTTATCCTAAAACCGTTGTGTAGCAGACTGAATGGCTGAATTCAACACTGTATACTCCAGTAAACCAACCTGAGCTTTATAGAATCATGATTTATCCTAAAACCGTTGTGTAGCAGACTGAATGGCTGAATTCAACACTGTATACTCCAGTAAACCAACCTGAGCTTTATAGAATCATGATTTATCCTAAAACCGTTGTGTAGCAGACTGAATGGCTGAATTCAACACTGTATACTCCAGTAAACCAACCTGAGCTTTATAGAATCATGATTTATCCTAAAACCGTTGTGTAGCAGACTGAATGGCTGAATTCAACACTGTATACTCCAGTAAACCAACCTGAGCTTTATAGAATCATGATTTATCCTAAAACCGTTGTGTAGCAGACTGAATGGCTGAATTCAACACTGTATACTCCAGTAAACCAACCTGAGCTTTATAGAATCATGATTTATCCTAAAACCGTTGTGTAGCAGACTGAATGGCTGAATTCAACACTGTATACTCCAGTAAACCAACCTGAGCTTTATAGAATCATGATTTATCCTAAAACCGTTGTGTAGCAGACTGAATGGCTGAATTCAACACTGTATACTCCAGTAAACCAACCTGAGCTTTATAGAATCATGATTTATCCTAAAACCGTTGTGTAGCAGACTGAATGGCTGAATTCAACACTGTATACTCCAGTAAACCAACCTGAGCTTTATAGAATCATGATTTATCCTAAAACCGTTGTGTAGCAGACTGAATGGCTGAATTCAACACTGTATACTCCAGTAAACCAACCTGAGCTTTATAGAATCATGATTTATCCTAAAACCGTTGTGTAGCAGACTGAATGGCTGAATTCAACACTGTATACTCCAGTAAACCAACCTGAGCTTTATAGAATCATGATTTATCCTAAAACCGTTGTGTAGCAGACTGAATGGCTGAATTCAACACTGTATACTCCAGTAAACCAACCTGAGCTTTATAGAATCATGATTTATCCTAAAACCGTTGTGTAGCAGACTGAATGGCTGAATTCAACACTGTATACTCCAGTAAACCAACCTGAGCTTTATAGAATCATGATTTATCCTAAAACCGTTGTGTAGCAGACTGAATGGCTGAATTCAACACTGTATACTCCAGTAAACCAACCTGAGCTTTATAGAATCATGATTTATCCTAAAACCGTTGTGTAGCAGACTGAATGGCTGAATTCAACACTGTATACTCCAGTAAACCAACCTGAGCTTTATAGAATCATGATTTATCCTAAAACCGTTGTGTAGCAGACTGAATGGCTGAATTCAACACTGTATACTCCAGTAAACCAACCTGAGCTTTATAGAATCATGATTTATCCTAAAACCGTTGTGTAGCAGACTGAATGGCTGAATTCAACACTGTATACTCCAGTAAACCAACCTGAGCTTTATAGAATCATGATTTATCCTAAAACCGTTGTGTAGCAGACTGAATGGCTGAATTCAACACTGTATACTCCAGTAAACCAACCTGAGCTTTATAGAATCATGATTTATCCTAAAACCGTTGTGTAGCAGACTGAATGGCTGAATTCAACACTGTATACTCCAGTAAACCAACCTGAGCTTTATAGAATCATGATTTATCCTAAAACCGTTGTGTAGCAGACTGAATGGCTGAATTCAACACTGTATACTCCAGTAAACCAACCTGAGCTTTATAGAATCATGATTTATCCTAAAACCGTTGTGTAGCAGACTGAATGGCTGAATTCAACACTGTATACTCCAGTAAACCAACCTGAGCTTTATAGAATCATGATTTATCCTAAAACCGTTGTGTAGCAGACTGAATGGCTGAATTCAACACTGTATACTCCAGTAAACCAACCTGAGCTTTATAGAATCATGATTTATCCTAAAACCGTTGTGTAGCAGACTGAATGGCTGAATTCAACACTGTATACTCCAGTAAACCAACCTGAGCTTTATAGAATCATGATTTATCCTAAAACCGTTGTGTAGCAGACTGAATGGCTGAATTCAACACTGTATACTCCAGTAAACCAACCTGAGCTTTATAGAATCATGATTTATCCTAAAACCGTTGTGTAGCAGACTGAATGGCTGAATTCAACACTGTATACTCCAGTAAACCAACCTGAGCTTTATAGAATCATGATTTATCCTAAAACCGTTGTGTAGCAGACTGAATGGCTGAATTCAACACTGTATACTCCAGTAAACCAACCTGAGCTTTATAGAATCATGATTTATCCTAAAACCGTTGTGTAGCAGACTGAATGGCTGAATTCAACACTGTATACTCCAGTAAACCAACCTGAGCTTTATAGAATCATGATTTATCCTAAAACCGTTGTGTAGCAGACTTAATGGCTGAGCTCAATTATATATTGACCTGAACTGAACACTTCCTAATGTATGTTTTTTTTTGCAAATCATTCGTTAAAAAGTGCTGTTCAGAAGTATTGTAACCAAATTTTAAATCATACCACGTGGCCATTTTATTCTATATCATTGAATAACATTCAAAATATTTAGAATGAAATGGGTCAGAGCCATTGCCCTGCCATGTTTCCAGTATTCTATACGTTTATTTGTAAAATCAACACTAAACATTCCTAAAAATGAGGAATTGTGTCGCAGCCCTGTCCATATGATATCAATCACAGAAGAGATCACCGCTCCTCAATTGCTATTAGGAATTGGGTTTTTCAGGTAAACTAGGCCGAGGCGGGATCTGATTTGGTGATGAATTTGTTGTCAGTACTGTGATCTAGTAGAGCGGCTCCACCCAGCCAAGTCGTACTGTACACTCACAATCACTAAAAGCTAGATATCCCAATTTTTTTATTTTTTTTGACTTTTTTTTATTTTGTGAGAGTTTGGAGAGGACACATTTTCTAAAATTCTCAGGGAATATCAGAATCGATGTCCTGCATCATATTAACTTCTGTCTAGAGGGATAGATATCCCAAAAAAATTATTAAAAAAAAAATTATTTTTTGTCCTATTTCTATTGCCTATTTGAGAGTATGTTGAGATATATGTCTTGAAACATATTGGAAATGGACACTCTTATATCTTTTGTATGTGATAATATCTTGGTTGGGGGTGTTCATCCCCAGAAAATAATAATGGACCAATGGTGATGAGAGGAGTCAATGTAGAATAATAGTTCTCTTTACTCACACTAGAGCAGCACTGTCCATATAGTGGGAGAAAGAGCCAATCAAATGCGTGGGGGAAATACAGTTGAAGTTCAGAATGGATTATTTGCTATTTGATTACTCTTGATTACTGTGACAGCCTTCTTGACGGTCACAGCCCACATCCTTCTGTCATCTGTTTTATTCGTGATGTCACATAGCAAGATAATGACTAGTGGTCCATTAAAGTGGTCCCACTGCTCCAGCCATGGTGCTTAGAAATCGCTGATGAAATCTCTGATGAAATAATACCTCAAACAACAGCATAAAACAATTATATCTTACCGTGTGCTCCAATTATATGTTTTTAACTGAAGTTCCAAATAAACTATCCCAAAATAATTCATATTTGTAGTGCAATGTTGCCAGATTTATGGTAAATTTCACACATTGTACACATTTTCTTTCTTATTTGGCCCTTGGCCCCATATTTTCAAACGGCAGTCTTATTCTAAAAATTATTATCTTTAATTTGAGACTATTTTCAATAATTTGTCATTTCTCTTGCGGTTTTAGGAGCAATTTAAGACCAATTTTCCGGGACGATTTCATGTCTACCTGTGTTATCTTATGGGGGAAAAGATGATCTTCAATCAAGGTGATCTTCAATCAAGAATATCTAATTATTTCATACCGTAAGGGGCAAATATTTTTTGCTAGTTGTATGTTATATGGTTTCATTAATCTTTGGTGTGAATTACAGCAAATTCTCATTCCTATGCCGTAACCGTGAAACCCCCTTAAAGTGATAATTTTTGTTTGGTGTTATGGTCCTGTGAATATAAGTTCGGTGCTCGGTGCTGGGTGCAAGGATGCTTGCACCCAGCAAGCTCGTCTCGTTGGATGGAGCTCTTTGGAAATCAAAATAAATGGCTGACGTATGTATGTCAACTATTTTGACAGCGAAACACGATATCTAATTAATTATGCGATCTTGAGAAGAAAACATGTCAGATTCTGAAGACGAAACAACAGAAAAACAAGTGAAAATTGTACTCGTTGGGGAGTCTGGCACGGGGAAGGTAAATAAGAGTTCAACAAAACCCATTTTTGATTGTACCTAACCATCCCTACCTTCTGTCTTTTATATTACCTACCTCAGTGTGATCACATAGTATCAACAAGTACACATGATATTTCAGACATGTCTGGTGTCCCGCTACTGCCACAATGACTTCTCGAGGCAGTATTTTCCGACAGCTGGTGTCGACTTCTTCTTGAAGCGAACAGCAATCACCGGAGCTCGCAACTTAACACTTGAGATCTGGGACGTTGGCGGTCAAGCTCTCTCCGGAAACATGCTTGACAAATACGTCTACGGTGCCAACGTGAGTACAACTCTGTCGATACCGATGTGTAATGTGGGAAGGAAGTATCATTGAGTAAAAGACCTACTTGGATTTCTAGGTTATCATATTAGTTTACGACGTGACGAATGCGACAAGTTATGATTGCCTGGAGGATTGGTTCGAGGCTGTGCACAGGATCACTGCATCACAAGAACGAAGACCGAACATTACCGTAATTGGCAACAAATGTGAGTTTCCGTTCCTACAATCTTGTGTTGTTTGAGAAAATGTTGAAGAACTCGAATTTATGAATAATCAAAAGTTTTTCAATGCTCTGTTAAAACCAGTAATTAAGATTAAACAGTCAGTCAAGGAATGTCATTCGTTGTTGCTATATCAATATAGTCCTAATCAACTGTTTAAAATTTAGCAGTGTATTGAAAAACTGGTCCTAAAAGGTAGAAGAAGGACTTGTAAATTATCTTTCCTTTGCATTTACTGTGGAGTTTGGAGGGACCCATGTTCAACCATTGACTACCAAATACTAGGGGATAGGTAAGTGAACATTTAGACTCGGGTCAACGGTTGTCATCAAACGCGCCGCGTATCGACCTTGGTATCGACTCGATATATCTCGAAATCGCAAGCGCTCTCGCTCGAGTCGAGCCAATATGGCGTCCGACAAGTAATCCCCGATGAAGCGTGGAAGCGGCTGGATTTAGTGCGGGCGTTTTTCTGACGAGACAATAATTGTCAGTGATCAAATTGGAGACGATATTAATGTTAATGAAAGCATTTTCAGTGGAGTCAGTGGTTTTACTAGTGTACACAAACACGTTACGTCGAAATCATGGACTTCAAGGTTAGTGTAGCTGACAGGCTGATGATTTGTTAGTCACTGAAGCAGGGTCACACTTAGCGTCAAACTACTTTTAACCAAAGGCACAAAAATAATTGAACTTGTGATCAGTAAATTCTTCCATGTCGTACGAATAGCCCAATATAAATAGTATGTCAATAACTGGACATATGTAACGGAAATAAGCAGAAATAGCAAGACCAAATTTGACAACCGGGAAGCAATGCTGGAATTGTTACGTTACTTCATCTCACCTGAACACAATAATGTAATGAACATGTGCTTATAGTATTGTCAGATGTATTAGAAATGGTTTAATGATAGCTGAAAGCTCATTTATAGGCTATTACAAATCAAATACACAGAAATAGTAACACCCATCAGTGTCGACTGGCGAAAATGACGTAATCATTGCCGTTGGCATGGTAACTGTATGACGTCATAGTTCTATCGCGGGACAGTCCTAGGTCCACGGGATTCAATGGTAGAGGTAAGGGAGATACCTATCCCTGTACAGTATTTGGTAATCAATGGTTCAACTCTCCAGTATTTTGTTTAAAAGTTGTTTACCTACACACCCACAAACACAATTTAGGTAGTTTAATTGTGTTTTTTGTTTAATGCTTTTGCCATACGTACAATTTTTTAAGTGATTTTTATACTAAATACAGCATTTGAATAATGAATGGTCTAATGAAACATTGGCTGGCAAATCCCATCCTTAAAACTATGTCTAATAAGTAATAAGTATCAACACGGCATTGTGTTGGAAACGGGTGACAGATATTTATTTACATTAATATTAGATTTGTTTGCTGTACAGCAATCTATTAAAAAAAAATTCCATTATGTCTTAAGATCAATGCAGATATTTATTATAGGTACCTACAGTCATTTAAACCCATAAAAAACACTCCGTGTAAAAAGACCAGCCAAGTCTCTTCAACTATAAAAAAATAGAAGAAATATAAAATCAGCACTGAAAAGTAGTGATATCGAAAAATGGGCCAAGTCAAAACTTAATTTTAAAAACAAAAATATACTTGGCGCATCGTGCATATAGATAGTTTAGAAGTATAGGCCAGATGTAAAATATACATAAAATCTAGCTACATCTATACATACCTTTTATCACTTGAAAAACGATGCGCCAAGTACATTTTGGTTTTTAAAATTAAGTTTTGACTTGGCCCATTTTTTGATATCACTACTTTTCAGTGCTGATTTTTTATATTTCTTCTATTTTTTATAGTTGAAGAGACTTGGCTGGTATTTTTACACGGAGTGTTTTTTATGGGGATATCACAACTTTTTTTAGTTTATTTAAACAACAACACATATCGAAGCGACAAAGACTAATTCCTTTAAAAAAATAAGCCATTTCCAATTTGGTTACTAAGAAAAGTTGCGTTTGGTACCAAAATATGCTTAAAGTGATATTCCATGAAGAAAAGTGAAAGATTCGTTCCAATCGGTCCAGCCGTTTTCGAGATATGGCAATGGCATCACTTCCGGTTAGCAAAATGGCGGCTGAAATCACTGCCACCTAGAATGTATTTCTATAAATGTTTTGAATAAGTATAAGCCTTCTGAATATGTAGTTATTGCAGTAAGAGGTGATTCAAGTCTGATTCCTCATGATATAACGTCATTTCCGGTTTCGGTAATAGTACATTTATTTTGTGACTATTGGTATTTCATATTGATGACCATCTGAATCATTTGGCGCTGGTTTCATTTCGATCGGTCTAGCCGTTTTCAAGATATGACGTCACTTCCGGTTTCAAAATGGCGGCTTCCGGTTGGTTTTATAAAAAGGCACCTCAGACGCCAAAAGTGCACATGTAGTAAAAATTTCAGATCGATCGCTTTAGCCGTTTAGGCTGTGGCGGTGATAGCGGTGTTTCCTGATATCATCTGAAGAAGAAGATGAAAGTGATGTAATTTCACGGTTTTCACGGCCCTCTAGCTCGCAAATGGTATAACCTATTGTTGGCTCATTTGGAATATTTGGTAGGGTGGGCCATAGCTCCAAATTAAAATATTTCTCAACAATGTGATATTTACCATTTTTGAGATCCAGTAGGCCGAAAATGCTACTTTGTTGCTTACAGTAAAAGTGTTTGGTCTGCTCCTCAGTTTATTAGGTTGAGTGAGTGTGAGTGTACAGTAAGACTTGGCTGGGTGGAGCGACCGCTCCACTAGATCATACTTAAAATTGAGCAAAATGACTAGATATGTCTGTAGTAATTCCCAGCCTAACAGAAATGTATTGACGTACGGTCTGTTCAGGTGATATGGAGCACCAGCGCTCGGTGCGCATCGACAAGCACCAGAAGTTCGTGCAAGAGAACGGACTGTCGGGGCACATCATGTCGGCTCGGACCGGCGAGTCCGTGACGCTCGGCTTTCAGAAGATCGTGGCGGACTGTCTCGGACTGAAGCTGTCTCGGGCCGAGCTCGAGGACCAGCACTCGGTGATGAAGGCCGAGCTGCTGAGTCCGGCCGAGGCACAGTGTCGCGGCAGCGTGCATTCCAACCAGCCCAAACCATCCGTTCTGTGCAGCATTCAATGACCGGGCCAAGTCTCACGGGATAACGCAGGATTTGGTGACAGGGCTATGTCATGGAATGAGAATTTGTTGTTATTCATACCAAAGATTAATGGAACCATTTCACTTTTAAGTCATTAGATAACACAGGAGACATAAAATCATCCCGGAATATTGCACAAGCGGATGACAAAATATTGAAATAGTCACAATTAAAAGAGAACAATTCTTAAAATAAGACATCTGTTTAAAAATATTGTGTCACCGCTCACCGGCCTAATAAGAAAAAAAATGTATATTTGTACTGCAAATGTAAATTAATTTGGCAGAGTAGGTATAAGTGGACCTTGAATTGAGAACATAATAATCACGGTAAGGTCTAATAATGGTTTTATGCTGTTGTATGAGGTGGTTCATGATAAATTACAACGAATTCTAAGCAACATGGCTGGAGCCCTGGACCTTACCTAATGCCGCCAACACGGTCTTCTTCACATTTCCACACATTTGCAAAGAAATACGAAACAAATCACTTCGACAATGATCTCATCTGTAAATATTTTCACTCAACGGCTCGGGCTGTAATATTTATTCCACCATCGAACACACTTTCTGTAGATCTGTTATTACACTAAAGTCAAGTCTTTAATGTTTATTATCTTAGTACCTATCCCTTGGTAATAGAATCATTACATTTTCTTCACTTAACAATTATCAACGCGGTACACCAAGTATGGTCAAGCACTCGGCCATTTTAGAAAATTGAGAGAGAATGATTGTTTCATAAGTGGGTGTGTAACTTTGATAGGATGTTCACACGATCAGTCTGATTGGATATTAGTTGCACTTTTTAATTTTGCTTCTTGCATTGTTAATTAGGCGCCAGTTATTCAACAAAACCGCGCAAAACTATGACATTTCCGATACGATTGGAGACCAAATCCGTTAACCAATTGATATAAAATTTTAATCATGATTAGATCATAATTAGATGAAAGACAAACTTAGAGTGTTCACTTGGCATATTTTTAAAATTAAATTTCATATGGCACCACCCAGCGAAACAAGAAAATATAAATTTTTTCACCAAAAATCAACTACCTAGTACTAATTGTTGTTACTAATTAACAAAGCAAAAAATAAAAAAAATGTACCAAGTGATAACCCTAAGTTTGTCTTTTATCTAACCATGCTTAAAATTTTAAATAATTTGGTCAAACATTTGGTCCCCAATCGTATCCAAAATGTGCCTGCAACAAGCGGCGAAATCACTTGCGCTTGCAGCATCTTAATTGCACTCTTTATAATGCTGACTTCACCTGCCTGCAAACATTTCACATTTAGTTACTACTACTTTACTGTTAAATTACCTACATAATTATTCATTATTTAGAAAAGTATTACCAGTCTTGGGTAGTAACGTAACGAAAGTAACGCATTACTGTAACGAAATTACTTTTTTGGGTAACGAGCCAGTAATTTCATTACAAAATTTTTGAAGTAACGTCCGAGTAATTTCATTACTTTTTTCCATGTAATTTGAGGTTAGTAACGCGTTACAAATTGTCGCGCCTTCACTGTTGTTTTCGTACATCTTTTGCAAGTTGTGGAACTAAATTCACGATGAGTAAGATGAATTTAAGCCTGAATTGATTTACCTTTATCTTTTGGACGATTTTTTAATCATAAACACCTAGAATCGCCTTGTAAAATAATGTCAAATGGATATATTCACTAAAATGACACGAGGATCTCTTTGCATGCTGGTTGTAGGATAGGCGCCATTTTTCTTATTTTGTTTTGTGTACATTTCGGAAATCACGGAAAATTTCGAAGTAATTTCGTTACTATTGTTCATGAAATGTAAAGTAATTTCATTACTTCTTAATAATTGTAACGGTAAAGTAATTTTACTACATTTTAACTCATGTAATTTGTAACGTAATTTCATTACTTTTTAAAAGTAATTTACCCAAGTCTGAGTATTACTTATATTTTTCTCTATTTACTGAGGAATTAAATCATCCAGTTATCTTGGAGAATTATTTTCAGCTCCGTTTAAAACACGATTTTGACGTGAACTTTGATTAATGTTGCGGATCTTGTGGGATAATCTTGTTTGCTTCATTTTGGTGCCGTATTTAATATTAATATAGGTATGTGATAGATTGAATATTTATTTATGTAAATAATTATTGTAACCTAATTGTTATGCACAGAACTGACATCAGGCAGGAAATCTGACCGACATATTGAGATGTTAATTTTCACGTGAAGTTAAATTTTTCCAATTGTTCAATGGCTCCAATTGTTCAATGGCTCCAATTGTTTTGGCACCGTACCGTTTCTCTTTCACTTTTATTGATATTAATTATTAATCACACATTTCACATGCGAGTCAATCTTTGAATACCTAGTTCTAGAAAAGTAAGAAATATACCGTTTTCGTCACATCACCACTTGCCTATGTAGTGTACACTTGGCCAAACAAAACTTGAACGTTCAATAAATCTGATAGGCTGATAAATGTAAGATCGCACCATCAGAAGTCAGTCTAAGCGATCTCATTGTCTCACTCTAGTAGGTGACCTCACATTTCAATGATAATAACAAGCTTTGATTGGTTATGGGACATGACCAGCAGTCATTCAAATTTGGTCAACGTTCAAGTTTTGTTTGGCCAAGTGTACATTTGCTAGATCATTAGGTACCTACTTGAAATAAGATGTTGTAACATTTTCTGCCGACATAAACATTTAGTTACCTCCTGCAAATAGTGGTAATTCACTTTTCAGAAAATACACAAGCTAAAATAAAACTTGAAAAATTATGTTTGGTAGGAATGTATAATTTTTAAACATAAGTAGGTAGGTAGTACTATTTTCATACTTAAAATTGTAAATTTTTATTCTTTATATGAAATTTAAATTCAGTTGGCATTTTGGCTGGAAACTATTCCTGTCGAATGATGTCATATTTTATTGTAACCACGGCAACATCATTGTTGGCCGATATAATTGACAAGCGAACATGTCACATCGTTTCTAATTACGTAGGTACTTCTTAATGAGTATTTACACTTTTGAGTGTGAAAATAGTGTGTTTTATCAACAAATATGCTGTTACTTTGAAATGCAGTTTTAAAAAGACGCAACTTCCTATTGAAACTGTCCATCTAAAGCTGAAGAATATGTTTTGATTCCATCTGTTTTGTTACGTATTTGTAGTAATTATTAAGCATCTGTGCTTTTGTTGCTGGGAACTGGAAACAAGGATGTAAAATGAATTCTAGTCAGTCGAATAGATAAAGAGCTATATTTATTCAAGTTATTCCCTTGTGGAACAAAAGTCAACAAATCATTATATAAGTAATAAAATACTCAGTACCATGATCCTACATACGTGTTGTCATGCCCCATGGCCGAGTGTCCTAAGGAACTATATTGCTAATATCATTGAATTACCTATGCTTGCAAGTGCACAGTTTCATTACAAGTAGAGATCTTCGCTATGATTGCTTGTTACAACTAATTCAACTCATTTCAAGAATAACTACAGTAACCAATGATTAAAGAAGCCAACCAAACAACTTCTACAAACACACACATTTGACAAAAGAATCAATAAATTAGAGGAATAAAGAAAATATCTCGAAAAGTTCCCGGATGTACGTTTTATATCAATATTTTATCAAATAGGTAGGTACCTGAAAAATGTGAATGCATGTAAATATTTTAGAAACTTCAAATAAGCAAGGTTTGACCATATGAATGGGCGGCAAAACTTATTCTGCACGTAGTAAAATCTAGATTTCTTTTAAAATTCAAAAGCGATGAATTTTATTTAAAATTTCTCTTAAATGCTCGAAATATTTGAATTATGATGCATTCGAAAGTAAAAATTGAGGACCAGATAATGTCCCAAATACATCAAGTTGGTGTGAATTGTTTGGCTCCTGTACACTGTGATCAGTCATTTAAACCTGCCCTATAGGATGCGTAAATCAACAAATTGAAGACTCGTTTTGGTTCAACGTCAGACGAGACAAAGTAAGACTAGAATACACTTGCTAACAACAGGTGTGTGAACATCACTCGGTTCATCACATCATTACGAGGCAGAAAACCAGGCTCCATTTCAAGTTCGAGGTTAGGAAAATAAGTTACGTTTACGGAAAATTATGGGAAAATTTGATGTTTGACCAGATATTTTCACTTCGCAAAACCCTTCTCATCATCCTGACTTCCTGGATGTTTTCTGTAAAAAACAAGTTTCTATGTGTCAATTTCATCAGATAACAAGAAAGTTTCATTCCCGAAATTCCACCCAATGCAGCTCGGACCTGCATTGTTCTGCCCAAAACCCTCTGTTCATTCCACCATTCAAAACGTAAATCATGACAATCATCTCTCCTCTGTACTTACACATTATTCTTCATTTCCTATAACACTGCAATTTTACCACTTACCATTACACATTATTTTGAACTATAAATGGTTCAGGTGAGAAAGCCAGAAGTATGAAACAAAGTTAAGTTTTAAGGACAAAACCTCAAAAACAAAAATAGTTTTTGGTAGCTTCAGCTGACGTACCAGTTGTCAAATTGAAATACAAGAGATTGCCAAATGGTCTCTGCCAAATGTAATTTCAAGTCAGCGTAGAGTCTTATACAGGGACTATTTGCCTCTTTGCCTGATGCTAACACACCGAGTGGAATCCGCACACCGCTACTCTACTTGCAGAAGCAGTTAAAATAACACAATCAACAATACAACCAACTGTCAAGCCTCTTACGCAGCTCATGGCTTTGAAATACAAATGGAAGGCTCAGTGGAACAAATAACAAAGTTACAGTTTGCGTTGGGAGCAATTGAGGGGCCCGCTGCAAGATATGACAATTCACTACCTATGATTCTCGCATGTTTATAATTAATTACTATAATGAACAGAGCGACAACAAATCATGGAAATCTCAGAGCATTTACATAGGTAGTCCTCTACAAATATGATTTCGAAGGAAAGCCAACCCAAGTCTTAAACAATGTGGAATTAGCTCGTTTGATTTAACTGTTTCTACGCTTTCAGGACAGAAACGCTCTCAGACGTCATTGTCAATAAGTACCGTGCACTGTAAGAATGACGACCATGAAATCTACTGTCAAATGAATTTTGATTAAAGTTTGACTGTATAATACTTGAAATAATAAATATAATTTATAATATTAATTAATTGTTTCTAATAGATTGCTGGATGACAATCAATTAAGTGGCTTGACTTGATGTTTCAATGTCGATCATTCTTACAATGAAAGGTACTTATTGACGTCCGAGAGCGTTTGCATCCTTAAAGCGTAAGTTTCAAGACTTGGACTCCTGGGTATTCCTTCTACTGGGCCTTCCAAATGCACGAGTACCTATTAATAAATGTCATGACATATTCTGATTGGCGCAAGAGGCAACCAATCAGTTATAATCGCACTAAAACCCTCTAAAGAAGTCTGCTATAAAATCTACTCGATACAACCTGTTGCGATGCCCATACGTACGTACTCAAGAGGCCTGCATAAGGTGACGGAAAGCAAACTGTTTTAAAGTGTTTTTCAGTTTTGTCTTCACTTTAACTGGATTTAAAAAAAACACATAAGACAGCAACCATTCAAGCTTACATGACTAAATAATGCCACACACTGGAGTACACTACGACCTCTATTACGACCTTAGAGTGTTAAATACGATTATGTATATCATGATGAATATCAAATTGAACACTAGTACCTACATATCGAAGTGTTCAATAGTAAAAACAATGCTTTGA
This sequence comes from Leuctra nigra, assembly GCA_934045905.1. Lineage (NCBI taxonomy): Eukaryota > Metazoa > Arthropoda > Insecta > Plecoptera > Leuctridae > Leuctra > Leuctra nigra. The sequence continues at coordinate 33,804,772 of OW203767.1, read as the reverse complement.
AAACAGTTTGCTTCCCCTTACTTTTTATACTGATTTCTATTAATACTCGACAACTTCATACATAACCAAATGTAATGACATCACCAACACTGATAACTTATTATTATTAGTGATTGAATGAAGAAATATTGCAGATTTTCTTCATAAAACATAGTCAAGAGAATTATTATCTAGTCAAGTGCACACTTCAAGGACAAGCTACAAAACAAGCCTATTTACCTTCGTATCGTAATAAGAAGTGTGAAAAGTTAAGAATTATTTCTTAGCATTGCTGCTTTCGTTTGTCACGACCATGTAAACTATTTACAATTACTGAATAAACATTACAGTATCTAATTTTGTAAAATACATTTACAACAATAAAATAACTATCTGCCTATTATTGTACAATTTAGGGATGGAACGATTCCGTTTAACATTTTCTAGATGCCATTCTACCGACTTTGTGAAGATTCCAATTCTCTGAAATAACACGCCACTTTGCTTCCACATTTTCACTAGTTTCAAGTTACCAAACAATCCAATATTGTGAATTCACAATACTGTATAAGCTAGGATTATAACTCCACTGTCGTGGGGATAGGCGACATGGTGACGTCACCCACGTTATTCAAATGGCAAGCTTTATTTTTATCATGGCGCCAGTTGGTAGCAGAGCGCCTAGCGTAATTTCTCCGAACTACCTGAGATCAACATGGCGCCCTTTTTCTTTGCGTGAGGCTCGATAATAAGCTTATTCTTTATTGCATATTTTCTTCATCGGCTGGCGTTGAAAAGTAATGTGTGCTATCGTAATATCTTCATGAAAGATCAAAGCAGAAACTGACATAATTTCATTTGAGTGTATTTGTTTCGTTAGTTTTGTGCGAGAGTGTACAGTGTCGGCGTAGCCAGTGCGTAGTTACAAGAAAAATGCAAAGTGGCAAAATGTCAGTTAGTTTCTTTTACATTTGCGTCGATTCGAGACATTAGACAGTTGTCCAACATGTTCTATCGTCTTCCTGACAGTTCAACGAAAAAATTGATGTTTTTATGTTGTATCTTTTTAAACAATAAGAGCTGTTATGAGCTGTAAAAAAGATGGTAAATCACGGCTGAAATCAGGCGAACGCCCACATGTTGCACCAAACAGACCAAAAGTAGCTTGAATTATACTGAAGACCTCTCAAGGCCAACAGCTGACACAGCGTAACGCTGATTGGTCGAAATATCTCGTGCGTGATTGGTCAGCGCTTTGTCGGCAATTCTTTTGAGACAGAACTTGCGAATACTAAACTGGGAAGACGCCTATCCCCACGACAGTGGAGCTATAATCCTAGGTATAAGACTAGTAAAATTCCTCCTGTTTTAATTATATGTTATAAATACAAACCAATAAAATAAAACTTTCCTAGAAAATTTGAACGTGGAATGACAGGTTGCGAAGATTAATCCCATAGGATAAAATATTAAATGACGTACACCTCTTTGTATTACTATTATGAATTTCTATTCTATTCTATTAAGTACTATTTCAATTGTTATTATATTATCAATACTGAATACTTTATTTATGTAACAGATTTGGTGAAGATTTGGAACCATTCAAGGAGTCAAAATTGAAGAATCACTTTGCATCGGTTAGGTATCGTCCCATCCCTAATTAAATGCACTCAAAACCATTATCAAAATGGGAAAGCAGTTTGAGACTAAGATTGAACTGAAAAGTTTTCCGAATAATATTGAGAGCCTGAATCTTCCTGAATCTAGAATTAAGGCCTAGACCTAATGTAAAACCCTAAGCTAACACAGCACATCCAATCATCGGCCATGAAACATCACGAGGCTGCCACGTGGGGATTATTAACCAATCAGAAGACTGCAGTCGGGATGGGTTGGATCATAACACTTTCCCGCAAACAGCAAATCCACTCGAAGTGAATTCACAACGCAAACTAAAAAATAAAATGCGAAGGAAGCGGAAACTAAATTAATTATGTACACAGAAGTAGAGTATAACATGTCGATGGCAATAAAAATAGAAGAAAAAGGTAAGGAAAAACAATTCAACTTAATTATTAGGATGACAGAAGATTTAAAAAATAAATAAACAAATATTCAAGCAGCAAAGTACCTATGTGGTGAGAACTAAAACATAACATTTTGAATCACGGTGATGAAAAGGCATAATCTAAGTTAAACTAACAGCAGAATATTACTAAACAAAGAGTTATGATACAGGTTTTTGCACCAAGACGAATAATATACTAAAATATTACAAATATCGGCCCAATATCATTCATGACCTATTCAGAAAAAGCATAATTAATTATGTAAATAAATTGACATATAAAATGTGTAAAGAAGGTATGTAATATAAATAATATTTTGATGAATATAATCCAGATGAACGTTTTTTATTATTTACTTATACATAGGGCTCAGACCTTTAAAAAAATTAAATAAAACACATGAGACTAGGCAATTTTCTATCCTCCATATGGCAAAGCAAACCCTTTCATGCTTCGCTTCCATGTGCCCAATTGAATAACTTATTCTTGTATTTTAGTGGAGTAAACGTGCCACTGTTCTGCAACTTCTAATATGTATGGCCATTGATCTCTCTACTTCCACTTCGTTTTGTGGACTCAGCATTTGTCCCAGGGACGTCTTAACTACAAAAGATCAAATGTTGCCAACAACAGCCTACACGATCTGAATCACTTCTCAAATCACTTTGAATTAACTGAGATATTCCATTTAGTCTTAGTTCTAGTTAACTAACTAGCTATAGGGCCAGCAAATTTTAAACAGGTGACAGTTGCCATGACGCAACTGTCAACTGTTGATGTTTACTCAATGTTAAACGGTCCTTGAATGACCGTTTAAACATAACTAATCATTTTATAAGAGTATTGAAAAATTGGCCCTAAGTTATAATACGTAGCTATTATGTATTTGTTCGAAATCCACAAAGTTATTACGGCGGTGACTGATAAAATGTTGACTTCCCTCACATAGCATTGATGATTATGAAGAGAAAGGAAGGACGGAGGTAAAGTATAGCGAAGGAAGAGTGGCAGCCCGCGTGTCATCACAGCGCATCCTATCAATTACCGCTATCTTCTCCCGGGTTAAAACTCCTTCTCCTTCTTGCTGAGGATGTCGAGGGGCCTCTTGGGCCAGTGGTCGAGAGCGAGGAGCTTCTCCTTTGCATCCCAGAGCTGTCGTAGCTGCGAGTCCAGCGGCTTGATGTACGTCTCGATCCACTCGTCGGAGGTGAAGCGGTCGTAGACGTCGGCCATTGCCGTGGTCATGTCGCGCTCGATGTAGACCAGCTCCATCTTGCATCGGTCCACCTCGGCAGTCGCGTGCTCCACCTTAATGCATAGATACACCTTAATGCATGCAGGCAGTCGCGGGTCACACCTTAATGCATAGATATGTTGCTTGTCACACCTTAATGCAAGCAGGCAGTCGCGGGTCACACCTTAAGGTGCTGCATGGTGAGCGATTTTGCCGCTATTTGCAGACACTTTATTTGGATACGATTGGAGACTTAATGGATTGACGAAATGATTTGAAATTTTAATCATACTTAGATAAAAGACAAATTTATCAATTTGTAAATTTATAATTTTTTGCTTATAGTTTAGTTTGGATTTTTGGCAAAAATTTGCTATTTCTATTTCTTGTTTCGCTGGGTGCCGTATAAAATGTAATTAAAAAAATGTGCCAAGTAACAACCCTAAGTTCATAATTTAACAATACACTTGTAAAATTTGAGATCAATTGGTTGACGGGTTTGGTCTTCAATCGTGTCGGAAATGTCATAGTTTTGAGCGGTTTTGCTGGATAACCGGCGAATATTCAACAAGACACGAAGCAAAAATAAAAAAGTGCTTCCAATACCAATATACAATCAGACTGATCATGTGTCTCAATTTGCTCAAGCAGCTGAGCAGATAATATATTGATGGGAAAGTAGCTGAATACATACACGTTTGAAAGTAAAAGCCTATCTTTTTCTGTATGGTTGCAATGTTAAACTGAAATAAATACTGGAACATTGTAAGTAGAAAATTAATTAACGTAAAAAACGTATAACGTATTAATTAACAAAACATTCTTCATTTCGAATTTAAATGATTTCTCATTCGGAGTTCTCCTAACAGACAAGCAGTCGCGTGTTACAACTTAACAAGTCACGTAAATATGAAGGAAAACACTGAGGAACACTTTAGCCTAGACACATAACTCTGCAGACAATTATCCGTCTCCGCTTTTACCCATATTTGAAGGTGGTGCAATGTGGTGATATTGAAAAATCGTTCTTTTGATTCACATTGAAAAATTAATACTCAGAAAAACAAAGTAAATTATACAGTGAATGAAAAACAAAGTGGAAAAACAAGTGAAACCCAAAACAAAGTGGAAACACGAGTGAACAACGAAACAAATTAAAGAGGAAAGACATATAAAAAAACTAGATTGCTTCATCAATATCAAAATATCAAGACAGTACAACATTTCTGAGTATTAAGGGCCGGTCTTTCAATGCCTTGCTAACTTTAAGGACTATATTGCCATGGCAACAACCAATGGCATTCCTAGAATGACCACTAACTAACTGTTAAGAGCTACTTGAGGCTTTAGCAGAGTATTGAAAGACCGGGCCTAATTGTGTTTTAAATGGAATGTCATCCTTCCACTGAAAATGACAAGATATTACCGAAGTACCCTACAAAAATATGAGTGAACTTTCAAATGTCATTTGGACATGCTGAAAGGAGACTAAAACCTTTACCATTTAAAAAATCAGTTAATTGTGGACAAGATGTCCGCACGGCTAAAAGCAAATGAAGGAAGATCACACATAGGTTCAAGTTTACTACCAAATCACATTTGTGCCCTCAAATGGTAATTCCACCAACACTGAAGTCGAACTGTATTGTACGAACCCAAAACCGCGTTCAGACCTTCCGTTGTTCATTTCCTTTGGCTGGTTCAAGGTCATTACGAGGTCATTGACAAATCCTAGTAGAAGTGTAGTTGTAAACCATGCATTAGAAATCGATCCTAATGCATTAACCTTTGGCATCAATTTAAAACTTGACAACGAAGGAGTCTCAATACATTTCCACAACGGTCTGACAAAGCATTGCCTAAGTCACAAGAGATGCGATTGAGCGGAGATAATAATATTCGGGAACAAACAAGTGAGGGCTGTACTACGTCACTTCTTCACAGCCAATACTTTGTTTGTGTGATCAAATTGTGTATCAGAGTATGTCCTCAGTTAAACAGAAATGTGGAAGTCGAATGGTGTAAGATTCCGGATGTTACATTGACATTGGCATACATTGACCGGCCCAATCTGCCAAACGCCTGTGTTATTGCCGAACAGCACCGCATGGGTTGATTTTACGCCATTAGAGAGTTCGGTTCAACTGTCAGGGAATCGCATCACTTGAGACTTCAAACAACGTTGTGTCATACCGTTCTAAAAATGAAGAGTTACTATAAAACCATGTGGAATTTGAAGTCTTGTGTAAATTAATAAAAAGGTTAGGTACACAAACTTTGCGTTGCTTTCAATACAACTATCGTACTATCAGTAAGTTATCATTTAATATGAAAGGTCCCACATAATTTCTTGATCTCTGCTAGATCTCTGATCTCTGCTCTTGATCTCTGCTTATTTCTGTCTGCAATCACATCACATCCACAAGGACTTGGTTTTGGTTGTACTCACATGCGAAGGGCTTGAGAACGCGTGCTTGATATTGTACGCCTGGAGCCAGCCCATGACGGTTGAGTCGGCCATAAGTCTGTCAATAGTGAGCTGCAGGCTGTACAGTCTCTCCACAGCATCCAGTATCCCGGCCCCGGGGAAGTTGCATCGAGTTCGACCCATGCCGGGGCTCAGCGGGGGAGTAGAGTCACACTTGAGTATCTCAAGCACACTGGCTGGTACCTGGGTCATTACTGACAACAAACACAAGGATATGATTCAATACACAGCGTCTAATATCCCGGCCCCGGGGAAGTTGCATCGAGTTCGACCCATGCTGGGGCTCAGCGGGGGAGTAGAGTCACACTTGAGTATCTCAAGCACACTGGCGGGTACCTGGGTCATTACTGACAACAAACACAAGGATATGATTCAATACACAGCGTCTAATATCCCGGCCCCGAGGAAGTTGAATCGAGTTCGACCAATGCCGGGCCTCAGCGGAGGAGTAGAGTCACACTTGAGTATCTTAAGCACACTGGCGGGTACCTGGGTCATTACTGACAACAAACACAATGGATTAGAACAAGGGAGGGGAAGATTCCGATTCTTTCGATTCTTAGAGAATCGTAAGAATCACAATCCTTTACTTTTTAAACCATTTTCATGAATCCGATTCTTAAATTTTCGTGCCAGTTTCTTGGCACGATTCATAAGTTTTCAGAAAATTTTTCAATAGTTAATTATTATTTTAAATACTTGTAGTTGTGTAAGCTAGATTGAAAATAAATCTCTAAATATTATCAAATAAAATAAGGAAATATGTAATGTCTGGAAAGATATTGATTACTTGTTAGTAGTTATTTATATTATCCTGAATGCATCTGTGCACCAGTGAGATTTTGGTCAGCTGTGACATCATGCATGTAGGTACTCTATTAACAAGTAGGTACTAGATAGTGAATATTTAAATTTTTAATTATCATTTAAAATAAAGAATCGGAATCGGTCAAGAATCGGAATCGCAAGAATTGTTTCAAAGAATCGGGATCGTAATCGTCCCATCTCTAATTAGAACAGAAGCAAGACAGGAATCAATCATTGACAAATAATCTTTGTTGGGATTTGAAATATTGTTGCTGACAAAGCACGCCGACCCGCTCTTACATATAATCAAGGTCAAATTCTTCAACCATCTGGATGAGATCATCTTACATTTCACCAGATTGCAGGGAAACCTGGCATTATATGAATATTAAATGTCTATACATGTTGTCCCAAGCGGAAGTAAGGAAGTGGGTAGGTATAGTACTTATCCTTCTAAATTTATTTTCTTTTTGCTAGGTTGTGAGCAAGTATTGTTTGCTAATTTAATTTTTTTTTAATTTTCTAATTAATTTCATTTGTTCTCACTCCCTTGTTTGATGATTTATTTATTTTATTGTGTTATTTATAGACAGCCCGCACACAAGAATTTATTTCTCATGCGGGCTTCTCGCCTACGCATTACTTGTTTATAATATTATGTACCTAACCTAGATGAAAAGAGAAAATAAAATGATTTAAAAATTTAAAAAAATTAAATTAATTAAATTAAGCCGATATATAAAGATCTATGTATAAAAGTTTGACATTGACGAATTCATTGAGGGCTGCAGCTAGCAGTCACGAATCCCATGAAGCGGAATTCAATGATTTCATCGCGTTACATTTCGAGTTGTTATTAAAGGGGGGCAACGGTCAAAAACTAAAAATTTACCATAATTCATAAATATATTATATATATCTTTAAGACATACGCGAAGGTATCAATTCTATTAATGATGGTGAAAGCAGGAGACCAAAAAATGTGATTTTAATCGCATCTATGCAAAGGATTTTAGTCCCATAAAGAATAAGCTGGGTCAAAATGTCCGTTGGGAACGTAGGAGAACCAAAATAGAAAGAAAAAAACGAAGCCCTGTTATACACTAGGAAAACGCTCAGTGTAACGCGTTGATGAGCGAGCACGGGTACGTGCAAATTCTCGAACCGGAAATGCGTACAAAGCACAGAAAACATATACAACCATATTGAATTGATTATGATCAGTGCTCGAAGTAGGAATTAAATAGTGGCGGTATGGTAACATAAGAATACCACGTGCGGGGGGGGGTACGATATTAGATGAGGGTCCAGATTCCAGAATTACACTGACAACCATTGTCATGTCATTAGTTAGATTAGTCTTTTACCTTGATGAAACAACTAAATTAAATAATGAATTTTACTTTATCTTGTAGTGGATGTTCATAGTTCACAGTTATGCTTGAAATATGCAGTCAAAAGATAACCATGAAATACGAGTAAATAAGAATCTAAAATTACGTAAATTTCCAAGAATATCTGATTTTAAGCATTCCGTTTTTCTGAGAAGTAACGATATGAAATCAAATGTGTAAAGAAGTACCGGTATATCATACCGTCCCATACCGGCCTTCTTCGAGCACTGATTATGATATCAACTTAAAAGTAGGTATTATGCTTTTCATCGAAACTTTAAAATAGCATCTAAGCACCTGGTTCATAAAGCAAATCAGAATCAATTCAATTGGCACTGGAAAACATTCATTTCGATACTTCATTACTGACAGATATTAAAAATGTCAATAAGTTCATACGTTCTTAACTGATTGGGATGAAATTTTGTAAAATAAGAGACATATTGGTCTTAATGATCATGCAAAATATGAGTTTGATCAGAATTATCGAAGACCGTTTTCATTTTTCAGCCTATCAGGAGATATTTATTTAAATTTTAACCAATGAATGGATTTCAAAAAAAATTATGGTGTGCAAACAGAGAAGGTTGGTTTTACATGTGTGCAAAATTTCAGCTCGATCGAGGAAAAACTCTAGACATGTATAGCCAAAATATGAGTTTGATCAGATTTGTCGAAGACCATTTTCACTTTCAACCTATCAGGAGATGTTTATTTAAATTTTAACCAATCAGTAGATATCAAAAAAATTAGGGTCTGCAACGCCCAGAGAATGTCCAAACACGTGTGCAAAATTTCAGCTCGATAGAAGAAAAACTCTGACCTGTATATCGTCAGTAACAGAAAAAAACAAAAACAAAAAAACAAAAAAAAACAGAGGTCTGTGCCAAATGAGCCAAAAGGAGACGCTCGCTTCGCTCGCTCAATTAAGCGGAATGTTTTCTTTATTTTACCTCTCCGCAAAATTTCTGTAGCTCTGACTAGAGAGCCTAGATTAGTTAGAGAGTGGCCAACTGGGTATCGTTTTTCTATTGGCTGTTGAGTTTTAGGCTGTCATGGACGCCATGTTTTTACCAAGTTGTGCTCATTTTCAATGGTAGTTAGTGGGCGGAAAGGTAGTTTTTGTCTTGTTGTGAAGGATTGATCCAATTTGTGACAAGTAAAACACTGTTATGCTTCAGATTAATACATATTTAATACGGAAGTGTAATTATAGAGAGTCTAAGTGAAGTTAATTAGTCACTAAAATAAGATATTGGCAATTTGTCACACATTACCATAAAGTCAATCAATTTATTTATTTATAATGTACCTATACCTTTATTTTATTACTAAGGACACTGATGGACATCTAAAATATTGTACTTTTAAGTAAATATTGTGATCCAATTAGTGCTTAATTAGTGCTAATTAGTGTCATTGATTCGGAATTAGTGCTCCAAACACCCCAAAAGTCAAATGGAAAAATCCATGAGAGGACCCAACTTTACGCTGGCACATCTAAATTAGAAAAACATACCACGGATCCAATTAGTGCATAATTAGTACTTAATTAGTGCTAATTAGTGCCGTTTTTCAGAATTAGTCCAGCAAACCCTTAAAAACAGGGAAAGAAGCTAGTAATGGGTTATAACACCTCCCATGTCGAACTGTAAAACATATACCACGTATCCAATAGTTCATTAATTAGTGTTAATTAGTACTAATTAGTGCCGTGTTTTCAGAATTAGTCCAGCAAACCCTTAAAAAGTAACAGGGAAAAAGCTAATGGGTGATAACACCTCCTATGTCGAACTGTAACACATATACCACGTATCCAATTGGTGCTAATTAGTGCTAATTAGCACCGTTTTTTTCAGAATTAGTACCACAACCCCTAAAACGTAAAAGGGAAAAGCTAATGGGTAATAACACCTCCTATGTCGAGCATTAAAACAAACCCACAAATCCAATTAGTGCTTAATTAATGCTTAATTAGTGCTTTTAAAAAAAGGGAAAATATGTATTTCAGACCATGTCCCTCACATTACTATTTTTTTCCTTGAACTTTTCGGGTGTTGTAGCACTACTTCTGAAATCAATCACACTAATTGGCACTAATTATGCACTAATTGGACCAAAATCTTTACTTGATTGTACATTATTTTAGATCGTCATCAATGTCCTCTGTAAGAAAATCTATGTAGGCAGGTACAATACTCAAATAAATAAATAACTTGAATTCACATGAAGGTTATGTCTGACAAATTGCCAATATCTCATTTCGTTACTTAAACAGCTACCTACTCAATAATTACACTTCTTAATTAAATATATATTTATTATTAGGAATTCCCGTAATTTAGTGTTTGAATTGTCATAAGTTGCATAAATCTTCAATAACAAGACAGAAACTACCTTTAAACCCATTATCCACCATTGAAAGTGAGCTTGGCTTGGTAAAAACATGGCGTCCATGCGCACAGTTGGCCACTCTCTAACTAATCTAGGCTCTCTAGCTCTGACCATTTGTTACGTTTGAATTTTGGCGCCCCGGCCTGCCGCCCTTCACATGTCAAGGTCTTTGCTTATGCGTTGCTTTTGGTTCGAGGCGACCTATCTAGGCGCTGGGTTGGAGACTCCTCGCTCTAGCTAGCCCGCCCCATATTCGCTCTGTCTGTTCGATGGACAAGCCGATCTTCTTTCTCTCTCGAAAGCACATGTTGATCGATCGGAGATCAATTGCTGGATTGTAACGAGAGATCGGTGCCTTTTGACCACCAGACTTTGGAGACGACGGATCGGTTTCGCAGGGGAGTTCGTGAGTAGAATCCTTCGGGAGTTGTTTAATGTTTTACACGCTTGTGGATCTGGGTTCTTTGGTTTCTCCTCTGAACCATAAAACATTAAACTTAGCTGATTCGAGTTTGAGGTATTTATTTACTTGCTTTCGTCGATCGCGTTAACTTCGTTGAGATTCATGTATTCTCAGTGCTCCTTGTCAGGGAGATAACAGTGCACATGTTATCCGACTGCATGGGCGTTATTTCCGTTCAGGTCTATCTAAAGTCTGGTTGTTAATTGTGCCGCTTCTAAGTCTAGTTAAACCTATTCTAAATTCTATTTTGTAACTTGAACCTATCTAAATTTGATAGAAGCGCTACGTGAAGATCACGTATGTGTCTGGAACTTGGCTAGTTTTCACTAGCGTATTTCTGTAAGTACTTACATATTGTGTGTATTATTATTATTTCAAGTGTATTTTCTATGTAATTTGAATAGTGTATTTCTTATGTATTTTTGGCTCGACCTTGGGTCTGCCATCTCTCTCATTCCACGACAGGCATTTGACCTTGTGGAATATTTGACTGTACGGATTGTACATTTCATTACTATGTTTAATACCATTGTAACTCTGAATAATCTTTGATTTGTCTAGATTTATTATTCACTCTGTACGACCATTAGGGTCTATTTCACTTTGATTACTTTTCAATATACTGACCCTCAGTTGTTCCTGAGTGGTACAACATTATTCACCTGTTTATCTGTCGAATATACACCTCTATTCCATCCATGTACTAATTATACATTTTATCTCACATTCCCGAGCCATCACCACTTGGACCAGTCACCCACGCCCCTCTTCGGCTTTCGCCGGCCGGAGCAATTTTAGTTGCCAACCCAGAGTTGGGCAGGAGACAAGGCAACACATTGAGCTGCAATTAAATAATTATTAGGTTGATTAACCGAGAATGCTGCACTTTTTTGGTACAGATTCATAGCTGAGTAATGTCCCCGCCTCCACACATGATGCTTTGTTGAAACACGATGCCTTGTTTTGACTGCGCACTCAGCGATAATTAAAAATAAGACGTCGTTGGGTCGTGGACACTTGAAACTTTAAATGTCCTAACATAAATATTTCAATGGTTGTGTTGAATGTGTCATTCGTCAGTCATTCATAACTCGACTACTGAGGAATGTGAGAGAGAGAGATGCATCTGCAAAATCCGCCTACTTGCTTGCACGCCTACTCGCTCGCTGTACAGCACCGCTCAAGAAAAGTTCATCGTATAAGCGAAAATTCTCAGAGCTTTAGATGCAGTCTACCAGTGTTGAGTAGTAACTTAACGAAAGTAACGCGTTACCGGTAACGCGTTACTTTTCAGGAACTTTAGTGGTAACTTAGTTCCTTTTTTTCAGTCAGGAACTTAATCTGATAAAGTTCCTTTATTGATGTAACTTTTATATTACGTTACGTTACTTGCAAAGTTCCTTTTTTCGTTTGAACAGACTCTACTTTTTCAGCAATCTTCCCAAATATCCCAACTTATACTTCCGGAGTAGCGATCTGCCATCAAAACAAGTTTCCACTGGCAGTGCAGCTGCATTAGTCATTGGTTTGGAATGTGCATGCCCTCGTCAGTGATGATAAGGGGATGAGGGGTAGAGGGAGGACCAATGAGAATCACCCCCTCACTTGACCTTGGCTTGTTGCAGTGTGACGTAGCAGCTCATTCTCCCTTCAACTATCGTCGCCATTACTTGCGCCAGAGCATTGTTTATAACCTCTTCTAGTGTTTCAATTTCGTTACGTGTGAATTTCTATCTATTGTAGATTTATATTGGTGATGAAAATGCGTGTAAATGAAACTATTTGCCGTGATACTTTGTGCAGACAAAAATGCTACCCTGCATCTATGACATTACGTTTTAAACCACTATAACCTGCCGCAATATTCACGATTTGTTCCTAAAAAATCCATCGGTAACTTTGAAAGTAACTTTGCAAGTAACTTTGGGTAACTGGTAACTTGTAAGTTCCTTTTTTCATGAAGTAACTTAACTTTAACTAAGTTCCTTTTTTGACCAAGTAACTTAACTTTAACGAAGTTCCTTTTCTCAAGTAACTTACTCAACACTGCAGTCTACTCAACAATTATTATTATTTATTGAAATACCTTAGGCACATTTACACTTAATGTATTACCGTATTACCTATTAACAAGGTGATATGGAAATGTAGTCCTTTTTAAGATTCTGACCGTTGCCGCCCTTCAAGAGTTTATTGGAGCAGTCTTGGAGGGAAATACAAGAAATAAACGTACATTTAGCAAACTGTTAGGAAAAGCAAGAACAGCTTCAAGTGTACTGAACCTTTACTGTCACAATCTGTCTTATCTCCACCATTCAGGAACAGAACTCTTGGGTTGGGTTCTTGACAGACAAATGCTAACCACATGGTGGAGATAAGTTGTGACAGTAATCGATAATGTTGTAGAAGGTTCAACACTTCTCCCTATGCTGGCAACTAATTGATGACCGCTCTTCTTCTGTTGAGCTTAACTGCAGGGTCTACGTGTGAATCCGACTTCAACTCAAATTCCATTCCTCCGTTCCGTCGCTCATCCGTACGAGCAGAGCTGGGCAGAGTAAAGTCAATACTTTACTTACTACATTACTAAAAACATAGTTCTACTTTACTTTATGCTAAAAAAGTAGTGAGATTACTTTTGCATTAGGTACCACATGTTGCATACCAAAGTAGTTTGGTAATTTATCTTACACAAAACATAAACCTATTATTGAGATCATATTATCAAAATTTATTAAGTAAGCAGGAATTTAAATGCAGTTTTTACGTTTTATTATAGCCTATTTGATGCACAATACATGTACAAGAAAGCAGTCTCTTATCATAAGAGTACCGTGGTGACGCTCAGGGACTAGGGACTAATCAGGGACTGAAACCCAAATGAATACCGGTTCCAAGTTTTTAAAAATATCAGTTCCGATTTGGGTTCCAGGAAAAAATAAAATAACGGTTTAAATTCCGGTTCCAGTTCCATTTCGGTTCCATAAGGGTTCCATCAAATTCAAGCGCCAACCTTGGCATCTTAACAGTTGCAAGTACACTTATCCTAGTGGCAGCCTCCTATGTGCAAAACCATCCTTCTCAATTTGTTGTGAATTCTGCTATTCATGAGCACACCACCAGATCCATTAACAGTCTGCATGTACCAAGGCACAACCTGTCGCTGTATAAAAAGAGTCCGCACTATAGGTGCATTACTATTTACAACAAAATTCCAGCAGCTTACAAAACACTACCAACTTCATCCTCTTTAAGAAAGGCTTTAAAATCCCACTTGCAGACAAAAGAATTTTATAGGTAGTGTGGGTGATTTCTTAATGTCATAAACTGCTAACTGTCAACCCTTTATCTCATGTTATGCATAACTTTGTGAAGTGATGATTTGTCTTGAACTCTAGTTGTGTGTATGTATAACTTTTTACCCCCAACCAATTGTTTGTATTGTTGTTGTTGTTGATTTGTATTATTATTATTATTGAATCATTGTATCAATAATTTGTCGTGTATTTATATTTTGTACTGTAATGCAATGAACGCTGCCCATATCAACACTCTGTGTTGGTCTATGGGAAGAAATAAAATCTAATCTAATCTAATCAGGCAATAATTTTTTTTTTAAATCGACTTTTGGGAACTTACATACTTTTAAATGTCTAATATTAATTTCACTAAGCAATCATTTATTTGAAAAACTGTACCTAAATGGTAGTAAGAAATTTTAGATTTAAAAGGCAATAAAGTAAAAATGCAATGATGAAATTAATTATTAAAAGAACCCTATGGAACCGTTATGGAACCCAGATAATGTTTAATATTAATATGGGTTCTGGTTCCGGTCCCTGGACTCACTCTTGTGCGAGGACAGGATGTACGCCAGGTTGACGGCCAGCGAGGGAATGGACGTAATGATATGATACTCACTCTTGTGCGAGGACTGGATGTACGCTAGGTTGACGGCCAGCGAGGGAATGCCGACGGGTAGGAGCTCACACAGGATGGCGAAGTGGTCGTAGCGCTGCCAACCCGTCAGAACTAAGCCTCGGAACCTGATGCGCGAGGAATACATCGCCACGATGCTCATCCACGCCTGGTGATTGTCCAGGTGGTAGCCTGGAGAAACAGCAATACTTTGACACTATTCATTACCTAGAGAAGTGAGTCGAAAGGATTCACACAGTGCGTGCCTTTTCTTATTTATTTTAATAAATTATAGGAATGTTACGTTATTACCACAATTTAGAGGAAGTACCTAAACTCCGTTTCATGGGGTCTAGAGTCCTAGATAGCATGGGCAGGTATAGGACTACCCATGTTAAACAGGACTCTAGACTGCATGAAACGGAGTTTAATTGAGTGTTTACCTCAGCAGAAATGTGTAGAAAACAGCAGAAGTAACATATTATTTCAAAACAACAGTATTTTCCCACTAATTCTGCTCATGGGCTGGATCGTGGGTGTTGTTTTCCAGGTATTACTGCTATTTTAAGACTTTTCAATCATTAATTGCTAGGTTGGTACTTTATGTAACTAACTAATCATAACTAATCAAAAAATGAGTGTAAAAGTGACAGTAAGGTATGCAGAAATAATAGGAGAGAGAACGAAGAATCAGAATACTTTCCGATTTACCTATTCGCGTTTTCGAGCAAAGGGGGCACACTCTAGTGTGAGAAAGTATAAGTGCTATAGATGGAATCGTTTTCGTTTCGGCCGCCAATTTTATTGATGTTATCAATGTCATTTTGATCCAAAAGGCAGTATTTATTATCTTCGGAAATGAACCACAATATGGTAAGGAATCTGGTGGAAATGATAAAATGAAGTAATAACAAAGTAATAACGTAAACAACACAACTCACAAGTTATTACACCTTCACTGACATTTCAATTCCGCCATGACACCATGACACCAAACAATGTCAACAAACCAATGCGCGTTACTGCGCATGACACTTAAGTGGAATGGTGGTTATAGCCGACTGGAAAGTACTGCCATCTGGTCAGCCCGAAAACGCGAATATTCGTCCGGAAAATGAACATCACTCATCTATTCACGGAAAGAATTACTAAATCTACTAACCTTGTAGTAGATCTATTAAAAATCTACTATTAAGTCCATTCTAGTCATTATCATTCATACTGTCATAGCCATTTAGCTAAATTTTCAATACTTTTTTAATCAGTACCTACCTATAGGTATAACCTACTACCTACTGTGATGCTGATTTGTAATGTTTATAAATTGTTAATAGATTGCAATCTGATAAACGGATTGACAAATGACAATAGATTTCTAGGTCAAGTATACTCCTGCATAATGGCTTTTAATATCAACATTTTTGAGAAAAAGTGTCAGCATGATTTAAAGGTATGCCAGAACAATTATTGTAGAAATAATGAGAAAGGAAATTTAATTCCGAATGATATTTGTCCTGAGTGAGTACTTACTGATGTTTGTGATGTACTTGTTAGAGCCGGTGGCCCCCTTGAACGCACTGGCCAGCCAGACGTTGGGGAACACGGCTGCGTACTTCTCCCACATATCCGGCACGAGGTCGGTGGCCACGTCCGGCGTGTATTTCCACACCACCGGCTCAACCAGCTCGGCCACGCCAGATGCCTTGAGCTCGGCCTCCGACAGACGCCGGAACTCGTCGTCCCAAGTCAGTGGCGTGACGCCGGGATGGCGCTGTCTCACGTATCTACACACATCAGTACGTTACCTAATTAGGTGCACTCAAACAATAATCAACGGTATTCAAAACAAAAGTATTGTCTGATAAAGGTTTGATGACATCATCCTAAGAAGTCTGTGCTAACTTGCATCTAACTCTAGTAGTTACGCTCTGATTTCATTGGTAATTCCCGCAAATAAGCAATACGTGATGGAGCCACTTCTGGACTGTTTCACATGAAAAACAATACTTTACAGAAGGAATAACGTAGAATTACCTAAAGCAGTAAAATCATCCATGAACAGGTCCATTTGAAAATGAAGAATGAAATATTGGAACTGAAACACGATAAAAGTTTTGAAGAAATGTATCGGTGAGAAAGTAGCTTACCTAATAACCTTGTTAACAATGATACATTGTCAAGGAACCTGCCAAGCAGCCAATCCGTTTCGTTCAAATACCTAGGTACCGTGTACGTTATTTGAGTGTATAACATCATTAAAGTAAAAGAAATCCCAGAAAAAACACTCCGTGTAAAAATACCAGCCAAGTCTCTTTAACTATAAAAAAAAATAGAAGAAATCTAAAAATTCAGCACTGAAAAGGAGTGATATCAAAAAAGGAGCCAAGTCAACGAATTTTCCAAATTTTAATCGTACCATTGAAATAAAAATATCAACCCCCGAGAAATACTTAAAAAAAGGACTTGGCGCATCGTTTTTTTAAAGACACTTTTCTATCCTAAAAGTATAGGAAGAACTCTACAAGTATATTTTCCTGAGTATATCACATTCATTATCGACGAATCATACTACGTTTTAATATAACTAGTACTCTTACCTACTGGCAGTTTTGGTATTTTGTCAATATTCAGAGGAAATAAACGGATAAACGAATAACGAATAAACGGAAGCGGCCTAGTCTATTCGTTATTGCCACTATTTCTAGGGTCATATTAATCAATCATACTTCTCAATATCGTGACTGAGGGAAATAGCGAAAGCGCTCATTACAAGAAGGCCGTCAATGAGATTTGTATAAGTGACTAGTGCACTGAGCCATGCTGCTCAAATAATTACTGACTAGATTTTTATCTAAAGTAATACGTTATGTAATTTATGAATTTTTTTGGTATAAAATGTTAATTAATAGCAATTAATTACACGGCGAGAAGGTTCAAAGTTTAATGCTGTAGTAGGTATGTTGATGTACCCACAAAACTATAGGTACCTACCAATCACAAACACAACTGTTCTGTATTTATTGCTTGTAAGACAATGCTATGTTTCTTTGCGTACTTATATTTAAATTTAAAATATTTTACAGAATGTTCAATATTTAATTTGAAAGTTTTGTCCCAATTTTTCTAGGCATTTCTGAACTACGTAGTATGTGAGTGGCATAAGCTTAAGAATAGAAAAATGTCTTTAAAAAAACGATGCGCCAAGTCCTTTTTTTAAGTATTTCTCGGGGGTTGATATTTTTATTTCAATGGTACGATTAAAATTTGGAAAATTCGTTGACTTGGCTCCTTTTTTGATATCACTCCTTTTCAGTGCTGAATTTTTAGATTTCGTCTATTTTTTTTTATAGTTAAAGAGACTTGGCTGGTATTTTTACACGGAGTGTTTTTTCTGGGATATCACTTCTTTTGTTAGTTTATTCATACAGCTTGTAGCACATGTCCGAGCAGGGACTAATTTCTTTAAAAAAATACGCCTCAACCGATTTGGTTACTATGAAAAGTTGCGTTTGGTATAAGATGAAAATGATTATCCAAGAAGAATAGCTTAAGTTTCGTTATAATCGATCCAGCCGTTTTCGATACATGACGTCACTTCCGGTTTTGAAATAGCGGCCGAATTCCGGTATAGGTAATAAGAAAACAATCTAGTTTTATCTAGTTGATACCTTCATGAACGACCATCTGAATTCCTAATCCCTATATTTCCGTAAAATCGGTCATGCCGTTTGTAATATATGACGTCACTTCCGGTTTCATTTAGTGGTTCCTGCCGCCATTTCCGGTACCATTAATTTATTTATTCATTTTTCACAATTGATTTTTCAAATAAATAGCAGAATGAATACGCAGGAGCTAGTTCAGTTGCAATCGGTACAGGCGTTTTAGATATATGACGTCACTTCCGGTTTCAGGAATGGCGGCCGAGAACACTGCTACCTTGAATATATAAATTGTATTGTCTATGTTACAATGTAAGTTAATTATGTACGTATTTTAAGTATAATTTGTTGAAATAAGTTAAATATTGCGTATTTATGACGTCACTTCCGGTTTAGAAAATAAGAAAATAATATTTTTTTTTATTGATACTTCATATAGATGACCATCTAAATCGAATGGCGCTAATTTCGTTCTAATCGGTCCAGACGTTTTTGAGTTATGACGTCACTTCCGGTTTCAAAATGGCGGCTTCCGGTTGGTTTTATAAAAAGGCACCTCAGACGCCAAAAGTGCACATGTGGTAAAAATTTCAGGTCGATCGGTTCAGCCGTTTAGGCTGTGGCGGTGATAGCGACGTTTCGTGATATCATCAGAATCATCATCATCTTCAGAATCAGAAAGTGGTGTAATTTCACGGTTTTCTCGGTCCTCTAGCGCGCAAATGGCATAACCTATTGTTCCCAAATTTGGTATATGTAGTGGGGTGGGCCATAGCTCGAAATTAAGATATTTCGCAACAATGTGAGATTTACCAATTTTGAGATCCAGTAGGCCGAAAATGCCATGTTGTTGCTTACAGTAAAAGTGTTTGGTCTGCTCCTCAGTTTATTAGGCATTTACGGTATGTTGAGTGACTGTGAGTGTATAGTACGACTTGGCTGGGTGGAGCGACCGCTCCACTAGATATCCCCATAAAAAAACACTCAGTGTAAAAATACCAGCCAAGTCTCTTCAACTTAAAAAAAATAATGAAATCTAAAAATTCTGCACTGAAAAGTAGTGATGATCAAAAAATTTGCCAAGTCAAAACTTTATTTGAAAATCAAAAAATACTTGGCGCATCGTGTATATAAATAGTTGAGAAGTATATGCCAGATATGAAATATCCCAGCAAACACTGGGACATGCCAGGGACGTCCCCGCCACGTCCCAAAGAGCTCCCAAAGAGGTCCCAGGGAGGTCCCCGTTACATCCCAGGGACATGGCGGCCAGGTCCAATAACCCTCCCAAACTGGTCCCAGGGAGGTCCCCGCCATGTCCCAGGGAGGTCCCCGCCATGTCCCAGGGAGGTCCCAAAGTGGTCCCTGCCATGTCCCAGGGAGGTCCCAGAGAGGTCCCCGCCATTTTCCAAAGAAATCGTGTTACTGGTGCCCACTGTTAGAGAACTAAACAACTAAATAACAGCCTTTGGCATTACATGCCTTGGACAAAAAAATAAAATTGTAATAAATAATTGATTTCTCCGTCAGTTTAGATCGGATTTCAATTCTGTGAACGAAATTACGTATACAATTACAATTGTGATTAGTACACAAATACAAATTACATTACCCCAGCATGTTTTGAACACACGATCTTGTGGGTAGAAGGCTGGCGGGCTAACCACGGGACCACGGCGCGAAGTGAGAAAGAGGACGCTTTAGACATGCTTTGAGTAGATTTTTGAAACATTGAAACATAAGAGAAATCTGTTTAAATGTGTTGAGATTTCTGGCATAGTTTAAGATACCTACTAATCAACATCTTAATAATTAATAATTATCGTAAATTGATTATGGATACAAAAAAGCTTTAGTACACCTACAATGGTGTCGTTATTCGAATTAGCTATGATAGGTAATTCTACAAAATCGGAAATATTTACATGCTCTTTAAAGACAATTGATTCAATTACTTTATTATTAATCAAAAACGGCGTGCTGCAAAAGGAATCTAAAACTTGGTAACTCACAAGTCCAACACATTTTCTGAAGCATAAAAAGAGGTCCCAAAAGGGACCTCCCTGGGACATGGCGGGGACGTCCCAAAATGGATATCCCAAATGGGACCTCCCTGGGACATGGCGGGGAGGTCCCAAAAGGGAGAACTTTCAAAAAGTGATGTCCCAAATGGGACCTCCCTGGGACATGGCGGGGACATCCCAAAAGGGATATCCCAAATGGGACCTCCCTGGGACATGGCGGGGAGGTCCCAAAAGGGATATCCCTTTTGGGATTTTGGGGACATGGCAGGGACGTCCCTGCCATGTCCCGTGTTTGCTGGGATACATCAAATATACATCTATACATATAATATACCTATAATGCCCTAAAAAACAATGCACCAAGTATTTTTTGATTTTCAAATAAAGTTTTGACTTGGCAAATTTTTTGATATCACTACTTTTCAGTGCAGAATTTTTAGATTTCATTATTTTTTTTAAGTTGAAGAGACTTGGCTGGTATTTTTACATGGAGTGTTTTTTTTATGGGGATATCACTATTTTTTTTAGTTTATTCTTACAACTTATGTATGACACATATCAAATGAACAATTACTAAATCCTTTAAAAAAAATCACCCTTTACAATTTGGTTATTCTCATGAAGAATAGCAAAGGTTTCATTCCAATCGGTCAACCCAGTTTCGAGATATGGCAACACTTCGGTTTTCAAAATGGCTGCTGAACTTTCTGCACTGCCACATAGAATTTATAACTATAAATGATGTGTATAATTTTAAGCTTTCTGAATATGTATTTATTGTATAGGAGGGGATTATAATAATTTATAAATTTGAATGACGTCATTTCCGGTCTCATATATAGGAAAATTCTAGTTTAACTGTTCCTATTCCATATAGATGGCCTTCCTAATCGTTTGGCGCTAGTTTCATACCGATCTGTCAACCAGTTTTCGAGACATATTACGTTTCTTCCGGTTTCCAAATGGCTGCTGAAATCACTGCCCTCTTGAATTATAATTTAAACATGATTACATTTATTATTAGCTGTCTCAAATAGTATATTTATTGCATCAAAATGTAAATTTGTGAGATTTTTAAAATGTGTGACGTCATTTCCGGTTTTGGTATGGGAAACTGCAAATATTATTGATAATAATACATAAAGTTGACCGTCTAAATTATTTAGCGCTGGTTTCGTTCAAATCTATTTAGACGTTATTAAGATATGATGTCACTTCCGGTTGCAAAATGGCGGCTTTCTGTTGGTTTTATAACAAGTCAAATAAGATATCAAAAGTACATACGTTACATAAATATCAAAATAATTGGATCAAATTTGTTGCCAAAATGCCAATCGATGAATTTCAAATTTCATGACGTCATTTCCGGTTTCGTTAAAATAAATTTTAGTCTGTTGCTATTGATAATCCATATAGATGACCGTCCGAATCGTTTGGCGCTATTTTCGTTCCAATCGGTCCAGCCGTTGTTGAGATATGATGTCACTTCCGGTTTCAAAATGGCGGACAAAAAAAGTCAAGGGGGGGAGGGCAAATCAGACGCCAAAAGTGCACACGTGGTAAAAATTTGAGATCAATCGGTTCAGCGGTTTAGGCTGTGGCCTGTTTACCGGATTTGAGCTCCAGCCTACTACCTACTACTACTACTACTACTACTACTACTACTACTGATTATGAAAACCGCCCTAAAACACGATTTTCACGGCCCTCTAGCTCGCAAAGGGCGTAGCCTATTATTCCCAAATTTGGTATATGTGGTGGGGTGGGCCATAGCTCGAAATTAAGATATTTCGCATTAATGTGAGATTTCCCAATTTTAAGATCCAGTAGGCCGAAAATGCCACTTTGATGCTTACAGTAGGGGTGTGCGAAGCTTCGAAATAATCGAAGCTTCGAAGTCGAAAGCTTCGACTTCGACTTCGAAACCCTTTTTTCCAAAAAACGAAGCTTCGAAAATGTTCGAAGCTTCGATTTGCGTCTTCAAACTTGGCGCGACTTTCGAGGTAAATATATTTTCGTGTAGTTGGTACTTCCGAAGTCGAGAAGTTTTTGCGGTCGGCCATCTTGGTTTTAACGTCGACGCTTGCTGTCACGCTGTGCTTACTTGAAAAGGTTATGTGCCGTGTTTATTTTCGGAGATTTTAGAAATATAATGGATTTATCCGACGAAAACGAAGATGAAGTAGGCCTACTAGTGGAGGAAGGTAGTAATTCAGTTCAAGTTTAATGTTTTGTTCCAAATTCTGATTTTTTTTGAGTGAAATCAAAATCTTCGACTTCGACTTCGACTTCGGAATTTTAGGAGGTCAAATCTTCGACTTCGACTTCGAAATCAAAAATCCACCTTCGCACACCCCTAGCTTACAGTAAAAGTGGGTTTGCTCCAGCCTTTTTAAATGAGAGTGTGCGCGCGCCGTACGACTTGGCTGGCGTGGAGCGACCGCTCCACTAGATCCGTGAATATTTAAAACAAATGAAAAATATTAAGCAACCTAGAGAGTTATTTTAAATTGAACCAGTTTAATGTTAGTTTAACTAATACTCTGTGTTTTGGTAATTACTTTGCGATGCGCGTGACGTGATGAAGGAACAACTGCGTGCGGCTCCACTTGTTGTCCACCATTGCCAGCCCGCAGCGCACACATTCCCCGAGATAATAGACCTCGTCGCAGCCGATGTGCAAGTAGCGGATGCCGGGATGAGACGAGATCATTTGGTCCACCATCGCAGTCAGCAGGGCGTAGGTGGCGTTGTGTGTGGGGCAGATCACCTGCACATGTCAAGCATTCGTTAGTGTTCGGCAATAAACAGTTCTAATGGAGGTGCAAACAAAATGTTTGATGTACCATCTACACTCAGCAAAACTACATTGATCAATCAACAACTCTGATTGACTGAATGTTAAATCACACCATCAGAAGACAGTCCAAACGATCTCCTTGTCTCACTCTAGTAGGTGACCTCTCATTTCAATGATAATAACATCGTAGTGGCTAAAGCTCCGCCGGCGGAATTCATTGCTAGGAAATGTCTTCCGCCGCAAATGCGTTGATTAGCTAGAACTGGACAAGTCACCAACAGCTGTTCTTAAGTGTGTAGCAGTTTACAACGCATCCCAGCATGAGCAGCTTCGTAGCTCAGGCGGTAAGGCGTTTACCTGTGGTGCAAGGGTGCGCCGGTTTGAATCTGGTCGCCGACGTACTTTTTTATTTTGAAATTTTCACAAGTTTGAATTTTGTCTAACCATAGAGTTATTTTTTTTAAGTTGCCCAGCTTTAATGTTCGCACGTTCGAATTTGTCTACCCATAGAGAGTTTTATTCCTTAGGCTGCCCAGTAAACTAATGCGCGCGCAATGTGACAGTTGTCTAGCCAATCAACGTATTCGCGGCGGAAGACATTTTTTTAGTAATAAATTCCGCCGGCGGAACTTTAGCCACAGCATAATAACAAGCATTGATTGTTACGGAACATGACCAGCAGTTATTTAAATGTGTTCAACAATAACTTTTCACTTTGTCAAGTGTTGTAGTATACCTACACAACACTTGAACCAAACTTTCTCTGTAGGTACCTAGATAATTACTGAGGGCACGTGGGAAAGAAAGCAATTTTCCAGTCTATATTCGGTTTCAAAAACTGTTCATATTCGAAGCGTAAATGGCGAAGGTAGGTAGCTACTAGAACATTTTGTGATTAATATCTAAGCCTAAAAAGCAATGCGTTCCATGCGTGTTACGAAACAAACCACTGGAAATTGTATAATTTTCAATTTCAACCAACCTTCTTCAACCTTCAAGAGGGTTTCCAACCTTCTTTTGGTAAATTTGCTATGGGGATCATTTCAAAGTACCTATACTACCTATTAGAACTTCACATGACCGTCTTTTGACTGAATTAATTGTTACTGGTTAAACCTCTCCTACTCTAGAGTAAGCTTACTGGTTTCTACTTGTACTGACCTGTGGATATCGATGCACTTCCCTCATATCCGCATACTTGTGCAGCTTGAGAATGAACTCCATGTGTCCAAATGTCTGAATCAGCGGAATCACCATCAGACTGTTTGCCGATGCCAGCTGCAAGATGCCTTTGATGTCGGACTTAGAGTACGCGTTGTACGCAGGGAAGTCCTGCAGTTGCGGCCCGCTGTACGGAAACATGTCTTCGTATTCCAGTAGAATCCCCGTAGCTCCCAGAGACTTTAACAGCGGGAACAGTTCCTCATAATATCCCATCCGCGGTGGTGCACCTTTAAGATCAAGATGCACTATCCTATCCCCTTTAAACAGCGGAGTCTCTTTCTTGCTGCCAGAACTTTTAATCACGTTCACTTCGTTGTTGTCCGCGTCTGTATTCGGATTTAGCAAACGCCGCGACACTCTACCTTCTTCCGCTCTGATCCGAACGTCGTTCATTATTCTCGCTTCGTAGGCCTTCTGTTTGGCGATGTGTAACGCACTTTGTGTCATCGTCGAGAACTCGTTGATGTTTTCCATCTTACTGGCGTGCTTCGGAATGTGGTGGACTGTCGTACCGCGGTACACGGATTGGGATCGAAGGGGCGATGAATCGTCCGCCGATAACCGATACAAGATCAGTGTGAATGCAGCGATGATCATTGCAATCACCATACACACCTGTGCCTTGCCTCTTGGCCGGATTTTCCACAAGATCATGTTGATGGTTGTGACAGAAAGGTGATCACACAGACATTGATTTTGTTGACGCCTTCCCCACTCGTTAAAACTTATATTAGAAGAAAGCTTGTTGTATTCCTATTTGATGGCCATTTAATAGTGAGCTTCAGTGCACAATTCATGTTGTAATTATTAACTATTCAAGCATGAAATAGAGAAACTTGAATGATAACAAACCTCTACCGCCATTCAACTGTCAAACCAGCCAGTTGCAGCCAGGCAAGTGTTTAGTCAAGGTCAAACTGAGGCCACGCCTCCATTTAGCAGCAATTTTTTTAAATTTGAAGGCGGGAAATATATTGATTTTCCAATGTTCAGCAAGTAAGAAATCTACCTATGAAAAATTATTGTAAAGCTTTTAACACGTTATTTCATGTTATTATATAGATATCAGAGGAAAGATGATATATGTATGAATGCAAATGGCACTTTTAAAATGTTTAATGTCACAATTTAATTCATGTAGGAGTCCTGTAGATTACAATAATCAGTAGTTGTAACTTATAATAACTAATTACAATTTAGTATAAACCATGACTTATTTCCTTGAACTTCTCATTTCATGCCTAGAATAACAAGTAACAAGTCCTTCAAGCCAATGTATTTCAATTACGTACAACACTCCTTTTAACATTTGAAGAGCAAAAGTCGTCCATCCATCAAGTCATATTGTGTAGGTGTTCATTTGAACCACACACATTTGTGGTAGGTAATCGGTCCATTACTCCCAAGTTAATCAAGAATAATCAAAAACCATGTCACTTTTATTTGGACAATTAGGTAACTGGCGCCCAAGAATGAGTTCATCATTGTAAAAAAATTTCATGGAATACAGTAATGACCAATTTTCTTTAATTCTCGGTTTTGTGAAAAACATATGCACGAAGTTTATACATATATAAAATACGTCCTGACAAAGGAGAGCATAAATGTAGTCCAGGTTGGCAGGAGGAGGACTTCATGGCTCAAGAATCTCAGGGATTGGTTCGGGCAGAGCACGGGTCCTTGTTCAGAGCTGCAGCATCCAAAGATGAAATAGAAATTATGATCGCCAACCTCCAACCTTCATTAGAAGAGGGCACATGAAGAAGAAGAAGATAGGTTGAGATGGGGTTGATCACATTTTAAACAAGTTGTTATATATGTAACTATAAAGATAGTTTATTGTTTATTTCAATAAAATGCATCAATGTGATATCAAATAATTTGATATGAACAGACTGGGAGTAGCATTACTTGATGGTAACTGCAGTGCAGTCTCTATGCTTCAGTGAACCATGTCAAATGATTACATTACCTCTATACAATTCTGTTCCTCAGAGATCCCAAAGTCCATTTCTTTCTCAATTTTGCTTTGCAAACTTTTGGAAGAAAGTAGGTAGCATTAAAGCAATTTGACTGAAGTCAACAATTACCTACAGTTAAATTGAAGTACTACACCTATCTAACAAAATAACTGGTGTCAATATTATAATTCATTGAAGCTCACCTCAAGAATCATTGAAATGGACTTCCGGTCGCCTTCTCTTGAGACTAATTCTTGAGATTCACGTTTTTAAACCGTTCTACTCTTGCTTTGTTAAAAACTTGAAAAAGTGGAAGGCTAGCACGTAAGTAGTTGTCAACTTTTTGAAGTTTGAAACAATGAAAACGAAAGGGTTTCAAAGACAAGAAAGCTCAACAATTAGCCTCCTGAGGTACGGTTTTGAATGGTTTTGACATTGATCTGGGAGTGGACTTGGCTTGACCGAGTTCAAGTGACCATCAGACGAGGTGCAATGTTCATCGCCATCAGCTCTTGGAACAGCAGCTTAGCCGCATACGGCAGCTTCACTTGCGATATCTGAAACACAAGCGCAACCGCATTCAAGCAACATTATGAAGACAAAGACATAATGAAACCCTGAAGAAGGAGTGACTTGCTTGTTGAGATCAGTTACCTGAGTCTTGTTCTTGCATCCCTTGCACTCGAAGGTGTTGTTGCGGAGGTTGGCGATGGCGATGAGACCACACAGATTGCACACATGTATCCGGTAGGGGTCGGACACCTCAAACAGCCGCTCTCTCAGGAACTGTGCCGCCCCGTGGGAGATCTGACAGTCGCGCTCCATCTCCCCGAACCGCAAGCCTCCGTCTCTGTTGAAGAATAGAGGCATCAATTACAAAAACAGCCATATTGGCCTACCATGTGTAAACAAACTTTCAAAGTAGGTATTTTCACAACTTTAAATAATCCCTTCCTAGGTAGGTGGTTATACAGATAAATTACAAAATTGATTGGAGAACTATCCATTAGGCTTACAAATGATCATGTGATAATTATTATGTGAAGAAGTCACAAAGTCTGTTTGCCTCAAACAATTTGAACATTTTGTAAGCCTCATGGATAGTTTTATGACTCAATAATTTTTTAATTTATCTGTCAAACAACTTGACATATCTCAAGAAGCTTTCAGATGTGAAATAATATTGAGTTATTTCATATCTTTATTAAAAGTTAGTGAAATGTTCTTCTGTGTAAATTTGTTGAATGCGTAAAATGTAGCGACTTATATTTGTCCGTAAAACTGTATTTGCATGATACTTGCTCTGCCCTCCATGTCTACCTAGTACCTAGTATGCAATGTCTCACCTTGCTCTGCCCTCCATGTCTAGTATGTAATGTCCTACCTTGCTCTGCCCTCCATGTCTAGTATGTAATGTCCTACCTTGCTCTGCCCTCCATGTCTAGTATGTAATGTCCTACCTTGCTCTGCCCTCCATGTCTAGTATGTAACGTCCTACCTTGCTCTGCCCTCCATGTCTAGTATGTAATGTCCTACCTTGCTCTGCCCTCCATGTCTAGTATGTAACGTCCTACCTTGCTCTGCCCTCCATGTCTAGTATGTAATGTCCTACCTTGCTCTGCCCTCCATGTCTAGTATGTAATGTCCTACCTTGCTCTGCCCTCCATGTCTAGTATGTAACGTCCTACCTTGCTCTGCCCTCCATGTCTAGTATGTAATGTCCTACCTTGCTCTGCCCTCCATGTCTAGTATGTAATGTCCTACCTTGCTCTGCCCTCCATGTCTAGTATGTAATGTCCTACCTTGCTCTGCTCTCCATGTCTACTATGTAATGTCCTACCTTGCTCTGCCCTCCATGTCTAGTATGTAATGTCCTACCTTGCTCTGCCCTCCATGTCTAGTATGTAATGTCCTACCTTGCTCTGCCCTCCATGTCTAGTATGTAATGTCCTACCTTGCTCTGCTCTCCATGTCTAGTATGTAATGTCCTACCTTGCTCTGCCCTCCATGTCTAGTATGTAATGTCCTACCTTGCTCTGCTCTCCATGTCTACTATGTAATGTCCTACCTTGCTCTGCCCTCCATGTCTAGTATGTA
Source organism: Leuctra nigra (assembly GCA_934045905.1). Taxonomy (NCBI): domain Eukaryota; kingdom Metazoa; phylum Arthropoda; class Insecta; order Plecoptera; family Leuctridae; genus Leuctra; species Leuctra nigra. Next base: position 33,776,255 of record OW203767.1, on the reverse strand, counting down.
ATGTCCTACCTTGCTCTGCCCTCCATGTCTAGTATGTAATGTCCTACCTTGCTCTGCTCTCCATGTCTACTATGTAATGTCCTACCTTGCTCTGCCCTCCATGTCTAGTATGTAATGTCCTACCTTGCTCTGCCCTCCATGTCTAGTATGTAATGTCCTACCTTGCTCTGCCCTCCATGTCTAGTATGTAATGTCCTACCTTGCTCTGCTCTCCATGTCTAGTATGTAATGTCCTACCTTGCTCTGCCCTCCATGTCTAGTATGTAATGTCCTACCTTGCTCTGCCCTCCATGTCTAGTATGTAATGTCCTACCTTGCTCTGCCCTCCATGTCTAGTATGTAATGTCCTACCTTGCTCTGCCCTCCATGTCTAGTATGTAATGTCCTACCTTGCTCTGCCCTCCATGTCTAGTATGTAATGTCCTACCTTGCTCTGCCCTCCATGTCTAGTATGTAATGTCCTACCTTGCTCTGCTCTCCATGTCTACTATGTAATGTCCTACCTTGCTCTGCCCTCCATGTCTAGTATGTAATGTCCTACCTTGCTCTGCCCTCCATGTCTAGTATGTAATGTGTTGCTCTGCCCTCCATGTCTACCAAGTACCTAATACCCAGGGTTGGGTAGGTATAATACTCGACGTCTAAAATGGGTATAATACCTAGTATAATACGCTTCTAATATTACACGTTGTAAATTATATTTTGCGACACATATTTTACACGTCTAAAATAAAAATTTGTAGGAAATGATAGAGTTGCCGTGATCGACATGTAGGTAGTTTGATTATTAATTAATTACAATACAGGGTGTCTTTTTAATATTAGTTAAATACCTAGTTTGCCATCAACATGTGGATCAGGAAACAAATTCTGATTGTCAAGAGTACAATATTTATTTTCAGTTTGAAGTAGGTACCTATAGGGGCGAGTGAATATTTAAAAAATAAGATATTTAGAACATTGTTTTGAATATTTGAAAAGATTTGTGCGTTCAAATCTTATTTTCCCAACTATTCGATATTCGCTTCGATATTCGAAATATTTTGTGTCAAATATTTGATATTCACATCAAAGTAAATAATCACCATTTGCACACCCCTAGATCGAAATTATAAAGTGCAACCTAGGAGTGACAAAATCTTGATTGTTACCTATAAAGGTGGATTCACACGGCCGTTCCGAACTTCCCAAGTTTGCGGAAGTTCCGAATCGCCGTTCCAAAAACTCCCCTGTGAACTATGAAAAGATTCGAACGCGAAGATTGAGTTCCAAACTTTCATAGAGTTTTTGGTACGGCGATTCGGAACTTCGGCAAACCTGGGAAGTTTGAAACGGCCGTGTGAATCCACCTTAAGACTAGAAGTTAAAAGTTTGATCATTTAATGCAAAAATTTGAAACTTTCCATTGAGTGGAAACAAGGTGTAAGAGTGTGATTGGCATAAAATATGAAGAAAATAATTTACGACGTGAATATTCTACATATTCTACATTTTCTACATATTAGCCGCGTATTTTAGACGTGTATGTCTAATATTATTTTAGACGCGTCACTACCCAACCCTGCTAATACCTATGTAATGTAATGTCCTACCTTGCTCTGCCCTCCATGGGCTGTCGCACTAGGATCTGCACCGGGCCGCGGGCGCGAGAGTGGATCTTGTCGTCCACCATGTGCTTGAGTCTCTGATAGTATGTGGGGCCGAGGAACACCTGCGCGTTGATCTTCCGCCCCGTGTGTCCGTTGTACATGATCTGCACAGTCATAGGAAACATAACAACTCAACAACCAAACATATCAACAGATTCAGTATAAAATATAAAAAATACCTACATAAAAATTCAATATAAAAATCATCCCAGAAAAAAAACACTTTGCGTAAAAAAGCAGTGAAGTCTTTTCAACTAAGAAAAAAATTAAAGAAATCTAAAATTCAGCACTGAAAAGTAGTGATATCAAAAAATGGGCCAAGTCATTTAAAAAATAAAATAAATACTTTGCACATTGTGTAGGTAAAAATACAGAAGCTCAAATAAACATTGGATAAGCTTTTGACACTGAAATCTGAGCGTAGGTATTCACTGGTCTACCTACTTTTTCCTAGTGCACTTCCTTGCCCTCTTAATATTTTGCTTACTTTCCTTCTATTATGGCCCCAAATCTGTAGGTATCTATCACGTGAAATATTAATGAATGATACTCTGTCTTGAAAAATGTCCAAAAATGGTAGGAGAAACATGCATAATTTAATAAGCAATTCGAAGTTTGGGATATTTCGTCATGTTTTTTATAAAATAATTTATTTCAGTCAACAGTTTTGATTTAATGATTTTAATATCAAAATCTTTCTCAGGACAAAAAATTATCAAATTTTCATCATAAAGATGAGAAAACAGACATGACTTACTATTATTTATTTAATACAGACATCATTTATTTGTATAAATAATTGTATAAAAAAACATGACAAAATATCTCAAAACTTTGAATTGCTTCAATAATAAAATATTAGTCATGAATCTTTAAAAACATGTTCATGCATTGCGGTTTCAGTGGAAGCCACATAGTACAAGGAGACAAGTACGCACCTCGTTGCCTCTGAGGTGATATCCGTACTCCTGCAGCAGCGAGGATATCTTCTGCACGTTGACGGCATCGTTGAACGGAGTCGCGTCTCCGATCTCGCCCTTGTTGGAGGAGACTTTGCCCTGGAGGCACTCGATGAGATGGCCGATGGTCATGCGCGAGGGGATCGCGTGGGGGTTGATGATGATGTCGGGGGTCAGCCCCTCGCACGTGAACGCCATGTCCTGGGGATCACACGTGACATGTCACATTACACTCAAGAACACATATCATGTTTGCAACTCGATGAGATGGCCGATTGTCATGCGCGAGGGGATCGCATGGGGGTTGATGATGATGTGGGGGTCAGCCCCTCGCACGTGAACGCCATGTCCTGCGCATCACACGTGACATGTCACATTACACTCAAGAACACATATCATGTTTGCAACTCGATGAGATGGCCGATTGTCATGCGCGAGGGGATCGCATGGGGGTTGATGATGATGTGGGGGTCAGCCCCTCGCACGTGAACGCCATGTCCTGCGCATCACACGTGACATGTCACATTACACTCAAGAACACATATCATGTTTGCAACTCGATGAGATGGCCGATGGTCATGCGCGAGGGGATCGCGTGGGGGTTGATGATGATGTCGGGGGTCAGCCCCTCGCACGTGAACGCCATGTCCTGGGGATCACACGTGACATGTCACATTACACTCAAGAACACATATCATGTTTGCAACTCGATGAGATGGCCGATGGTCATGCGCGAGGGGATCGCGTGGGGGTTGATGATGATGTCGGGGGTCAGCCCCTCGCACGTGAACGCCATGTCCTGGGGATCACACGTGACATGTCACATTGTACCTATTCATAAAAAAATATTTTTGCAAAATATATGAAAATATTTGTAAAAAAAACTGTTCAAAAACATGTAAAGTTTGTGCAAGAGCAAAATCAGCCAATTAAGTGCAATTACAGGCTATTCCATTTCAAAAGGGGAATGGAAACCACGCCCATTCCACCTTGCTATTGGTTGTTGGTTCGAGGCGGGAAACAAATTCATAGAAGCCAACGGAAAAACTTGAAGGTGCCAACTTAGCTGAGAAAGTACTAACATATTACAACAGATTAAAATTACTTTTTAAATGTATTTTGTTGACCCAGGATATTAAATAGAGGATTTTATGGCAACAAGTGATAAATGATTTACTTTATATGACTGATTTATAGATCTAGTGGTCCTCAACCACTTGAGTGATAATCACCAAAGCAAAATTTTTATGGTAGTGGTACTGCAAACTATGCCATCTGTGGGAGAATTGCGAACTTCTTGGAACTTCCATTCCCCTTTTGAAATGGAATAAACTGTATCTTTATGATGTTTGAAAATTTTTAAATTAATAGTAAAAAACAATTAAAAATTGTTTAATATAATTATCACGCTATATTAAACAGATTTTATCTGTGTAAAACTGTGTTTCAATTAATGATTTTTTTTTAAGAATGAGACAAAATAACTCTGGCAAATCATTAAAATTTAAAACGTATTAATTTGTAATATTTCTGAAAACATTAATCATTATTATTAGGTAGCAAATTCTTCATTGGACTCGAAATATTTACAGTTATGAATTAATTGAGCGAGCGTAGCGAGCGTCACCACGGTACTCTTATGGCACTTTCTCTGTGTGTTTTTTTTTTTTTGTTTTGTTTTTTTTTTTTTTGTGGTCACAGCCCAGGTCAAACCGCTCAAGCAATCGATCTGAAATTTTGTACACATACTAACGTAATCTATGCGGTCCCTGGGATCGTTTTTGAATGGGCTCCCGTGATTGGTTCAAATTTTAAAAAAATTATCTTTCGATTGGGTGCTTCGATCTATTTGAAATTTAGCAAAAACATTGCAACCAACATTGTACCCAATCATAAAAAGTTTCAGCCAAATCCTCCTATTGGTTCAAATTTAAAACCATTTTTCATGTGATTTTTGACATTTAAACTAGAACAGATTGACCGATCAACTTGAAACTTCGCGTGGTCATTGGTACCAACATTTTAGATATTTTTGCCAATTTTCAGTCTAATCTGTCGTTATTTTCAAAAGTTTTGTCATTTTAAGCAGGGTTGGGTCATTACGCGTAGAATATTAATTTTCTACATACACGTAGAATAACACGTAGAATATGTAGAATATTATTGTAGAATATTTTTTATAAGTACCAGTGGATTGACAGTGGTAAAATTTGGAAAAGTTGGCAAAGACCAAAATATATTATTTTGCTTTATTAGTTGCCCTATTTTCAACTTAGCTTTAGAGTGGTCGAGTTCAAATCTTTTCTATTTATTCTACTCGTATTGTATCTTGTATCAGACGGTCACAACCTTAATTTTGGCAAATTAGATAGCAATCCTACCTCTTAATTAATAAGCCCATTATCACACTTCCCCTACAATGCTACAATAGGGAACACTCAATGATTTGAATATGTATTGCAGGAAAAGCCATTAATTAAGCAAGATTGTAAAAAATTTAAATTAAAACAACATTTCAAAATAATTTCTAATTGAAGAGACATAACTATGTAGAATGGAACGTAAATTTCTACTTAAAAGTTGTGTGCATATTCTTCATGTTTGGATAATTGAATCTAGATTACAGCATCCAGCATTACAGCTAGCAACTACCAAAGTCCCAATGAGATGATTGAGTATCACTTTGCGTTTTTATGTTAATATTAAATTTAGAAGAAATAAATTGTAGTTGGTCTCTCTCGTATCAACAATTTGGTAGAGTTGTTATGTACTAGGTAGGTAGGTACTCATAGTAAAGTAAAATGCTGTTATATTGAAAACAAATCAATAAAATGATCATTATAATCCAAATCAATATGATTTTCTAAAAAATAATATTCTACGTGTAGAATATGTCATCTACATCAATATTCTACATTACATATTCTACGGAAGAATATACGCGTAGAATACCCATTTTCTACGCGGAATATTCTACTGACCCAACCCTGATTTTAAGGTAATTTTATTCCATAATCTTGAAAAATGTATACTAAATTGTCATCCCTGCCTTCTTTAAGCTTCTGTTCCAAGGCAAGGCCTGTAGAGCAGCCAAGCTATCCACAATGTACAGTAAAATGAAAGCATTTTTGAGCTAGCGCATAAAATCAGATGCAGTACGAAGGCCAAATCCTCTAATTGGTTTAAGTTTAAATAATGTCTTCTGATTGGTCGACAATAAAAATGTTCACATTAAGTTCAAATTTTGCATGGTGATCAAGACCAACTTAATATTAAATTTTACATATTGTAAGCCCAATCAGTCAAGTATTAATTGTAATTTTACGAGTTTAGTATGGGATGTCACAAGAGATTTCTGGAGAAGGTATGTAGGTAAGACTTCACGACACAATGGATCTGTTATTCATCCAGAGTATTATGGAGATTGAAAAATTGCAGAGAAAATCGTCTTGTGCCGTGTCGTGCATCGTTACTATGGGGATGTTGCATGTTCTGTGCTCGCTCATCAACGCGTTACACTGAGCGTTTTCCTAGTAATATTAATTGATCAACTGGAGAGAGTCTCCTATTGATTGGTAAACTCACCTCCTGCCTGTACTGGATGCCGCAGGTTCCCTTCTGTCCGTGCCGCGATGCGAACTTGTCCCCTATCTGCGGGATGCGCACCGAGCGCACTCGGATCTTGCAGAACTTGTACCCCTCGGAGTTCAAGGTCAGCATCACCTGGTCCACGATGCCGGTCTCGCTGTTGCGCAGGAACGTCGAGGCATCGCGCTTGGTGTAGCGCTTAGTCGCTCCGTCAAGCTGCAGGCAAACATGAGATTAGGGCCATTCCATCAGTGTTGAGTAAGTTACTTGAGAAAAGGAACTTCGTTAAAGTTAACCCTGCGTTACCAACATGGGGTTTCTCAAACCCCACGAATTGTTTTTTCCTCTTTGTTTCATTACTAAGTTGCAATATCAACCCTGCCTTCTCAGTACCTTCAAGTTGAACTGTCTAGCAATGAAAACTATCGCTAGATCGAACGAGATATGCTTAGTTTTATAATTGTGGTAATTCAACATTATTTTGGGTGTAGGAAACTCCACCTCCGCAATGGCGTGACCAAGCTGAGTTTCAAGGTCACACCTAAATATTAATTAAATATTGATTAAAGCATATTAAAGTGAGTGTTCACAAATTATTTTTGATCAATGTGAATATTAGAAGACACTTGATGAACATTTGACCTAAAAAATCTCGATATAAATTTCAAAACAAATAATTAAATTTATCGTCATTTTTTTAGCACAGAATTCCCATAAGAGATAAAAACGTAAAAACTTGAATTCCATATTTTTTTACGGGAAGAAAACAACATCTACATGATCTGTCGAAGAGTCTTCTTCAGTAATATTAATAATTAAAAATTCCAATTTTGACATTTTAAATTTTTTTTGATTTTATTTGTGTGCCAATGCCAAAAAAGCAGGCATTTATTGTTAAAATTTTACAAATACATAATTATTTTTAAATATTTAACTTTTCTACTCTTAGTACATAGTAATACTAATAACAATCCCTACTGTAAAGACCAAAATACTAGTGATTCCAGCATGTTGCAAAAGCTATTTTACTTTTGGGGTTTCTTACACCCCGCCTCCGTAATGGTGGGAAAAAATGGGACCTCATGAATGCAGGGTTAAGTTACTTGGTCAAAAAAGGAACTTCGTTAAAGTTAAGTTACTTGGTCAAAAAAGGAACTTAGTTAAAGTTTTAAGTTACTTCATGAAAAAAGGAACTTACAAGTTACCAGTTACCCAAAAGTAACTTGCAAAGTTACTTTTAAAGTTACCGCGATGGATTTTTAGGGAAAAAACGTGAATATTGTGGCAGGGTAATAGTGGTTTCAAACGTAATGTCATACATGCAGTGTAGTATTTTTGTCTGCACAAAGTATCACGGCAAATAGTTTCATTTTCACGCATTTTTATCACCATATAAATCTACAAAAGATAGAAATTCACACGTAACGAAATTGAAATACTAGAAGAAGTTATAAACAATGCTTAGCACAAGTAATGGCGACGATGGTTGAAGGGAGAATGAGCTGCTAGTGCTACGTCACACTGCAACAAGCCAAGGTCAAGTGAGGGGGTGAAGGGAAAGTGATTCTCATTGGTCCTTCTACCCCTCCCCACACCCTTATCATCACTGGCCGGGCGAGAGCAAGCACATTCCACAGCAATGACTCATGCAGCTGCACTGACTGCCAGTGGAAACTTGTTTTGATGGCAGATCGCTACTCCAGAAGTATAAGTTGGGACATTTTGGGAAGATTGCTGAAAAAGTAGAGTCTGTTCAAACGAAAAAAGGAACTTTGCAAGTAACGTAACGTAATATAGACGTTACATCAATAAAGGAACTTTATCAGTTAAAGTTCCTGACTGAAAAAAAGGAACAAAGTTATCACCCAAGTTCCTGAAATGTAATGCGTTACCGGTAACGCGTTACTTTCGTTAAGTTACTACTCAACACTGCATTCCATATCATGCGAAAATCGAGTTTTGCTTTCCAAATCATTGATTTTCTGTGTTTTCGTTTATTTCACTGAAATTTTTTTCCATTTCAGAAGTCTGCCAGAAAAATGCAAACTTCCAGGGTTATATCATAGGAGTTGTTGAAATAAGACTGCCCTTCAAAAATATTAGGTTACCATTCAAATCAGAAAAATATGTAAAAAAATGCTAAAACCATGTTGTATTATTGAGACATGTTCTGACCTCGTCCTCGTTGTCCGGCAGTGTGATGGTCTTGCCGATGACGACGTCGTCTCCGGACACCCTGATGCCCGGGGAGATGATCCCGTCGTCGTCCAGCTTGTCGTAGAGGGCGTTGCGCATGCCCTGGCACGTGGCGCGCGTCGGCTTCTCGAACTGCTCCTCCTGGTCGCCGATACGCTTCGACTCAGCGTCTTTGTAGGACCGATAGAACACGGACCTGCGCAGGAAGACATTCACCATTAGTGGGACGTCATTGACATTTACACAAACTTGCAAAGAAATATGAATTTCTAGAAGATCGCTATATGTAAAACTGCACTTTTTATAATATGAAAAAACGTCAAAATGAAGCAGTAAACCCCTCATAGCTTAGTAAATCATCCAAAATGTATATTTAAAACTGTTAGCATAAAATATTGTACCTGATACATGATAGTAGGTACCTAGTTTTTCAAAGAAATTTAGAGGGTTGAGAAAGCAGCTTAAAGGTACATTTACAGATCGCAATCGTTCGACGTTCGGCGCTCACCGTTGGGCCTCCTGATTGGTCAACGCCGAGCGCTGACGTTCAAGGTCAAAAGATAAACCAAGTTCATCTTTCAGCGCTGAGCGTCGAACGTCAAGCTGTAAACGTACCTTGATTCACTTTTGAAAATATCAGCAGGAAACGTCAGGAAACGTAAAAATTGTTGTCCCTGGGTCATATCTCGGAAAGTACTCGACATATTTTGCTCAAATAATTTTTATAAATTACCTTGTGTGTTGACTAATTATGTCCACAAGTTTTGAGAATATTGTGTATCACCAACATTATTTTTGGGAGTACTTTTACCCCAAAAAGTAATTACCATAACGCGTCCCTACCATGAGATACATATGTTCAGAGCTTTTTTCTGGGTACAATCAATGAAAACAGAAAAAATTATCCAATATTGAATATTCCTAGAAATATGTCAAGAAAATAGTATTTCAATTGCTTTTGTTAAATTTGGTGCCTAACGCCAAATTTGGGCTCTGGAAGGGCTGTCCCCAGGGTTTTACGTCATTACTCATTAGTACCATAACAACCCCTGGTTAGGGGAATTTCATGTCGAAGATTGGTAAAATTTATATTCCAAAGACATCATAAGGAAAGTATAGGGTCCCTGCAGAATGGATTGATACCTCAAGTTTCCCCATCTGCATTTTAAATGCAAGTATGTATACGTTTTGCTGAAAATTTCGGTATATATACTTTTATGTGTCATTACTAGGGACACCTGTTTTTCGCGTGCGCGAAATGCGCGAAATTTTCAGAATGTTGAGCTATCATATTCTGAACAACTTTTCTCCATGAATCACATCATAACCTGTCATAATCTGATCGCGACAAAACACGAAATTGTGATGTTTTAGGCCATAAAACCGAAATCAACATCTTTACGCGACATAACACCGAAATTTAATGAATTTTGCAACATTTATACTAATTCTCATCAATTTTGAAGACAAAATATCATTTTTAACACGAAAATAAAATATATTTCAACTAAGAGTCCATGACAGTGACAGCTAACAGCTTGTCTGGCTTATAGCAATCATTCCAACCTTGAAAATAATGTCAAAATTGCATATTTTCCCGCCAAATATTTAAAAAAGATTTAATTTACTTTAATGTAGGAGAAATTAAATTACATGTGTGCAAATTGCCAATTGTTAAGCTGGAATTTGGAAGGATTATTGAAAAAAGAGTGAAATAAATTACAAGTGTTGCAGGAAATGCATTTATAGGCAGAAAATGACAGAGATAATAATGATTTAAAATTTTGAAAATTTTAAAACTTGAAATTTTTGCAATTTTTACACGAAATTTTCATAACACCATAAAACGCGAAATGTAATTATCTTAAAACGAAATTTTGGATTTTATAAAACCATTTTCAGGTGTCTCTAGTCATTACCATAACTAGTAATGTAAAATGCTCGAGCATATTCTTTTTGAGAATATTCTCGAGAACGAGCATTTTCTCGAGCATATTCTTAAAAATGCATCTAAGCTTATAGAAACTCGAACTTTTAGCTCAATTCCAAAAAGTGTGTACTTTTATGGATCTTGCAACATAGTACCTATTGTTATGGAGAACCAGTCGGGAATCGTTACTGAGGCTATACAGGTCAGAGTTTTCTTCGATCGAGCTGAAATTTTGCACACATACCTATAGGGAACATTACTGGGCGTTGCAGACCCAAATTTTTTGAAATCCCCGATTGGTTCAAATTTTTAAAAAATATCTTTCGATTGGTTGGTTCGATCCAACATTATCTGTATTTTTGACAATTTTCAGACTAATCTGTGCTTAAATCCAAAAGTTATTGACATTTTACCAATATGTTGTGTGTTGCTGTCAAATTCTCGAAAATGTTTGATCACGGTAACGTCGAGCCTACTTTCAAACACATATGAAACTGATGTTCAACAGATCGATCTGATATTGTGTACACACACATAACAAATGAGTGGTCTCAAGTATATTTTTAGAACGAGATCCTGTGATCTCGTTCTAAAAATCTGTGATTTTTGAAAATTAACAAGGAACAGTTTGATCGTTAAAACTTCAACTGAAAACATGGATATTGGGACCAATATTTTAGGAATTTATTGAGATTTTCATACCAGTCTGCGACGAAATTCAAGAATTATTGGCTTTTAAGGACATTTTCGATAGACAGAATTTCGGTTTGAGGAGTTGCGCCTATCCGTGCTCGCTCATGCTCGCTATCCCTGCCTATGTATTGCACAGCCTTCCAAGGCCATAAAATGGTGCAAAAACATTCAAACTTGAACTTATTATATATAATAATAATTTGCAAACCTCTGGTAAGAATATTCTCAAATATTCTCGGAGAATAATCTCTTTGAGAATATTCTTGAGCACGGAGAATATTCTCATGAGAATATTCTCGGCTCACATCTCTAACCATAACGCATGAAATTTTATGAAACAAAGATTAATTTATATTCTGTAATGTGCATTATTACAAGAATTAGATACTAAACATAACATATACAAGAAATTTTGATGGCTGCTTCCGTTGAACACTGGCAGCAAAAAATTTATAAAAATTTAATTACCATAACAGTCATTACCATAACGTTCCTGCTGTTTATATGGTAATGTTATGCTTATAGCAATTTTATGGAAATGAAAGTATTCAATGTTGATCTTGAAGGTGTGTGTTTTCCTTCTTTAAATAGACCAATGAAGAAAATTAAAAAAAAATTAAAATTAATGTTATTAATGTTGTTTATTTAAAAAAAATAATCTTCAAATTTTTACGTTTCCTGAGAATGCCCCCGGTATAATCAACTTTGTGGACACTAGGAAGAAGCTGAACTGAGACACGGTGACATATTTTAGCAGAGTTTAGTCCTTGCAGTTTGCAGTTTAGAACTGACTTGTTGTTTGTTTTGTCTCGAGACTGAATTGAACAAGTTGTCCTGAAGACTTCAGATTATATTCTAAACATGTGACTATTAGGGTTGTGCGAACCTTGATTTTTCAAGTCGAACCGAACCTCGAACCGAACCTTGAAGTGTTCGAACCTTTTCGAACCTTTACAGGTGTATAATCGATTTTTGCTTTCAGTGCTACCAAACAACTTTCAAAGAAATCCAAAGGATGAAAGTGAATGGATACATAACACACATGAATGGATTTATCATACATACTATTTGCATTTCATTTTCAATAGGATGCTGGACAAAATCTTAAAGAAAGTTATGTGTTTAACACGTTCTGGCTGTTTTCAAAATGCTTCCAGATACCTATTGCTGCTGACAGAGACAGTTGTTTAAAATTGTAATGAAGTGTTTTTTTATACTATCAATTGTTGTGTTGCAATTTGTTCTTGTAAGCTTGCACCTTGCCTAAAACGGTTCTTTGTTTCATCAACTAATTAGGGAGGAAGGTAACGAAAATGATGTCAATAATTTTATGCAAAATGGGCTAATAGTACTCATCATGACGCGAGACCGAAAATAAATATAACTTATTTAGGATCATCAACATCACTAATATTTACATGTATTTATGACATAATAATGTAAATTTCGTGAATAACAAACCTTTGAACTGAAACATAGTTAACTAAAGATTGATTACTACAGAAGAATATACGCGATTTTGCGTGAAAAATGACGCCATTTGAGGTTAAAATCTCGAATTCAGAAGGCTGTGGTGACGCGCGGGAAAAAGGGCGGGAACAGGGCCGGACTGGCCCCTGGCGGCTAGGCGGCGATCGCCGCCGAGGCCCCTGGCTATTGAGGCCCCTAGATTGTGTATAACATACATTTTTATCATCAAAAAATCCATTGAAAGATACCAGAAGTAAAAAGGCGCCCTGCAAAGCAAGTTGGGGGCCTCAAGTAAACCCATCTTCCATTAACTTTATGGTGAACGTTTTGCAGCCAAATAAACATTTTTACAATCCCAAAACGATTTAAAAATTACAAAAGTTCAAAAAGTGCTCTTCGTGGGGTCTCTTCTATTTAAATGTTTCTTCCAAGAACAGCATGTTGAGAATTTTGAAGCCATTTATAGGTATACACGATTTTGCAATCCCAAAATCAATTGAAAATTAACAAAAATATAAAAAAAAACGCCCTGCTTGCCAGTCTGGGGGCCTCTTAGTTTGAACATTCATTTAATATTATATTTATGTTGTACATTTTGCAGCCCAACCAATACTCATTTTTACATCCCAAAATAATTTAATAATTACAAAATTTGAAAGCGCTCAGCAGGCTGGGGGCATTTAAATTTGTCTTCATTAACTTTTTGTTACGCAATATGCAGCAAAATACACATTTTTACAGTCCAAAAACAAATTAAAAATTATAAAAGTTTAAAAGCGCCCTGCGGGGCTGGCGGGGGCCTCTTATATTTGGGCATTTTGAAGTCAAATACACGATTTTACAATCCCAAAATCGTTTAGAAATAAACAAAAATCCAAAAAGCGCCCTGCGGGGCAGGTTTGTCACATCTTCCATTTTTTTCGTCTGGGGCTTAACGTCGCACTGTTCTGCAGTGAGGCTAATGGTGACGGAAAATCATTATTTTCATTTTCCATTAACTTTATGTTTGACATTTGGTGCCAAAGACACATTTTTAGATCCCAAAATCGCTTAAATAAATACAAAGTATAAAAATTCGCCCTGCGGGGCAGGCTGGGGTAATTTCTTTCATTTCAATCGTTTTTAGCATCTTCACTCAAAATAATACACGTTTTTATAATCGCAAAATCGTTTTAAAAGTGACTGAAATTTAAAATTTCCCTGCGGGGCAGAATTAGGGTACATTAAACTTCACTTTCTGTTAGCCTCATTTTGAAAAATACAAGTTTACATCATCCCAAAATCATTTTAAGAATTACAGAAAATCAAAAAGCGCCCTGCGGGGCATTATTGGCAGACCTTTCTGTTATGTTTTTCTTGTGAAAAAATGAACTTTAAAAATCACCAAATTGTTTTAAAATTTCATTTTTAAGTTTTAAAAATCCAAAAATCGCCCTGCCGGGGCAGGTTGGTTGGCAGCTTTCTCCCAAAAACTTTTAAATAGTAACAATAGCCGCCGAGGCCCCTGACGAGCCAGTCCGGCACTGGGCGGGAAGGTTCGAAATCGTTCTATTTCGAACATCTCATAATAATTTTCGAACCTTCAAAACCGGTTCGGTTTTCGAACCGGTTCGCACACCCCTAGTGACTATAGATTGTGTAAAAATATCAATTAATTTGATTAAATGGAACAAAAGTTATCGTATCCCGAAATTGAGCTTAAAGTGTAAAAAAACGAGATAATTTCACAAGTTTTATTTTATGTTTATTTCAGAAGTGAAATTTTCTGTCACATTTTCTGTTTTTAAGCTCAACTTTAAGATACCACAACTTTCGTTCCATTTTCACACAATCGAGAGTCACATGTTTTCAATGAAATTTGAAGTTTTCAGCTTGTTATTATCAGTAGTTTTCACAAAACTGTGTCCCGGCCATTGGACATTTTCTGGTCGCACGCTACTTTAGCTCCGTATAAGCGTTTCTCGAGAATCAAATCCAAACAGCTGTAACTTTTATCATAAAAAAGTAATGATTTTGAAACTTTCACACATCAAACCATAGACGTGATGTTTTTAATATAATGTATAATTTTCGGTCATATATGTGCAGTAGTTTTGTCACATCAGTATCTCGCCAATTGGACGTTATTTCGCCACCCGGTATAGTAATTTACTAAGAATCAGATTCTCAAGAGGCATAAACTAACGACCGGTACGAAATGAATGCAAGCATAACGAGCCATCACCTGAAGAATCCCCTCTCGACTGCGGAGGCGTTGAGAATGACGCTGTCCTCTTGATTGTATCCGGTGTAGCACAAGATGGCGACGATGGAGTTGATCCCGGCCGGCAGCTCTCGGAAGCGGAGGTACTCCATGGAGCGGGTGGTGACAAGCGGCTTGTGTGGGTAGTAGAGCACGTGCGCCAGGGTGTCCATTCTCACGTGGAAGTTAGTGATGTACACGCCCATCGCCTGCTTCCCCATGGCACTCTGGAAGAAATAAATCAATACATAAATAAAATACAAATAAAATTAAAAGGGTATTCTCTCTTTTTTTAGTAGGTATCTTGACTAAAAAGATTAAAAAGTACCTTGCCTTTTTTTAGTACTACTCAACAAAAGAAGAAACTATATTTGAAAGAAATGGATTGTCTGAAAAAGATTAGATGACATCATCCCATGAAGTCTGTGCTACCTTGTCGTTGTCATCTTACTCTAGTAGTTAAGCTCCGATTTCATTGATAATAAGAAGGATTAATGATTTGTTGAGTGTACCTATCTTGGATTAGATTAGATTATTATATTTTAACGGCGCGTCAACGACGAGGTTATATTGCGCACATTAAGTTTTACAATTAACTTTGTTGAACATAAGTGGAGGACATGGGGAGGGGGTCGACCTAACGGACCCGATCCGGGGGAGTCCAGCACTGGTGGGAAGGCCACGTCGGAATGGGGACGGACCGGGGGTGTGAGGATTCGGGCCGGCGGAACCCGAATTCAGGGGGATCACTATCTCGAGGGGGGAGGCCGGCCCGAAGGGACTGCAAATTAAAGGGAGGGCATGGATAGGTCAACCCTGGCTGCTCTTTGTCTGGACCTCACCACTGACCTAGTGATGCCCAGCGGGAATATTCCCGACACTCGGGAATTTACTTTTTCGTTATACCTTAAAATGTATAATGTTCTTATTTTGTGGTATCTATGTCACTCAAGTCATTACTCATTAGCTCTTAGTATTAATTTATGTCACTAATTTTCTTTTTATGACAGGGGCCGGCAACCTTTTTTGGTGAAAGAACCAATTTCCGAGAAATGAATAAATTAGATATATTAATGGGAGCCACAGCAGGCAATCAAATATAATACCTACTCCAAAAACATTTAATTGAATTACCTACTTGTTTATTCTACTATTTTGGCGAAGTCCCCCCCCACCCCCCTCTACCCTCTTGTTGTTGCACATGGGCGTTTTTTAAAGAATTTTAACAATTTAAAAGTGATTTTGGGATTCTAACATGAACACATTCAATCAAATAACCTTCCAATTGTTGCCCCACAGAGCACTTTTTTCGAATTTTCAAATTTTTCGATTCCAGATCTTTTAAATATATTATAAAGAGCCATTCAAAAACCACCAAGGAGCCGCGCAGGTTGCCGACCCCTGTCTTATGACATCTCATAACATAAACATGCTTTAATAATGTTTTCTCTTAATGTTGACTCATCCCTATAGTAAATTCCCAATAAATTCCCGTTTTGGGGAATATTCCCGGGAATATTGTCGAAAAAATAAATTCCCGGAAATATTACATCACTACACTGACCTGCCCGGCATGGGTAGCCCTTACACATGAGCATATGCTCGCCGGCCTAGCTGCAGTTGATCGTTGGCCAACACAAACCCCACCACCGCGCTAAGGTGGCAGCCGTCAAGGGGTTTATCTTGGGTTTATACTACACAATAACCGAATTAATTATATGTTTTATATTTTAATTTAATAAAAAATGTACAAGTTATTTTATTCTAAATTAGGTAGGTATATAGTAGGGATGTCGGCGGGTCCAAAAATCAGGAATCGGGTACCCGTCAAAAATACTCGGGTCGGAACCGAGTAATTAAACCCCCTTCTTTTGTGGAGGGTGGCTAGGTAAGGGGGTAGGGGTTTAGGTAAATAAACACGTGGCACTTAACTGCGTGAGAGGAGAAAATGACCCTCTCTCAGGGCCATCTGTGTGCTTGTCCTTGAAAAGAATTTGAGAAAACAGGACAGGACATGATAACATTCTTTGATAACTAACAACTTCAATCATAAGAAAACACGAATTTGTGCACCTTTCTACCCAGGACTCAACTTTTTCACTGTGCTACAGTGTGATTGAAAAAAAAAATACAGACGCATTTTCCCATGCTTCCTACTCCCAACACATGATTTCACCTCTCCTTCCCCATTCCTCTCTCACCCCCCAGAGCAAGCAAGGTCGTTGAGCTTCCCCTTGAGACGCAGCTGATAACTGTGCGTAAACAAATGTCTTTCAGCTACACTCTTAAAAAAAAAAAAAAAATTTTTGCACTTGCGATTATTATTTATTACCCGAGTATTGATTACCCAGAACCGCCTGGGTACCCGCCGACATCCCTAGTATATAGGTACTAAATATTTGGGGCATCTTTATAGCTTTAGATTAAATAAGCTGAATATTTAAATGTAAATGATCACACAAGCAATTATATTTAATGAAGGTTTGTGCAGAATATGCAGAAGAAATGTGGCACTCATTGTAGAAGAAGAGAAGGAAAAATCAATGGAGGAGTTAGTAGACAAGTTGGTGGAAGATTTTAATGGCAACAAAAAGATGATCTATAGACTAATCAAGGAAAAAAGGGGAACTCGAGACGATCTAAAGAGTATGAAGAATGACAATTGTGATCTGATAAGTGATGTAAGGAAGATAAACCAGATGTGGGGGAAGTATTTTGAGAATCTTTTAAATGTAAAAAAGGATCCTAATGTATCAATGGGTGAAGAAGAGCTGCAGATTGGAAGTGAAATGGAAGACAGTGAGATGGAGGAAGATCTTTGTGATGCAGAAGTAACTAGAGCCATGCGGGAGATGAAGAATGGTCGTGCGCCTGGTATTGATGAGGTTACCATAGAAATGGTAAAAGCTGCCGGGGAGGATGGTAGAAGATGGCTTTCTAGAGTGATCCGAGCAGCATGGGAACAGAAGAGAATTCCAGTTGATTGGGAAAAGGGGATTATTGTTCCCCTTTTTAAGAAAGGAGATCGAAGGAAATGTAATAATTACCGGGGTGTGACCTTACTCTGTCAGTGTGCGAAGTTGTTTGAGAAGATAGTGGAACGGAGATTGAAGAATTAGGTATGTGGAAGAGGGGTTGCGAGAAGAACAGTATGGATTTCGGAGAGGGCGATCGACAATAGATGCAATTTTCACAGTGCGACAGATGATGGAGCAGCAGTGGGAGAGGGGGCAGGAAATGCATATGGCTTTCTTGGACTTGGAGAAGGCGTATGACAGGTTGCCAAGGGAAATAGTTTGGGAGTGTTTGGTGAAGAGAGGAATAAGCAAGGACTTGGTTGAGCGGATCAAATGTATGTATCAGAACAGTGTGAGTTGTGTGCAGTCGGGAGTGGGGAGATCGGAATGGTTTAGTATTAGTGAAGGGCTTCGGCAAGGGAGTGTGTTGTCACCAACACTGTTCATCATAGTAATGGACGAGTTGTTGAAGAAAGTAGAGCCAAATGAGGGGTTCGATACTCAAACGTTGATTTATGCGGATGATGTGGTGGTGTGGGGAGAAACTAGGGAGGAAGTTCAGTTAAAGATTAATAAGTAGAGTGAAGAGACGGAGAAGATGGGTTTGAAAATAAGCGAAGAGAAGAGCTAAGTAATGTCCATGGAAAGAAAGAAGTTTAAACAAGGTCATGCTAGGATCAAGCTTGGAGAGGGATGGTTGAAGGAGGTGGAAGAGTTTAAGTATCTGGGTAGCCTGCTCACCAACAAGGCTAAAGTAGACAGAGAAGTAGGTACAAGAAAGAAGAAAGAAAGCAGAGGCATTTTATCAAGCAGTGAGGAAGTTGCTGTGGAAAGAGAAGTTTCCACAAGTCTGCAAGATCATTATGTACAAGATGTACTTCCTGCCAATTCTAACATACGGGGCAGTGATGTGGTCGCAGGTGGAAAGGAAATGAATCAGCTACAGGCAGCGGAGATGAAGTTTTTGAGGAGTGTGAAGGGGATGACAAGAATGGATAGGATCCGAAGTAGGAAGATAAGAAAAGAGCTGGGGGTTGAAAGATTGGGGTTCAAGCTGGGTAGAGAGAGGCTTAGGTGGTTCGGCCACATGAAGAGGATGGGAACCGATAGAGTGCCAAGGCGGGTGTTTGAAGCGGCTACAGTGAGAACTCGGAGAGTGGGACGACCAAGAGACAGGTGGATTGGACTGATCAAGGAGGATGTGCTGGAGAGAGGAGGAAGGTGGAGTGAGTTGGAGGCTGAGAGACAGTGGGAGGACAGAACACGGTGGAAGGAATTTGTGGAACAGTTAGAAGTGGAAGAAGAAGAGGAGGAAGAAGAGGAGGAAACGCCAGGCGTGGCCAGCCGGTTTCCAGGAGTCCTGCGGCCCTAGTGTTGGTGGGAACACCCACCCCCTGACCCATTGAATTGGAACCAGGGATGGATTATTTATTATTATTAAAGTGATACTCTCATCTTGTACCAAGTATTTTTTTTCCAATCCGTCGAGCTCCAAACAACACATCCAAACAACACACGATCTGCCAGACTCGACGGCCTTAGCTCACTGCATTTCAGGTGACGTTCATCTAGGTCGTGGAATAGCAGTGTCTTTCAGAAACCAGTTTCCAATTGTCGAACCACTCAAGGAATCTAACCTGCAAATTGGAGATTGTGCCCCGGTACTTACAAAAACCAGGTTGATCTTCAATCTTGTGACAAAAAGCTTGTACGCGGACAAACCTAATGAAGAGAATTTGGAAGTTTGCATTAAAAATATGATTGATTACTGTCAAGCTAACGGAGTGAAATCTATTGGAATGTCAAAAATCGGGTGTTTCCGAGACAGACTCGAGTGGCCGAATGTAAAACGCATGCTAGAAGAAGCTATCATTGGAACTAACATAGCAGTCATTATCCGTACACTACCAAGAAGAAAACATCGAGGCAAAGGACGTTGTACGTTGATCCAGAACACTGAAAATCCGATTCCTTCCACAAGTAAGGACGAGAGGATCCCCTCAAGCCAGGACGATGGCTTCACAACAGTCCAAGGTAGGAGACGTAAGGGAACTAGCAGGACTTATATTGTTGGAACTGGCAAGAGTAGTGAAGAAGATGTTCTCAGACCTGTTCATCGTAATGTGTACTTCCACATTAGCCGCATAGCAAAGAACATCACGCAAGCCGATGTGAAGGAGTACTTAGTGAAGAAGTACAAAAGTAACGAGTTTGAGTGTGAGCAGCTGCAAAACAGAAGTGAATCATTCAATTCCTTCAAAGTCACGGCAAACCACACACTCCTAGCCAGCATGAATGATCCAGCCTCATGGCCAGCAGGTGTAATGGTCCGGCGGTTTTTTCGCGAGAGGACGAGGGAGACTCCACCATCATGAGAAGCAAAGAACATGGAACGACCAGACGCTGCAAAGTACTGCTGGTTAATTGTAGAAGTTTGAATAATAAACAACTTCTGTTTCAAGATCATATAGAACTTCAAATGCCTGATATTGTCATAGCTACAGAAACCTGGCTAACGCCAGATCATCATGACAACGAAATATTTCCTGTATCAGAGTATCAAGTATTCAGACGGGATAGAGGGAGCCGGGGTGGTGGAATAGCCATATGTGTGAAAAAGGAACTCTCAGCCCACATTAATTCATCAAGTGCTACAGCTGAACTACTCTGTGTGACAGTTATTCTACAGGACAATATAAGAGTTCAGGTGATTGGTGCTTATAATCCCAACAGGAATGACTATACCTTGATGGAGGAACTTAATACAACTCTATTAGACTTAAAGTGCAACACTGACTCGACGGCTCACACAGTCATAGGAGGAGATCTAAACCTCCCTGATGTTGAGTGGGACAGTGATAACCCAAGTGGGCAAAATCATGCGCAGTTACCCCAAATTCGTCCCCAAATGTCCCCCCCAAGTTGTCCCCAAATTCATTGCAAAGTAATTTTAATATTATACAAACTGTTAAGGAGGGCACGAGGACCAAAACAGATGGAAGTTCTAATATTCTGGATGTTATCCTTGTTCAACCACCTGAAATATGGTGGGACACAGAAGTTGTCCCAGGTATTAGTGACCACGACGCAGTCATCTTTGAACTCACCCCATTGCACACGATTCCCAAGATGGAGCCCTTAACATCATGGCAGTACAAGAAAGCTGACCGACGTGGCCTTGGAGAGTTCCTGAGATGCAATTTTCTTGCTTGGAAATCAGATAATATTACGATAAATGAAAAATGGGAGTCGTTTAAGAAAATCATCATGCAAGCAAGAGACAAGTTCATTCCGCACAGAGTAATTAAGAAGAACAGTGATCCCATCTACTATAATGATAAAGTGAAACATCTGAAGAAAGAAGTTCAGAGAGCCTACTCACATCGCAAGCGGTCCCATGCTGACAAGGCACGTTTCAAGACCCTTTCAAACAAGTTGATTGAAGCCAAGAGATTCTGCTATGACAAATATATGGCTAACTTATTGATGGAAGATGGAGCCCCAAGAACGAATTGGAAGAGGTTTTACAGCTACATCAATAGCAAAAAATGCAGCTCAAGATCGATACCAGCAATAAAACTGAACAATAAGATACTAACAACAAATCTAGACAAAGCCAACGCTCTCAACGACTTTTATGGAAATGTTTTCTCAACGAAGAACCATAGAGCTCCTTCCATTGTTGGAGATAATTCGAATCCCCTGGTGATTAGTACTCATGGAATATGGGATGTTATTAAAAATCTAAAACCTGGAACTACTGCTGGTCCGGACGGTATCACAGGAGATCTACTAAAAACTGCAGGATCGGCAGGACTAGACTATCTACATATAATTTTTTCACAATCGATAGAAGAAAGCACCCTACCCACCGATTGGACAATGGCAATTGTCTCGCCAATACACAAGGGTGGTAGCAAGAGCTCCGTTTCCAACTATAGGCCTATAAGTCTAACTTGTATTCCATGTAAAATACTTGAGAAGATAATTGAAAAACAAATCAGGCAAATCCTAGACGAAACTCAATTCTTCACAAGAAGTCAATTTGGCTTCCGACCTCACTACTCTTGTGAGGCTAGCCTCGTGGGTCTTACACAAGACCTAGTTCAAGAAGTGGACTTCAGAGCAAAGCAAGTTGATGCCATCCTAATAGATTTTGCCAAAGCATTTGATTTAGTGCCACATGACCTCCTTATGGAAAAGATATCCCAACTAAATCTTAACAAGGAGGTCATTAAGTGGATATGGAGCTTTCTAAATAACAGAAAGCAAGTAGTAAGGATTGAAGGAGAAATCTCCCTGCCAATTACAGTGACATCAGGAGTACCCCAGGGAAGTGTTCTCGGTCCACTCCTCTTCTTGATCTTTATGAACGATCTTCCACAGTGTATCTTGCACTCCAAAATGCGGCTGTTCGCAGACGACTGTATAATCTACAGGACTGTCAACAACACCAATGACTGCGGGCAGCTCCAGGAAGACCTCGAAGAACTAGCCAAGTGGGTGGACCTGAATCAGATGCGAATCAACATCGATAAGACCATCAAGATGTCATTCAGCACTAGGAAAACACGGATACAGTACCAGTACCAGCTTGGGAACCTACCAATTGATCCCACAAAGGATGCTAAGTACCTTGGAGTGTGGCTGTCTGATGACCTGAAGTGGAATAACCACATTGACGTAACTTCAAAGAAGGCATCCAAATCACTGCAGTTCGTCATGAGGAACCTCAAAGGTGCAGCAAAGAAGGCAAAGGAACTGGCATATCTCACCCTTGTTCGTCCACAGATGGAATATTGTGCCAGTGTGTGGAGTCCATATACCATGGTGAATAAACACCAGCTGGATATGGTACAGAGGAGGGCTGCACGGTATGTTGAGAGTTCATTTGGAAACTCTCCTGGCCCCACTGAACTCATAAAATCACTGAAGTGGGAGTCTCTGGAAGACCGGCGAGACGCATCCAGAGCTATCGCTATATACAGGGCTTACTGCCATGAAGAGGCTTGGGAGGAGCTAGGTGAGCTACTGCAGAGACCGAATTACACCGCGAGAGGAGACCACACCGAGAAAATTCGTCTGTTGCAGCCGCGAACAGACACTGGCAAGTTCTCTCTCGCAGCGCATGGGATCAGATTGTGGAACAATCTGGCTGCCAGCGTCGTGGAGCCACTTCCCCAGAACAATAAAGAATTGAGGAAGAGGATGAAGTCCGTTGTTCCGACATGAATTTACAAAATCTACAACAACCGACGAATAAGTGCACTTAAGAACATTGACTATTATTAATAATTGAAATATGTATAGTAGCATTAGTCAAAGTTGTATCAATCAATAAATAATAATAATAAAAATTCCTGTCCTTTGTTCTGTCTTACATCCTGTCGCCTGGACCCGGGAGCGACTTCAGCCGTAGCGTCACTGACGTCACTGTATAGCCTACCTGCTACTAGCAACCTCCGCGCTCGAGTTAAAAACATTCATTCTCCCTGGCAGTCTATGTTTTACAAGTATGTAGGAAGGGTGTGATAGTGAGACATTCAACGTTGCTTGTGATTATCTTATGTTATTGATCTTTATTTTAACTATACTATAAACTACACTATTATTATCTTACGGGACAGAATATTTTAAATAGTCTATCTACTATATTATCTTCTCTCATATTGTGTCAATGTCGTGCATATTTACGTGTGTTCTAGTCTAGTTTATTTTCAAGCAAAAACAATACCAACTTTTTAACATGAATTAATAGTTTCGTGTAGGTATATACACTATTTTGACGAAATATTTTGAATCGCTTTTTATCTTCTGCCCGATTGTGCCGCGTCGTGTGTATTTACTTTTGTTTTAGTGTAGATTATTTGAGACGAAAATGGTTTACTGCTGTGGTTTTCAGTGTCACAATAGTACGAAAAACAATGCAAATAAACACTAATTCCACAGATTTCCTAAGAAAGACAAATTTCCTGAATTATACAAAGAGTGGCTGCAACACAAAATTAATCGAGCAGATTTTGTTCCAAGCATATACACATTTGCGCGTTTCAAATGAGTTAGCAGATGCAAATGTGTTTTCATGTAAACACTTTATATTAACAGTTTTACGTATTGGGTACCTTTCAGGAACAAAGTCAGTGTACCTACTTACACATTTTAAACCATGGTGTTATAAATAGATCGAAGAATGTCAGCGAAGAGCAGAGAGTTCGAGCGCGCGGCCACCTATCCTATGGTAGAGGCTGCAGCCAATCAGCGTTGCTCGGCAGTGACGTCCGAAACTCAGCGCGCCAGTTTCAAATAACGCGCAATCATGAATTAATTTTTAGTATTATTGTACCAAAAATTAAGTTGTTTGTTTATTAATAATGTCTTCCATGATGCTTAGATCACATACAAAAATCTAAATCCAAGATGAGATAATTCCTTTAAAAGTTTGATTATACTGTCAAAGAAAAACTACCTATGCATAAGACTGCTTTAATATTTCGCTTGTATTCAGAAACACATTCTCAGTTTGTAAACCAATACACAATACCTGTGTATTGTCACAAACTGTAAGATGTTGAAATAAATACAAAAATACCTAATCCAAGAACAACTTGAAGAAGCAAATGAATCACTTTTCACATCTAGTGGAGCGGTCGCTCCACGCCAGCCAAGTCGTACGGCGCGCGCACACTCTCATTTAAAAAGGCTGGAGCAACCCACTTTTACTGTAAGCATCAAAGTGGCATTTTCGGCCTACTGGATCTTAAAATTGGAAAATCTCCCATTGTTGCGAAATATGTTAATTTCGAGCTATGGCCCACCCTACAACATATACCAAATTTGGGAACAATAGGTTACGCCCTTTGCGAGCTAGAGAGCAGTGAAAACAGTGTTTAAGGGCGGTTTTAATCAGTAATCTTAAGCTGGGTTCCCATACTTCGCTTTCATTTCGCATTCGGTTCGCTTTCGCGTCGCAAAGTTTGTAGTCGTGTTCCTAGGGTTCTACTGAAGATTAAGCTACAGACCTGGTATGTGTTCCTAGGGTTCTACTTTAGATTAAGCTACAGACCTGGTATGTGTTCCTAGGGTTCTACTAAAGATTAAGCTACAGACCTGGTATGTGTTCCTAGGGTTCTACTGATGATTAAGCTACAGACCTGGTATGTGTTCCTAGGGTTCTACTGAAGATTAAGCTACAGACCTGGTATGTGTTCCTAGGGTTCTACTTTAGATTAAGCTACAGACCTGGTATGTGTTCCTAGGGTTCTACTGAAGATTGAGCTACAGACCTGGTATGTGTTCCTAGGGTTCTACTTTAGATTAAGCTACAGACCTGGTATGTGTTCCTAGGGTTCTACTAAAGATTGAGCTACAGACCTGGTATGTGTTCCTAGGGTTCTACTGATGATTAAGCTACAGACCTGGTATGTGTTCCTCGGGTTCTACTGAAGATTAAGCTACAGACCTGGTATGTGTTCCTAGGGTTCTACTGATGATTGAGCTACAGACCTGGTATGTGTTCCTAGGGTTCTACTGATGATTGTGCTACAGACCTGGTATGTGTTCCTAGGGTTCTACTGATGATTAAGCTACAGACCTGGTATGTGTTCCTAGGGTTCTACTTTAGATTAAGCTACAGACCTGGTATGTGTTCCTAGGGTTCTACTGAAGATTGAGCTACAGACCTGGTATGTGTTCCTAGGGTTCTACTTTAGATTAAGCTACAGACCTGGTATGTGTTCCTAGGGTTCTACTGATGATTGAGCTACAGACCTGGTATGTGTTCCTAGGGTTCTACTGATGATTGTGCTACAGACCTGGTATGTGTTCCTAGGGTTCTACTGATGATTAAGCTACAGACCTGGTATGTGTTCCTAGGGTTCTACTTTAGATTAAGCTACAGACCTGGTATGTGTTCCTAGGGTTCTACTGAAGATTGAGCTACAGACCTGGTATGTGTTCCTAGGGTTCTACTTTAGATTAAGCTACAGACCTGGTATGTGTTCCTAGGGTTCTACTAAAGATTGAGCTACAGACCTGGTATGTGTTCCTAGGGTTCTACTGATGATTAAGCTACAGACCTGGTATGTGTTCCTAGGGTTCTACTGAAGATTAAGCTACAGACCTGGTATGTGTTCCTAGGGTTCTACTGATGATTGAGCAACAGACCTGGTATGTGTTCCTAGGGTTCTACTGATGATTGTGCTACAGACCTGGTATGTGTTCCTAGGGTTCTACTGATGATTAAGCTACAGACCTGGTATGTGTTCCTAGGGTTCTACTTTAGATTAAGCTACAGACCTGGTATGTGTTCCTAGGGTTCTACTGAAGATTGAGCTACAGACCTGGTATGTGTTCCTAGGGTTCTACTTTAGATTAAGCTACAGACCTGGTATGTGTTCCTAGGGTTCTACTAAAGATTGAGCTACAGACCTGGTATGTGTTCCTAGGGTTCTACTGATGATTAAGCTACAGACCTGGTATGTGTTCCTAGGGTTCTACTGAAGATTGAGCTACAGACCTGGTATGTGTTCCTAGGGTTCTACTGAAGATTGAGCTACAGACCTGGTATGTGTTCCTAGGGTTCTACTTTAGATTAAGCTACAGACCTGGTATGTGTTCCTAGGGTTCTACTGATGATTGAGCTACAGACCTGGTATGTGTTCCTAGGGTTCTACTGATGATTGTGCTACAGACCTGGTATGTGTTCCTAGGGTTCTACTGATGATTAAGCTACAGACCTGGTATGTGTTCCTAGGGTTCTACTGATGATTAAGCTACAGACCTGGTATGTGTTCCTGGGGCTCTACTGATGATTAAGCTACAAACCTGGTATGTGTTCCTAGGGTTCTACTGATGATTAAGCTACAAACCTGGTATGTGTTCCTAGGGTTCTACTGAAGATTGTGCTACAGACCTGGTATGTGTTCCTAGGGTTCTACTGATGATTGAGCTACAGACCTGGTATGTGTTCCTAGGGTTCTACTGATGATTGTGCTACAGACCTGGTATGTGTTCCTAGGGTTCTACTGATGATTGTGCTACAGACCTGGTATGTGTTCCTAGGGTTCTACTGATGATTGAGCTACAGACCTGGTATGTGTTCCTAGGGTTCTACTGATGATTGTGCTACAGACCTGGTATGTGTTCCTAGGGTTCTACTGATGATTAAGCTACAGACCTGGTATGTGTTCCTAGGGTTCTACTGATGATTGTGCTACAGACCTGGTATGTGTTCCTAGGGTTCTACTGATGATTAAGCTACAGACCTGGTATGTGTTCCTAGGGTTCTACTGATGATTAAGCTACAGACCTGGTATGTGTTCCTGGGGCTCTACTGATGATTAAGCTACAAACCTGGTATGTGTTCCTGGGGTTCTACTGATGATTAAGCTACAAACCTGGTATGTGTTCCTAGGGTTCTACTGATGATTAAGCTACAAACCTGGTATGTGTTCCTGGGGTTCTACTGATGATTAAGCTACAAACCTGGTATGTGTTCCTAGGGTTCTACTGATGATTAAGCTACAAACCTGGTATGTGTTCCTAGGGTTCTACTGATGATTAAGCTACAAACCTGGTATGTGTTCCTGGGGTTCTACTGATGATTAAGCTACAAACCTGGTATGTGTTCCTAGGGTTCTACTGATGATTAAGCTACAAACCTGGTATGTGTTCCTGGGGTTCTACTGATGATTAAGCTACAAACCTGGTATGTGTTCCTAGGGTTCTACTGATGATTAAGCTACAAACCTGGTATGTGTTCCTAGGGTTCTACTGATGATTAAGCTACAGACCTGGTATGTGTTCCTAGGGTTCTACTGATGATTAAGCTACAAACCTGGTATGTGTTCCTAGGGTTCTACTGATGATTAAGCTACAAACCTGGTATGTGTTCCTGGGGTTCTACTGATGATTAAGCTACAAACCTGGTATGTGTTCCTAGGGTTCTACTGATGATTAAGCTACAAACCTGGTATGTGTTCCTGGGGTTCTACTGATGATTAAGCTACAAACCTGGTATGTGTTCCTAGGGTTCTACTGATGATTAAGCTACAAACCTGGTATGTGTTCCTGGGGTTCTACTGATGATTAAGCTACAGACCTGGTATGTGTTCCTAGGGTTCTACTGATGATTAAGCTACAAACCTGGTATGTGTTCCTGGGGTTCTACTGATGATTAAGCTACAAACCTGGTATGTGTTCCTAGGGTTCTACTGATGATTAAGCTACAAACCTGGTATGTGTTCCTAGGGTTCTACTGATGATTAAGCTACAGACCTGGTATGTGTTCCTAGGGTTCTACTGATGATTAAGCTACAGACCTGGTATGTGTTCCTAGGGTTCTACTGATGATTAAGCTACAGACCTGGTATGTGTTCCTAGGGTTCTACTGATGATTAAGCTACAGACCTGGTATGTGTTCCTAGGGTTCTACTGATGATTAAGCTACAGACCTGGTATGTGTTCCTAGGGTTCTACTGATGATTAAGCTACAGACCTGGTATGTGTTCCTGGGGCTCTGGTTGTGATCGGGGAACGGGATGATCGAGGCGCACACTCCCAGTATCATGGCTGGATGGATCTCGCAGTGAGTGTAGGTCGTGCAGTAGGCGTACTCTTTGTCCTGTCTCAGAT
Source organism: Leuctra nigra (assembly GCA_934045905.1). Classification (NCBI taxonomy): domain Eukaryota; kingdom Metazoa; phylum Arthropoda; class Insecta; order Plecoptera; family Leuctridae; genus Leuctra; species Leuctra nigra. Next base: position 33,747,879 of record OW203767.1, on the reverse strand, counting down.
CCTCAGGCGACATCGCGATCATCACCGTCTCCTCCTCCAGAGTGTCTATGTACTCCACCACGCCACTGGCAACCAGCACCTGCCAACTACATGCAATGGAGTGAGTAATACAAGTAGAATACAGTATTTACTCGCGTATAAGTCGCAGTTATATTTAAAAATTTGCATTTAAAAAAGTGGGGTGCGCCTTATACGCGCCTATGACTATTTTCATACAGAAATAATGAAAATGTCAAAAATAATATTGAAATATTCCTGCCCTGGATCATGGCACGCGCCACGCCTACGCTAGCGCGAGTGAAAAGGGGGTGTAGTTTATTATCTCCAATCCCAGTACCATATATTTGACACTAAAAGTACCTAGAGAATGCGCTAATATCAGTCAGATGGCCGCTCACGCGAGTACAATCCCATGCGCGTGCGTACTTTTACATACAAGTCACTTAGATGTCAATCATAACGAGTTCAGTAAAAAGTTATAAATACATCGCGAAATAACAGAAATTGATGCTTACCTCAGTGTCAACAATCAAATACAATGAGCATATTTCATTACAGCACACATTCATTCATATTCTTGTAAAAACGAGTTGTCTATTCACTAAAAGCAGCAATTGACAGATTGCAATTGTTTGAACGAACAAGGCGTCAAGAAAAATGTGTGTTCAAAAGGCCGTGAGAAAAACAATTTGCATCTGTCAAATGGTGATTTTTGGTGAATAGACAACAGACTCGTTTTCACAAGAATTTGAATGAATGTGTGCTGCAATGAAATATGATAATTGTATTTGATTGTTGACACTAAGGTATTCATCAATTTCTGTTATTTCGCGATGTAATAGGGAATTCTCCTCAGATTTAAATTTTCTTTTAATTAATTAAATAAAATACTAGATGCTACAGGAAGACCAACAATGTATAACATGTCTATGAAATAAATTTATTTCCAGAGTTAATGAGGTTTGAAAGTGTGGTTTTATTTGAATCTGGGAGGCGGGCCAGAGACGCGCTGTGATTGGCTGTGACGTCAGAACCTAGATGCTGGGCAGTGAGGCCATCCAAGATAGGGCTAAACGAGGCATTTCCCAATGTTTATCCGGTTTGTGTTCACTTCAAGTGATGCTTTTATTATAATAACATGATGTATATATTGCAATTATATCTGACAACGGCTTTATTAAAGATAATTCTGAAAAAATTGCCATGTCTGGACATTATATTGGCGGCTAATTTTTTGTTTGGAAATAAGAGTTTTTACACTTTTAAAGAGAGTGTATGACAATTTAAGTGTGCTCTTTTCTCACGATATGTCATGAGCATAGAGGTCAGTTAGGGTACCCGGGTACAAACCGGGTACCCGGGTACGCCATTACCCGGGTACCCTCTCGGGTACCCGGGTAATCAAGAGATTTATTATCGGCGTACTAAAACGTCTGCTTCTGCCTGCTCGCGCGCTAGGAATGTCCCCTCCACTCCTCTTGTCTCGAGCACAACACAGTCCGCGCGTTCATTTGGTTGAGTAGGGGAGGGGTATAGTGGAAGGGGTCGGTTGCCCGCTGGTAAGAGGGGCCGCCCCTCCAGTCCCCGCCAGCCCGCTCGCCCGCCTGCCTGCCTCTACCCCTCTTGCCGCTTAGTCAGTTCTCCGCCAGCCTCTGTAGCGTGTAGTTGTATTGTTTTTGAGTGAAGAGAAGCGATTTGCAATGTCGTCGCGAAAAAAGTCGTATTTGTGGAAGTATTTTGATGTAATTTCCGCCGACAAGGTGAAGTGTAATATCTGTGATATCAAGCTAGGCTATAAAGGCTCTACTTCGACAATGGGGAAACATTGTAAATTAATTCATGGAATTAACGAGAAATCTGTGAACGAAAAACAACCCACATTACCCAATTTGGGGATTACAACTGGGCGAACGTGTAACGAAAATCGTCAGAAGGCAGTTACGGGCTTAATCGGAAACATGATTGCACGGCATCATTTACCCTTGCAAGCGGTAGAGTGGAGTGGGCTGAGGGAACTTTTAGAGTACACAGAGCCAAACTACAAGCCAACATGCGCCAAAACTATGAAAGGCATAGTTTTTAGTAAAGCTGACACTTTGAAGTTGGCAATTAAAAGCGACATGGCGAGCGCCGATTACATCGCCATCACCACAGACGCCTGGACGTCTGGCGCTAACCAGGGTTACCTGGCGGTCACGGCGTCGTTCCTATCTCCTTCATTCGAGCTGAAGACCCCTGTGTTAGCTACTGTCCACCTAACAGAGCGACACATCAGTGAATATCTGGAGGCTGAGTTAGTGCAGGTGTGCAAAACATGGGGAATTCACAGCAAAGTTGTAGCCATTGTCCACGACAATGCGGCCAACATAGCCAAAGTTGCCGCGCACTCTGACACCGGCATTGACATTGGGTGTGCTGCACATACTTTGCAGCTATGCATTAATGATGCCATGGGGATCAAGACGGTCTCAAACCACATTATACAAAAATGCATCAGTGCTGCAAGCCTCCTTGTAGGGCACTTCAACCACAGCACTCCAGAGTCAGATGAGCTCCTTTTGCGCCAGGCCACTGAAAAGCCCACCAAACTTCTGCAGTATTGCAAAACGCGGTGGAACTCGCTCCTGTATATGTTTGAGCGGCTGCTGCAGCACAGATGGGTGGTCAGTGCCATGCTAACAGAGAATGCCAAGACCCGTCATTTGTGTCTGAGGGACGACCAATGGGCCATAATCGAGGGACTTACGCCCATTCTACTTGACCTCGAGTGCGTGAACACCCTCCTTTGTGGTGAAAAATATGTCACTTTGTCCTCCGTCTACCCTACCATCATTGGGCTAAAGAACTTGCTACAAGCCGACCCTGCAACTCAAGACTCGGCTGTTATCAAAACGTTCAAGAGAGATCTGCTGGTCCAGCTGGAGGTCCGCTTCATATCCAAAATGCAGCAGTTCGTCCTGGTTGCCATGAGGCTGGATCCACGATTCAGCCTCATGGACGACATTCCCCTCGGCAAGGTTCAAAGGGTTGACGAAGAGATTATGCAGAATATGACCATCTACGACCTCCGACAGCAGGAGGAGCTACGTGGACCCACGTTTGACAGCGACGAGGAAGAAGTCGACGATCCTTCTCCGCCGTCCACGTCAACTGCAGCAACTCCAACGCCCCACAATGCGGCTATTGCCAGGATTCTGGGAAAATCGGCAACTATTGAACCTCCATCTAGGCAAATGGAATTGCATAACTATCTCCTAGAGAAGATTCACTTTTCCGAGAGCCCGCTAGTCTGGTGGCATACCAACCAATCAAGGTACCCCAGATTGGCGCGACTTGCAAGAAAGTACCTATGCACGCCAGCAACGTCTGTGGCCAGTGAGAGGCACTTCTCACAGGCAGGACTCCTTATCAACAAGCGAAGATGCAGCCTGCTTCCAGCCACTGCAGATACATTACTGTTTGTCAACCACAATCAGTAATCCAAGGTACGTAATGTAATATGTATAACAAATTGGCCTATCAATCACTATAATAAATTATTACATTTAAAAAATCAATCAAATCAATGTCTATTTGCAAAAAGTATAATCAGTTTAATTTTTTCCCCAGGTTCCAGAACAGAGTCATGAAGAAGTCCATTACTATAATTCTCCGACAATGAAGAAAATAATCACTTAGATACCTACCTCTCTTCATGTGGCCAATTAGGTACTTCTTCACTTGTTCATGTATCTATTACTTAACAAAATGTTTCTCAAAAAATCATATGTATTATTTATTATGCGCTTATAACGCGGTAGGACTGGTAACTATCTGCTATTTCAGTATTATTTAAATATGAAGCTAGAATTACCTATTCAATTAATCATTTTACCAGAAGTAATTACCTACTACGCTTTTTTTACTCTTTAGTCATCTGTTGATAATTGATGCATTTAAAGAAAGGCTGTGAACATTACAAGTTACTATGTTTACTTCCAGTTCCAAGTTATTGTTTCGATCTTACGGTAACCTATGTGATTTTCAGTATATTCCATTTGATCTGTAATTAAATAATTAATCAATTAGCAATAAACCATTACCTGGCTAACCAGAAAAAAATGTCTGTTTAATTGTTATTCCATCTATCCCATTTAGCTATCATTTCAAATCTAAACAATCCCTTTTGAGTTTCAACAATACTTCCTTTGTACCCCAACCAACTGCATTGTTTAGATAGGCTGCTAAATTTTATATTCATTACATTTCCTAAATGTCAACAATCAGATGAGTCACCTGATGATTTGCTGAACAATGCGTTGTATAATTTAATTGTTAGGGAAAACTGCTGGATTTTATATTCATATTTCCGAAGAGACAACAATCCCGACCATCCAACAATGTGTAAGTAATTGTTGATCAAAAATGTATTGTTCTTTGATCTTCTCTAGCTAACGTGTTGATTACATTTCTTGCGTGAGTGGGGACCCTCCTTGGTGGGGACGATGGGTATGATGGAGGGGGAGAGAGGATGCAGGCGGGAGCGTACAGCCAACCAGTGTACTGGGCGTGGTTAAACCCTCCCACCGTTCTAAGCATGGATACTGATTGGTTGGCAGATGGAGCGCGGGAAGTTTCAAAACGTTGGCGCTTGCCAGGAATTTTATGCTTCAAAACAGAACATTTTTTTTTTCAATTACCCGGGTAATTACCCGGGTAATTCAAACGGGTACCCGGGTACAAATCATTACCCGAATCCGACCTCTACATGAGCATGAGCTTATTTTTACCAATGAGTTTATTGGTAACAAAAACATTGATAATTATTATTTATTAATATCAATAATTAATAATATTATCCCGATAAAAACCTGTAATAGTTTAAAATTTTGCCAAATTTCTTGTAGATACTGTAACAATGATTATTTTTATGATAGTTAACAGCACTTCCGAGGTATTAGGCTCGAAGAAGGGGGGAGAGGGGATGGGGGATGATCCCCCCCCTCGAGCAGTCTGACCCCCATTCACCATACAAAATTAAGTTTAAAATAAATTGCAATTGGAGGGTTGTTTACTAAAATGTATGCATTTTAGAGCATCACAACCACTTTTAAATTGATAAAATTTTAAAATATGCCCTGCGGGGCTAGAACTCCCTCCCCCCCCCCCCCCCTAATGAAAGTAGTTCCTACGCGCTTGCGTGGTAAAATTAGTAGGTACTTGCATTTATTGGAAGTCATAAGAGAAGAAGCATAATTAAAAAAATGTTATCTGCCATAAATTATGAGATTGTGTAATTTGACCTCTAGAGGTCACTAATCCCACGGGTAAATTCTGAACCCATATTATTTCCAGATATTTTTCAAAACTTCTATTATCTTTAACGTATTTCGTGCAGTTATCTCATTGTTATCATGAGTACCTATATTTCAAGCCTATGTACTCAAAATTTTGGTCAATTTGTGCCCAAATTAATGCCCTCCCTGTTACATTTTTTGTTTTATTTATAATTATTACGGCTGAAAAGATTTTTTCCCACTCAATTTGAAAAAAAAATAAGAATTAAGCTCAAGGAATAAGATTTTTTTACTTTTGACCCCAAATGACTTTATATTGACCTCGTACTGAAATTTTTGGTATTAACCATCGTTCTGAAATCTCTTTTAAATAAATACAGTCATAATTGAAAAAATATTCACTAAGATTTTCGAATTATCCATGAAATATTAGGATTTATTTATTTGACCTCCGGAGGTCACCACTGACCCCAGGGTCAAAAGCACGAATGATATAATAGCAAAATATGGTAATTGTGTCCTTAGGAACAAGTATACAAAATTTCATGATTGTAGAACAAAATGATCAATGATTCCTCTCAGCTGCTTCACTACAGAAATCCATTAGAACTGCATGCAGGTAACATGGCTATCTGGTTTCTGACGTCACAGCTTGGAAAGATGGCGCAGGGTCGTTTCAAATCCACATGCAGACAGCAAAAGTTTGAACTAACATAACTCGATATCTAGTAGACTTAAAAAAATTTAAAAAATACTGCTGTGTTTCTTTCGAGGCGTAGGTTTTATTAAATATGTAATAAAATTTGAGGAGAATTCCCTATTATAACTAATTTACTGAACTCGTTACGATTGACATCTAAGTGACTTACCTGAACGCGCCCTGTGCGCATGAGCACAAGTACTCGTGGTATAGATGTTAACTTTTTCCGCTAGGTGGCGTTTTGCAACATTTAGTGTCGAATAGACATGTGAGAGTGGGGAGAACAGTGATTGATACCTAGTCACAGGTGCTTGTACCTGTTTGACCTGCATTACCTACCAATAAATAAGCATTAAACAGATAATTCATGGCAACTATTATGTACAAAACAATATCTTCCCTCTCTCAACTCACATCTATTGTCATTAATTTACTGCGCCTTATTTGAGGATGCAAAGAGTTTTCCAAGATTAGGTTTCTCAAAACATCACTGCGCCTTATACGAGAGTAAATACAGTACCTACACAGTTTACACAGTGAAACAATCAAAAACAATTTTGACGACTGACAAAACGGTGTAAAATAGTTTCAAAAACCGTCAAAACTGTCTAGAAACCGGTTTTAAATCTGTCAAAACTCTCTAATACCTTTTTTAAAACTGTCAATCTCTCAAAACTATGTCTAAAACGGATTTTAAGTCCGTCAAATACACAATTGCACAATTATACACAGTTAAAATGACACCGATCACTTGTCAATTGTCATTTTGTACCTACTTTATCAAGCGAGCGTAGCGAGCGTCTCCACTTGAAACTTATGGCTCGAATCTCTGTTTTTTTTTGTGTGTAGTATTTGTGCATTTGGCGTCTCCTGCCAAACGAAGTAATGGATCAGGCCAATTTTTTCACACAACTTAAATTACTATTCTCGTTATGGTCAAAATGATTTTCAGCAAGTTCGCTCCATTGGTTGCATCGGAAACTTGATGTGTAGTTATAGTTAGCTTGGCAATGGGGATGAAGGAAACTCTGTGTATATAACTGCAATAGTTTGACCGATCATCACCAAATTTTGCAAGGTCATGTGTACCAGCATTATAAGTGATTTTTTACAAATCTGTAATGAGCTTCAAGAGTAATAGAGATTTTACTGACATTTGTATACTTAATTTAAAACGGCCTATAGCCACACCACCATTTGACCTATCAAATTGTCTTCGATTAATCTGATCAATTAAACTCATATTTTGCATGGTCGTTCAGACCAACATTGTCTCTTATTTTACACATTTTTAGCCCTACCAGTCAAGAACATAGATGCACTTATTGACAGTTTTAATAACTGTCAGAAATGACATTTCAAAACAGAAATTCCACTGCATTCTGGGTTGCTCTATGTAGCAAAGCATAGTTTATAGATGGCTATTCTCAATATCAATGTAAGACAGATTCTTTTCTTAGGCCGGGTAGGACCAACTCTGGATTAAGTTAACTCTCGAGGGTTAACCAATGAAACAAGTTGGCGCGAATTCCACAGCCAATAAGATTCACTAATTTCCACTAATCATCGAGAGTTAACGTAATCCAGAGTTGGTCCTACCCGGCCTTAGTGAATCATATTGCAATAGGTACATAATGTAGTCAAAATGTAATGTAGGTATTTCATATACATAGGTATAGGTATACCTTACCTAAAAAAATTTATTTTACGATATGGATTGTGTTTCACAGTTATGAAAACAACTAGATAGCATCATATTTTACACATTTCCAGCCCAATCGGTCAATCGGTCAAGAATTTACAGACTTATTGCTGTTTTAAGTGTTTGAATATCTGCCCAAAGAGATTGATGGAAAAATATCAGTACAATAATCTGTTATTTAATTGATCCAGAGTGTTTATGAAAAGTTGCAAGGAAAATTGGTAATAAATAATGTATAGTTAGTTATCTTTGATTGAATGGATCGTGCTATGATTGGCGATGTCGTGCGTGTCGGTGCTTGCTTATCAACGCGTTACACCGAGCGTTTTCCTAGTAAATATGACAAATGAGCTATGTAATGAGTTAGACGCTTATTTTATCTTCCATGAAAAGTTGCAATTGGCTTGTAATATTACATGAAACATTGCACTCCCCCACTCTGGCCTCTATTCAGACTGACCCATAGTTGTTGTACTCGCGCTCCTTGAGCATGTCGACGTGCCGCTTCTTGAGCAGCAGGTTGCCGCCCTCCACGATGAGCAGCGGCCTGCAGATGCGTCCGGCGTCGGTGTAGATGCGGATCTCCCGGTCCCGGATGTCGCGGATCATGGACACCTCGCTCACGATGATGTCCATCTGTCTGCGCAGCTTGCGTAGCGTCGACATCAGTTGCTCGGGGTCGCGGTGGATGCCGACCTGGGAGGACAGAGCAGTTGTCATCAGTCACATTGTTAGGATCATGGACACCTCGCTCACGATGATGTCCATCTGTCTGCGCAGCTTGCGTAGCGTCGACATCAGTTGCTCGGGGTCGCGGTGGATGCCGACCTGGGAGGACAGAGCAGTTGTCATCAGTCACATTGTTAGGATCATGGACACCTCGCTCACGATGATGTCCATCTGTCTGCGCAGCTTGCGTAGCGTCGACATCAGTTGCTCGGGGTCGCGGTGGATGCCGACCTGGGAGGACAGAGCAGTTGTCATCAGTCACATTGTTAGGATCATGGACACCTCGCTCACGATGATGTCCATCTGTCTGCGCAGCTTGCGTAGCGTCGACATCAGTTGCTCGGGGTCGCGGTGGATGCCGACCTGGGAGGACAGAGCAGTTGTCATCAGTCACATTGTTAGGATCATGGACACCTCGCTCACGATGATGTCCATCTGTCTGCGCAGCTTGCGTAGCGTCGACATCAGTTGCTCGGGGTCGCGGTGGATGCCGACCTGGGAGGACAGAGCAGTTGTCATCAGTCACATTGTTAGGATCATGGACACCTCGCTCACGATGATGTCCATCTGTCTGCGCAGCTTGCGTAGCGTCGACATCAGTTGCTCGGGGTCGCGGTGGATGCCGACCTGGGAGGACAGAGCAGTTGTCATCAGTCACATTGTTTTCTCAGAGGAAATAGTTTAAAATCTTGGGAAGAATTAAGAAAAAATAAAATTCTTATTTGAATAGAGACATAATTTAAAAGAAAGGTAAAAAAAAACTCTATGAATAACATGATAGGTACCTACAATAATGTTAAAATAAATAACAATCAGAATATCAAAAAAATACAAATTTTATAAAATCATAATCAATAAAAACATCTGCAAAAGGTATCTTTAAAAAAATCAAATTTCAAAGACATTAAAGGAAACAAACTAAAGAATCTAGTGAGCGGTCGCTCCACGCCAGCCAAGTCGTACGGCGCGCACACTCTCATATAAAAATGCTGGAGCAACCCACTTTTACTGTAAGCATCGGCCTACTGGATCTTAAAATTGGGAAATCTCACATTGTTGCGATAGTACCTACATAAAAAATATCATTAAAAATAAAATACATAAAAACATGGACAGGGGGCATATGGAGTGCTCCTTAGAAAATTTCCAGTTAATTTTATTTGAATACAAATAAATTATAAAAGGAGACAATTCTTTGAACTTTTACGTAAACTTGTTTTTCTAAATAATAAATAAGTTTACGTAGAAGTTCAAAGAATTGTAGGGTTGGGCGAACCGGTTCGTTTTCGAACCGAACCGAACCGGCTAGCTAGGTTCGAAAAACGAACCTCTAAGGTTCGTTTTCGAACCTTTTTCGAACCTCCCGCCTTTTTTCCCCCGCTCTTTTTCATTCAAACAATGCGACCAATATCTTGTCACTATTTGTCTAATGTTGGCCCTTGTCTTTAGTGGTGCAGTAAAATGGTAAAACCTGGGTAAATCGAACCCCTGTAAGCCGAAATCATCATAAATCAAAGTAAACTCAAATCCTGTCACACTATAGGGTGTTTCATGTTAAAATAAATCTTGAACCGAATTTTTCATAAGACGCAATTCGAAGTGCTATTTGGTACCAACTAGAAAAGTAGCATTGATTTCAGTTTAGAAGTCCAGGTAATTTCCTTGTTGAGTAAAATTTTCGAAGTATTAAAATGAAATAATGATTGTTGCGATCTAAACTGTGTTGTACTTTTGGAACAGAGTGTACTTTTGGGTCCTGCAGAGTGCAGCTGCTTGCCAGCAGGTACCTGAACCTGACCCTTGCCTGCATAAGGGAGGATTGTTTTGTTTTTCTCTGTTGAAAGGTCTGTGAACTCGCAATTTATGTAAGAAGTATTTAGATGGCAAATGACTTGACATCATATTTTATTTTATTTATATGATATTGTATGTTCATGGTTATTGAATAAAATATAATAGTGGTCATTGAGAACACCATTCGCGATCTAAATGAAGGGAACATATCACGCATAAGTTTAAAAATAATGGTGTATATTTGAGCTTTCCAAACTTCATTGTAACCCAATGCAAAATCAAAAACAGTATGACGATTGGCGAGATAATTTTTGAAGAATATTGGAATATACTGAAATGTACTAGGAAAACGCTCAGTGTAACGCGTTGATGAGCGAGCACGGGTACGTGCAAATTCTCGAACCGGAAATGCGTACACAACGCACAGAAAACATATACATCCATATGGAATTGATTATGATATCAACTTAAAAGTGTATGCTTTTCATCGAAACTTTAAAATAGCATCTAAGCACCTGGTTCATAAAGCAAATCAGAATCAATTTTCAATTGGCACTGGAAAACATTCATTTCGATACTTCATTACTGACAGATATTAAAAATGTAAATAACTTCATACGTTCTTAACTGATTGGGATGAAATTTTGTAAAATAAGAGACAATATTGGTCTTAATGATCATGCAAAATATGAGTTTGATCAGAATTATCGAAGACCGTTTTCATTTTTCAGCCTATCAGGAGATATTTATTTAAATTTTAACCAATGAATCTGAGTAACGCGTTGATGAGCGAGCACGGATACGCGCAACACCTCGAACCGAAATTCTGTCTATCGAAAATGTCATTAAAAGCCAATAATTCTAAAATTTCGCCACAGATTTGTATAGAAATCTCAAAACATTCCTAAAATATTGGTCCAAATAACCATGCAAAGCTTTAAGTTGATCAATTGAACCTTTATGATTGAACTGTTCCGTGTTAATTTTCAAAAATCACAGGATCTCCTTCAAAAAATATACCTGAGACCACTCATATGATATAAGTGTGTCTACACAATATCAGATCGACTGTTGAACGGTCATTATCAGTTTCATTTGCGTTTGAAAGTTTCTGCTCTAACTACCTTGCCTTGAACTGAAGAGTCGAAGTCGCCGTGAATTTGACAGCCAACACGCTAATAGTCCGTAAAATGTCAATAACGTTTGGATTTAAACACAGATTAGTATGAAAATTGTCAAAAATGCAGATAATGTTGGACCCAACCATCATGCGAAGTTATAAGTTGATCGTTCAATCGGTTATAGTTTAAATTTCTAAAAACACAGGAAAGATGGTTTTAAATTTTAACCAATGGGAGGATTTGGCTGAAACTTTGTTTGATTGGGTACAATGTTGGGGGTAATGACTTGTCAAAATTTCAATTTGATCAAAACAACCAATCGAAAGTTAATTTTTTTTAAATTTGAACCAATCAATGGATTTCAAAAAAATTAGGGTCTGCAACAATCAGAAATGTTACGTACATGTGTGCAAAATTTCAGCTCGATCGAAGAAAAACTCTGACCTGTATATCGTCAGTAACAGAAAAAAAAAAAAAACAAACAAAAAAAAAAACAGAGGTCCGTGCCAAAAGAGCCAAATGGAGACGCTCGCTTCGCTCGCTCAATTAAAATTTCGAGCAGTATATTTCGCGTTTTTGTTCCTATTATATTTGGTAATATGTCAATGTCCCTGTATACAAATAGAAATAATATTTGCGTAAACAAACACCCCATCAAACAGCTGTTTTCAAGTGTCTAGCCACTTGACTTGCGAGAGGGAGGGGGGAGAATGGTGACTTGTGCTTACGCGCTTATCTTTACTACATTTTCTGAAAAAAAGGTTCGGTTCGTTTAAGGTTCGAAATTTTGAACCTTTTGAAAAGGTTCGGTTCGAGGTTCGGTTCGAAAAAAAAATGAGGTTCGCCCAACCCTAAAGAATTGTCTTGTTTTATAATTTATTGTGAACTAAAGCCGCGTTTACAACAACTTAACGTTCGAAAATTAACGTTGCAAAATTAACGTAATTCCACTTTCGTTCACAACCACTTCGGAAAAATAACACACACGTAAAACAAGATGGCGCCGGCCAGCGCGAACAGCTGTGAGTAAGATGTGAGAGAAGTGTCCGTGCGCATGCGCCACTTAACGCACTTAACGTTCAACTTGAAAGTAGGAAGTTGGTCAACTTTGAGGTGAAATTGGCGTACGTTAATTTACCAAATTTCGTTGTGAACGAATCCATAAGTTTACATGGGCTTGAAAATTGAAATTGCGTTAATTTTCGAACGTTAATTTTGTTGTAAACGCGGCTTAAGAACTGAATAATTACAATACAAATAAATTACTTGAAAATGTTATATGCCTTGTGAACAATCTAGCAAAGTGCACATATGGTTTAGCAGTAAAAGTATCAATCATCTCACCCAGCATCCGTTGACGAAGATCTTGGTTGCATCGGCGATGGCTGACGGCGCGATCTCCTCCAGGTTCTCCATGGACCACTCCTCCAGGAACTCCAGGATGGGCGAGGGCTGCGAGCCGACCGATATGTACGCCATGAGAGCCAGGTTCTTCACCAGCCCCACGGCGGCCCCCTCGGGCGTCTCGGCAGGGCAGATCATCCCCCACAGAGTGTTGTGCAGCTGCCGGGGCTTGGCCAGCTTGCCGTCGCGCCCAATGGGGGAGTTGACACGACGCAGGTGCGACAACGTGGACGCAAACGTCAGCCGGTTCAATACCTATGGAGGCAATCATCAAATGCAGTTCTTACACTTGGATAATGTGAAAACAACTAATTCATTTCAAGAAAGCAATAAACACTCAAAACTCAGTAAATCATCCAGGAACGTAACCATTTACAACGTTAAGAGTCACATATTGCAACTGGTACCCGATATAGTAATTTTTCAAAGAAATCTCAGTGGGAAAAAAGTTTGACACACTTATGAAAATATCCGCATGTCTTTTCCTGTTTCCTTTTCTAATGTTAACCTGAAAGAAAAGCTGTAACTGTGAAGTAGGTAACGAGATCTTGAAAATTAATTAAGCTTGCCTACTTTTTCTTGATATTTTATGGTGCAGAAGTAGGGATGGCACTTTTACCGGTTCTGAAAAAATCGGTAAATTTACCGGTAAAATTTACCGGTCAGCAGTAATGTTTGAAAAACGATGGCGGATACCAAAATATGACTATACCCAATACAAAAATTACCCTGCCTTATTATTTGACCCATTTACAAAGATTACCAGTCAGTCAGTGGTCAGGACAATAACAATACATCTAATCAATGTTAATTGTTAATATTGACATTACTGCATTTTGATAAGGGATGATTTGATAGCTGATCGAAATAACTTACGGCAGAATAGCATTGATTCGACCAATCTAGAATGCTATACATGTTCTTTTCTCCCATAAGAGGAATTGTCGACCATCCAATTTGATCAAGTTTCAATCGCTATGCTGTGTCTGCTAAACAAGCAAACCAGAACAAAGATCCGACATTGGAAGTAATCGTAGGAATTGCCATTTTGAATGATTGAGGACAACTAAAAATCAACTTAAATTATGCCTAACTACTAATGTTGTCACACTGAAGTTTACTTCTAGTTATTACTTAAATTGTGATATCTCCATTCATACATTCAAAAGGATCATAAAAACAAAATTTACGATTTTTTTTACCGGTAAATTAATAATTGGTAAATTTACCGGTAAATTTACCTTAATTTACCGGTAAATTTTACCGGGTGCCATCCCTATGCAGAAGGAAATGTTTATGCTGAATTTCAATTAGGAAACAGTGGAAATATGATGGTCCCTCCTTAAACATTTACTTAACGACCCAGATGTTCCACAAGGAATACCTGAGACACTCCTGCTCGGGCCTGATGGGCCTTCTTCTGGTCCCCCCAGTTGCCGGTAGCCAGTGAGTATCTCAGCCCATCGGTGATGATGCGGGTCTTGATGCATAACTCCAGGTTGAAGTGTTGTCACCTACCTGAGACACTCCTGCTCGGGCCTGATGGGCCTTCTTCTGGTCCCCCCAGTTGCCGGTAGCCAGCGAGTATCTCAGCCCATCGGTGATGATGCGGGTCTTGATGCATAACTCCAGGTTGAAGTGTTGTCACCTACCTGAGACACTCCTGCTCGGGCCTGATGGGCCTTCTTCTGGTCCCCCCAGTTGCCGGTAGCCAGCGAGTATCTCAGCCCATCGGTGATGATGCGGGTCTTGATGCATAACTCCAGGTTGAAGTGTTATCACCTACCTGAGACACTCCTGCTCGGGCCTGATGGGCCTTCTTCTGGTCCCCCCAGTTGCCGGTAGCCAGCGAGTATCTCAGCCCATCGGTGATGATGCGGGTCTTGATGCATAACTCCAGGTTGAAGTGTTGTCACCTACCTGAGACACTCCTGCTCGGGCCTGATGGGCCTTCTTCTGGTCCCCCCAGTTGCCGGTAGCCAGCGAGTATCTCAGCCCATCGGTGATGATGCGGGTCTTGATGCATAACTCCAGGTTGAAGTGTTATCACCTACCTGAGACACTCCTGCTCGGGCCTGATGGGCCTTCTTCTGGTCCCCCCAGTTGCCGGTAGCCAGCGAGTATCTCAGCCCATCGGTGATGATGCGGGTCTTGATGCATAACTCCAGGTTGAAGTGTTATCACCTACCTGAGACACTCCTGCTCGGGCCTGATGGGCCTTCTTCTGGTCCCCCCAGTTGCCGGTAGCCAGTGAGTATCTCAGCCCATCGGTGATGATGCGGGTCTTGATGCATAACTCCAGGTTGAAGTGTTATCACCTACCTGAGACACTCCTGCTCGGGCCTGATGGGCCTTCTTCTGGTCCCCCCAGTTGCCGGTAGCCAGCGAGTATCTCAGCCCATCGGTGATGATGCGGGTCTTGATGCATAACTCCAGGTTGAAGTGTTGTCACCTACCTGAGACACTCCTGCTCGGGCCTGATGGGCCTTCTTCTGGTCCCCCCAGTTGCCGGTAGCCAGCGAGTATCTCAGCCCATCGGTGATGATGCGGGTCTTGATGCATAACTCCAGGTTGAAGTGTTATCACCTACCTGAGACACTCCTGCTCGGGCCTGATGGGCCTTCTTCTGGTCCCCCCAGTTGCCGGTAGCCAGCGAGTATCTCAGCCCATCGGTGATGATGCGGGTCTTGATGCATAACTCCAGGTTGAAGTGTTATCACCTACCTGAGACACTCCTGCTCGGGCCTGATGGGCCTTCTTCTGGTCCCCCCAGTTGCCGGTAGCCAGCGAGTATCTCAGCCCATCGGTGATGATGCGGGTCTTGATGCATAACTCCAGGTTGAAGTGTTATCACCTACCTGAGACACTCCTGCTCGGGCCTGATGGGCCTTCTTCTGGTCCCCCCAGTTGCCGGTAGCCAGCGAGTATCTCAGCCCATCGGTGATGATGCGGGTCTTGATGCATAACTCCAGGTTGAAGTGTTATCACCTACCTAAGACACTCCTGCTCGGGCCTGATGGGCCTTCTTCTGGTCCCCCCAGTTGCCGGTAGCCAGCGAGTATCTCAGCCCATCGGTGATGATGCGGGTCTTGATGCATAACTCCAGGTTGAAGTGTTATCACCTACCTGAGACACTCCTGCTCGGGCCTGATGGGCCTTCTTCTGGTCCCCCCAGTTGCCGGTAGCCAGTGAGTATCTCAGCCCATCGGTGATGATGCGGGTCTTGATGCATAACTCCAGGTTGAAGTGTTATCACCTACCTGAGACACTCCTGCTCCGGCCCGATGGGCCTTCTTCTGGTCCCCCCAGTTGCCGGTAGCCAGTGAGTATCTCAGCCCATCGGTGATGATGCGGGTCTTGATGCATAACTCCAGGTTGAAGTGTTATCACCTACCTGAGACACTCCTGCTCGGGCCTGATGGGCCTTCTTCTGGTCCCCCCAGTTGCCGGTAGCCAGCGAGTATCTCAGCCCATCGGTGATGATGCGGGTCTTGATGGCTAACTCCAGGTTGAAGTCTTTGCCGCGGTCGATGAACTTCTGTCCGTACATCCGCATCTCCTTCATCAGGTTCTTGAACAGTCTGTGAAATAAACACAACGCTTAAACACACTCGGAGTTCTGGGGGAAAAACCCAATATCTGCTTCAACCGACTTCATTTCGGTGTTACGCTATCTTAATGGCAGTGAAGTGAATTCGGTCAAAGGATTCGACAAAGGATTCGGATTCGTCAAAGGATTCGGATTCAAAGGATCTCAGGATTCTATTTTCGAGACCGTTCAAGACAAATTTTATATGGTTTACGGCTGCCCGACGTCAGACCGAAGAAAATAATACACTGACACGGCAGATTGAATGCTTTTTCGTTTAGAACGAAGTCACTTAGGGTTCCAGGGGGCTAATTCTTGAGATTGTTTTTTTTGATTGATTATTATCGTTTAACGGCGCGTCAACGACGAGGTTATATTGCGCACATTAATGTTTACTTTTAACTTTGTTGATCATTAGAGGAGGACATGGGAGGGGTCGATTTCATGTATTGAAAGTTGAAACCATCTACGTTGCATTGTATAAACTGAAGAAAAGGGAAGCCTACAGCCTTGTTGTCAACTTTTTCCAGTTATGAACAATTAAAATGGGAAAGCTCAAGTAATTGGCCACCAGACGCAAGGTTTTTAGGGAAGTTAAAATACATTTTGCAAGTCTTTTGGAAGTGGAACTGGACTTCCCAACGTCCCTAAATAGGTAGGAACCTACCTACCTACTTTTAATACATCATCTTTAGGGCCAGTTTTTCGATGCTCTGTTAAAATCAGTACCTAGTTAATTTTAAGCAGTGATTCAAGGAATTTCATTAGTTGTTGGCATGGCAATATAATCCTAAAAAGTCCCAAACTCTTTGAAGAACGCCAGACTTCTTAGCGAGTGATTTTGTTTTGTTTTGTAAAGAGGAGTTCAGTAAGAGCTGGGAATCATGTTGCTCACCCTCGGAAGAGGAAGGCCAGCAGCGGACCTGCCAGATCCAGACGCTTGTTGCCGTAGTGATCCCGATCATCCAGCTCCCTGCGTCCCAGTGCAGCCAACAGCAGGCGGTGCACCATGTAGCTGCCAACACGATAGCATTATGTATTATGTACAGTGCAGCCAACAGCAGGCGGTGCACCATGTAGCTGCCAACACGATAGCAACACATAACTCCACCATTCACAGACAATTACAAACACACATCGTAGCAATTAGGTTATAAAACCATTGACTCTGCTCTATGGGATTCGTGACTGCACTGTTCGTGACTGCACTGAATGCTTTCGCTGATGTCGGAGGCCGCACTGCAAGACCAGATTCTGGCAATATAAAGACATATGATTAGGGATGGCACTTTTACCGGTTCTGAAAAAATCGGTACATTTACCGGTAAATTTTACCGGTAAATTTACCGGTCAGCGGTAAATTTTGAAAAATGATGGTAGATACCAAATCATGATTATACCAAATACAAAAATGACCTTACTTTATTATTTGACCCATTTACAAAGATTACCGCAGTCAGAACAATAACAATAATCAATGTTAATAATGACAATAGGTACTCCATATTGATAAGGGATGATATAGCCGAATAGCATTGATTCGACAACCTAGTGTAGGCTATGCCATGCCTGTGTTATTCTCCCATAAGAGGAATTGTCGACCACCAATTTGATCAAGTTACAATCTGTGTCTGCTAAACAAGCAAACCTGAAGAGAGATTCCGACATTGGAAGTAATCCTATATGGATGGAGTTATCATTCTGAATGATTGAAGACAACCAAAAATCAACGTAAAATATGCCTAACTGCTAATGTTGTCACACTGAAGTTTACTTATAGTTTTTACTTAAAATTTGATATCTCCATTCATACATTGGAGAGGATCAAAAAAACAAAATTTACCATTTTTTTTACCGGTAAATTTACCTTAATTTACCGGTAAATTTTACCAGGTGCCATCCCTACATATGATCAATTTTGTTTAATGCCACGGTCTGTCTACATATTTATAATACGTAGAGATGTGAACCGAGAATATTCTCATGAGAATATTCTCCGTGCTCGAGAATATTCTCGAGAATATTCTCAAAGAGATTATTCTCCGAGAATATTTGAGAATATTCTCACCAGAGGTTTGAAAATTATTATTATATATAATAAGTTCAAGTTTGAATGTTTTTGCACCATTTTATGGCCTTGGAAGGCTGTGCAATACATAGGCAGGGATAGCGAGCATGAGCGAGCACGGATACGCGCAACTCCTCAAACCGAAATTCTGTCTATCAAAAATGTCCTTAAAAGCCAATAATTCTTGAATTTCGTCGCAGACTGGTATGAAAATCTCAAAAAATTCCTAAAATATTGGTCCCAATATCCATGTTTTCAGTTGTAGTTTTAACGATCAAACGGTTCCTTGTTAATTTTCAAAAATCACAGATTTTTAGAACGAGATCACAGGATCTTGTTCTAAAAATATATATGAGACCACTCATTTGATATGTGTGCGTACACAATATCAGATCGATCTGTTGAACATCAGTTTCATATGTGTTTGAAAGTAGGCTCGACGTTACCGTGATCAAACATTTTCGAGAATTTGACAGCAACACGCAAAATGTCGGTAAAATGTCAATAACTTTTGGATTTAAGCACAGATTAGTCTGAAAATTGTCAAAAATACAGATAATGTTGGTCCCAATGACCATGCAAAGTTTTAAGTTAATCGGTTAAACGGTTCTATAGTTTAAATTTAAAAAATCATAGGAAAGATAATTTCAAATTTTAACCAATGGGAGGATTTGGCTGAAACTTTGTAAGATTGGGGATAATGTTGGTCGTAATGACTTGTCAAAATTTCAAATTGATCGAACCAACTAATCGAAAGATATTCTTTACAAATTTGAATTAATCGGGGGATTTCAAAAAATTTGGGTCTGCAACGCCCAGAAATGTTCCCTATATGTGTGCAAAATTTCAGCTCGATCGAAGAAATCTCTGACCTGTATAGCCTCAGTAACGATTCTCGACTGGTTCTCCATAACAATACTATGTATGCAAGATCCATAAAAGTACATACTTTTTGGAATTGAGCTAAAAGTTCGAGTTTTTATAAGCTTAGATGCATTTTTAAGAATATGCTCGAGAAAATGCTCGTGCTCGAGAATATTCTCGAGAAAATTCTCAAAAAGAATATGCTCGAGCATTTTACATCACTAATAATACGACAACATTAAAATCATTGTTATACTGTGTCAGGTTTCCCTGCAATCTGTTTAAAGGTAAGACGATCTCAGCCGGACGCGTGAAGAATTTGACCTTGGTCTGTACGTAAGAACGGGTCGGTTTTCTTTAGTCACTAGACATCGACGAAACTCTTGCAATCCCACATAGAGCGGAAGTCAGTGACACCAACTATGACACCAAATTAAGAACATGATCATTTATCCCAACTAATCACAGTTAATAAAATCAACGCCCAGTGTCTCACTTCGCAAGAGGAGACGGTGTAATGCGAGGGAAGTCAAGACAGATGAGGTTCATGAGAGAAACATTTCTCAAATTTACTTTCTCAGTTATTTAAAATAAAAACAAACTGATAAGTTTGTAAGGGTCCATTAGTTGTCACAGTCTTTAGTCTCTCTTAAACAGGAAATTCCATGGCACTAAATCGATAACCCCACTGAAATTAGCTGTACAATATATCCCACATTAAAGAAATATAAGACCAAACCATATAAAAATTAGGGTTCGGATTCAATTTGAATTGCTAAATCAATGTCAAACTGAAAATTTCAACATCAAATCGAAATAATTTCGACATCGAAATAATTGTCCACATCGAAATAATCGCGGCGAAATTTGGCAACACTGAATTTGCTTCTGCCCAAGGCCATGTTACAAGCGCGAGAGATGTTCCTCTCACACCCTCCTCGCGGCAACAAATTACGAGGAAATGATTGAAGTAAAGAAAATTTTTCATTTAAGATAAACTACAAGCATTTATTTATGTAAAAGGGAACAATTAATGAAAAAAAATTGTCGCAAATCCAGTTGGAAATTCATGGTTTTATTAGACTTGTTGCCGGAATATATCCCGTGAAGCATAACACTGTCTGCATTCAACATCCTTTAGCAATGTTGCCCATAATGTTCACTTCAAACTCGAACACTTTCCACAATTCACTTCGTCTCCACGGCGGGATTATATTTTTTTGCTTGGAAACACTCTTTCACGAGAGAATAAAAACAACACGCGCTGAATAGCAAGAGACAACTGACCAACCCACCCTCAAATGCACACGCGGTATGCAGAAAGGGCGGAAGCAGGCCACTCAGCTGATCTAGAGAGGCACGCGGCACTGTTGCCAGCTCTACAATACTGCGCGTAAATTCTCGGATTTTTTTGAAACAATGTCAAACAATTATTTGATTAAACAATTCAAATCGATGTCCAATCGAAACTCAATATTTCATTTGACATCAATGTCAAATCGAAAAATCGATGTCAAGTCCCAACCCTATAAAAAATAAGTTTTGAACTTCAAAATCTCAACAAAGCTGACAATTACAGCCAAAACAGCTAGTGTACATTTTCAGAAATAAGATAAAAGCGCGAGTGCATTGTTCTTACCCCAGGAAATATGCCTTCTTGGTCTCACAGAAGTCCGACACGCCCACATGCGGTAACATCTCCTTCTGTAAGATCTCCTTGGCGTATTTAATTCTCTTCTCTCTACTCACCCGAGGAAGTATGCCTTCTTGGTCTCACAGAAGTCCGACACTCCCACATGCGGTAACATCTCCTTCTGTAAGATCTCCTTGGCGTATTTGATTCTCTTCTCTATACTCACCTGAGGAAGTATGCCTTCTTGGTCTCACAGAAGTCCGACACGCCCACATGCGGTAACATCTCCTTCTGTAAGATCTCCTTGGCGTATTTGATTCTCTTCTCTCTACTCACCCGAGGAAGTATGCCTTCTTGGTCTCACAGAAGTCCGACACTCCCACATGCGGTAACATCTCCTTCTGTAAGATCTTCTTGGCGTATTTGATTCTCTTCTCTCTACTCACCCGAGGAAGTATGCCTTCTTGGTCTCACAGAAGTCCGACACGCCCACATGCGGTAACATCTCCTTCTGTAAGATCTCCTTGGCGTATTTGATTCTCTTCTCTCTACTCACCCGAGGAAGTATGCCTTCTTGGTCTCACAGAAGTCCGACACTCCCACATGCGGTAACATCTCCTTCTGTAAGATCTCCTTGGCGTATTTGATTCTCTCCTCTCTACTCACCCGAGGAAGTATGCCTTCTTGGTCTCACAGAAGTCCGACACTCCCACATGCGGTAACATCTCCTTCTGTAAGATCTCCTTGGCGTATTTGATTCTCTTCTCTCTACTCACCCGAGGAAGTATGCCTTCTTGGTCTCACAGAAGTCCGACACTCCCACATGCGGTAACATCTCCTTCTGTAAGATCTCCATGTCGTATTTGATTCTCTTCTCTCTACTCACCCGAGGAAGTATGCCTTCTTGGTCTCACAGAAGTCCGACACTCCCACATGCGGTAACATCTCCTTCTGTAAGATCTCCTTGGCGTATTTGATTCTCTTCTCTCTACTCACCCGAGGAAGTATGCCTTCTTGGTCTCACAGAAGTCCGACACTCCCACATGCGGTAACATCTCCTTCTGTAAGATCTCCTTGGCGTATTTGATTCTCTTCTCTCTACTCACCCGAGGAAGTATGCCTTCTTGGTCTCACAGAAGTCCGACACTCCCACATGCGGTAACATCTCCTTCTGTAAGATCTCCTTGGCGTATTTGATTCTCTTCTCTCTACTCACCCGAGGAAGTATGCCTTCTTGGTCTCACAGAAGTCCGACACTCCCACATGCGGTAACATCTCCTTCTGTAAGATCTCCTTGGCGTATTTGATTCTCTTCTCTCTACTCACCCGAGGAAGTATGCCTTCTTGGTCTCACAGAAGTCCGACACTCCCACATGCGGTAACATCTCCTTCTGTAAGATCTCCTTGGCGTATTTGATTCTCTTCTCTCTACTCACCCGAGGAAGTATGCCTTCTTGGTCTCACAGAAGTCCGACACGCCCACATGCGGTTACATCTCCTTCTGTAAGATCTCCTTGGCGTATTTGATTCTCTTCTCTCTACTCACCCGAGGAAGTATGCCTTCTTGGTCTCACAGAAGTCCGAAACTCCCACATGCGGTAACATCTCCTTCTGTAAGATCTCCTTGGCGTATTTGATTCTCTTCTCTCTACTCACCCGAGGAAGTTTGCCTTCTTGGTCTCACAGAAGTCCGACACTCCCACATGCGGTAACATCTCCTTCTGTAAGATCTCCTTGGCGTATTTGATTCTCTTCTCTCTACTCACCCGAGGAAGTATGCCTTCTTGGTCTCACAGAAGTCCGACACGCCCACATGCGGTAACATCTCCTTCTGTAAGATCTCCTTGGCGTATTTGATTCTCTTCTCCTTGGTGACTCCGGGCTTGGCTCCGCGGGCTCCGATGAAGTTCAGAGCCACGTTCTGTTCTTGGATCACAAACGCTTCGTCCAGCGACGGTTTCACCTGGAAAAATACTAGGATTAGTTTTACCCGCAGTTTTGACATAGCTTTACATTTTATGGAGAACTATGCACAATATGCAAGAATTAAACAAGAAAATAATTGAAATTGGTTAAAAATTTGAGTTTGACTACTATTTGCAAAAAACACTCATATATTTCCATAGATGTGTGGAAAACCGTAGAGAAAGTACAGAGGTAAGCCTCAATACAGATATTAAGGTGATACAAGCGCTCGGCCGTTTTACAAAATTGAGAGAATTGAGAGTTTCATAAGTGAGTGTTACTTTTACTGGATGTTCACATGATCAGTCTGATTGTATATTAGTAGCACTTTTTCATTTGGTCTTCGTGCCTTCTTAATTAGGCGCCGGTTATTCAATAAAACCGTACAAAACTCTGAAATTTGCGATACGATTGGTTTTTTTTTTTTTTCAATGTCTTGAATCGACCTGCATTTGTTGTGAATTATTATTTGTAAGTTATAAAACCTACAGATAAGTCGGATTGACTTAGTAGGGCAATGTATGGTGCATATAAAGTGTTTTGTAATATTATTTCTTGTGTGATCAATAAATAAAAAATAAAAAAAAATAAAAAAAATCATCAAATTTTAATCATGATTAGATGAAAGACAAACTTAGGGTTATCACTTGGCACATTTTGGAAATTTAATTTTCTACGGCACCCAGGGAGACAAGAAAATAGCAAATTTTTCACCAAAAATCCACTAATTATTACTAATTAACGAAACAAAAAATTAAAAATTTACCAATAGTACAGGAGCAAATGTAATTCCGCTCGATTGGAGTGCCGAAATTGTTTTTTTTATAATTATCGATTGTTTACATCATTCTTAATATTACCTGACGTGCCTTCAATTATTTTGGTGGCCATCTTGGAAAATATGGCGGAAAACGAGCGGAAAACGTAAATTTTACAAATTATTTAAAAGTTGGTAGAGGAAAGGTTGAAAAATTACGTGATAATTCACTCAAACTAACTAAAATATGGGGACAAAAAATTACGCCGTTAACAATTTTTTTTTAAATTTTTAATTAAAAAAAAAAAAAAAGTGTAACGCATATTATTGTTTACAATGAAATTGTCTACAAATTTTAATTCCACATATTTCAGTCAAAGTCCAAGCGTTTCATAATAAATTGTGATAAAAAAACACAGTAATGTGATTAGTCAATTTCAACAATGAAAAAATAAAATTCGTACACGGCGTATTTTTTTTCAAGTCCCCATATTTGAGTTAGTTTTAGTGAATTATTTCACAATTTTTCAACCTTTTTACCAACAATTAAATACTTTGTAAAATGTACGTTTTCCGCCATATTTTCCAAGATGGCAACCAACAAAATTGAAGGCACGTTAGGTAATATTAAGAATGATGTAAACAATCGATAATTATGAAAAAATCAATTTCGGCACTCCAATCGAGCGGAAAGCATTTTTTCTACACTTGAACGTACACTACAAGGGATACAGTCAGTTTGTCTTTTATCTAATTACGATTAATATTTCAAATAATTCGGTCTACCCATTTCGTCTCCAATCGTATCGCAAAATGTGTATACAAAAGGCAGCAAAATTGCTTGAGCTTGCGGCACATTAATTTCTCCATTTAAGCTACCTGTAGCTTAAACTAATGGTAGGACAGTTTATCAATACTCTGCTAAATTTTAAACAGTGAGTACATATATTGCAATGTCAACAACCAATGACATTCCTGGAATGGCTGTTTATTCTACCTAGGCTATTTGTGTTAGCAGAGTACCTATTAAAAAACTACCTTACCCCTTATTTCTCTTTGAAATAACTAATACGTTTAATAACAATGAATGGATCACTATTCTAGCAGCTAAATGACATAGCATGAAGTAAGCGTTGAAAGCGTATTGTCTCACCATCTCCATCATCTCTGGGTCGTCGAAGTCGTAGATGATGTGTTCGAGGATGTCTCTGTCGGCCACGAACCCCAGGGCTCGGAACACGATCATGATCGGAATCTCCTGCTTGATGTAGGGCAAGATGGCGATGATGCGTTGACCAATAGCGGACTTCTTGATGCTCTGACCTGATAGCACAATCACAATCACGCACCACACCATTTACAACCATAACATTGCATGACTCAAAACAAAATGTAGATTTAGGTATGATGACTAAAAAAGGGCACAAATTAAAATCTCACCAGATTGAGTAAAATCACAATGGAATCACAATGGAATCACAATGAAATCACAATGAAATCACAATGAAATCACAATGGAATCACAATGGAATCACAATGAAATCACAATGAAATCACAATGGAATCACAATGGAATCACAATGAAATCACAATGAAATCACAATGAAATCACAATGGAATCACAATGGAATCACAATGAAATCACAATGGAATCACAATGGAATCACAATGGAATCACAATGGAATCACAATGGAATCACAATGGAATCACAATGGAATCACAATGAAATCACAATGGAAAAAGATTGAAATGCGCTTCGGTTCCACACATTTTAAGTTAAAATTAAAAAAATCACTGATTTCGTTGATAAACATTCAAGTTAAAAGGAAATTTCAAAAATGATGTTTTTTAGTAGAGATGGGCCGATTCAGATTCTCGCGATTCCACCGATTCCAGTGGAATCGGAAGAATCGCGATTCTCCGATTCCTGTCCATATTTTAGCGATTCCGATTCTTTTTGATTGATATTTTTGGTTTGGAGTGTAGCGCGTCTAGCCCCAGGCGCTGCATCTGCAGGCAGCTGGCGCCTCGGCTCAAGAAACTCAACGACCTTGCATGCCAAGGGTGAGGGGAATGATAGGGTTATGGGGCATAGGAGGGGTGAAATCATGTGAAGGGAGAGTAGGAAGCACAGGGATTAGGAAAAATGCTTCTGTATATCATTTTCAATCACACTGCAAACCAAAGTGAAAGTTGAGCCGTGGGTGGAAAAGATGCATAAATTCGTGTTTTCTTATGATTGAAGTTGTCAGTTATCATAGAAAGACTGTTCTATTAATTAGTCAAGTGATTCTACATTATAAATCCTATCCTGTTTTCTCGAATTCTTTTCAAGGACAAGTGAACAGGTGGCCCAGAGAGAAGGTCATTCACTGCACTGGAGCAGCTGGTTACAAGTGCCGCGTGTTTATTTACGTCGATTTTTTTGTGTGGGGGGGGGGCCAATTACCCGATTCCGACCCTAGTATTTATGACGGGTACCCGCTTCCTGATTTTCGGACCCGCCGTCATCCCTACTACTTACTTTCAACAAAATTAAAGATCTAACACATTAAAAATACAATAAATGGTGTTTTCTTACCACTTTTTTGATTTTTTTATTACTTACCTGAGGGCAAAATTCAAAGGGTGATAAATACAGTGAGGTTTGTAGGTATTTGTGAAGAATCGGAATCGGAATCGCAAGAATCGGAGCTAAGAATCGGTATCGGAATCGTGAAATTTTGGAATCGGCCCATCTCTATTTTTTAGTATTGAACTACTATACTTAGTTTTTCGTTTATTACTATTGAACTACCTAGTACTAAAGCCAGTTTTAAATGGTGATTTTATTTCTTAAAATTCGTTTTTAATATCATCAATTTCGTTTTTTGTGGTTTTTCTGGAAGAGGTATTTCGCGATTTTGGGGTGATATTAAATTGATTATAAAACATTGAAACAGCACCCAGAAACCCTAATTTGAACTTTGAAGACAAATATATGTCTGCCACTTGGAGGAGGGGTTGGAATGGATTGGTCAAGCACTAAGCACTGAAATAGGCTATCTAGAATGGCGTTTTTAATGCTCTGTACTGTCTTTTCTCCGACCCACATTTTCTCTGCGTTTAAAATTTCATGACAAGATATTTTCCATCCCAATCCAACAATTTTCAGTGCAGTAATTGATCCAAAACATCCTTTTGTGTAACTAGACTAGTGATGAATAGGTAGTTGCGACTGGTTGAGGGTGGAAGGGGGGTTGGGGAAACCAGTCGACCTTGAACAGATGGGGCCGCAAAACAAAGCAGACTGGAGACATCATTGACATCATGGAATACTTTGAGGGTGGGTAGCAAATCAGATGGCGAAGGGGGTTGAGTGAGTGGCGCTAGGAAAGACACTACAGTTTGTTCCTAAGGCAGACACACTCATTGTTCTCGTTTTATAAGGTATCGTAAAATCATTTGCTCTTATTGTATCCTCAACCATTTATTGCACATCCCTTGTTCGAGGTCGTTTACAACCTTGTAGCCCTTAGCTCGCTTAGGGTGTGGAATATTATTCCACAATGGTATGTATGTATTTATGAGGTATGTTTTGACACTTTTAGGTTTTTACGATAGGGTCAGGTCCATTGTAAGTGTCACTAATACATCATAAAACGAGAACAATGAGTGTGTCTGCCTTAGGAACAGAGTATAGTTCCGTTGGTTGTTGTGTCTGCCAGGTGGTTTTGGAGGGGAAAAAGGCAGTATTATTAATAGAAAACCTTTATTTAGTTGTAAATTCGCGGAAAATTTTGAATATCGCGATCAGGGTTGGATTTCGTTTTTTTTCGCGATGTAAAAATGGCAGATTTGGGATCTATATACTATGAAATGGATTTTAGTATAAGAAAATAGTGCAATCACAACAATTCGCGAATTCGCGTTTCACCATTTAAAACTGGCTCTACCTAGTACCTATCACTTGTAGACTTTTGCATAATTTCTATTGTCTAGTTGAAATTCGCATGATCATGGGGATCAATACCCAATTAACTTAGACTAGAGTTAGTATTGACAAAATGCCTGTTTTGTGCCGAATTTGTTTTCAAAGGTTCTGTTACCTACTACATAACTAAGTTTGGAAATCATTAATTTACTTACCCTAATTATTTGAGTATCTAGGCAACTTAAGTAGACTTGTAAAACCAGATGAAATATAAAATAATGAAAGATTGGTGAAGCTCACTGTGTTTTAATCTTTAAAGAAAGATAAACAAGTCTTCCACAAAATATGATAATACTAAGTGCCTAGAATCAGATGTGGGTACAAGTACTATGTATAAAAATGCATAATACAAACAAATTATAATACCTATACCTAGGGAGGTACCTACTTATTTTATTCCTATTTCAAAAATATATATAATGTAATGTCAATACATTCAGAAACAAATTGAACCGATTCGATTTGTTTCTGAATTGAATCGATTTAATTTGTTTCTGAATTGGTTGCAATTTGGTAATTATTTATACATAATTGAATAAATTCAAGAAAGGGCATCAGTCCATTTGTTGGGATTCACAGAAAGCAGTGATAAACTGTCCTGGACTGAAGACCTTTATTGCTAAATTGTGTGTCTACATGCTAAGTAGAGATGTAAAGTTACCGGTAACATTGAAATTGGTAATATTACCGGTAACATTACCGAGCACGGTAATATTGAATTTTCTGCGCAGTTTTTACTATATGGCGTAAGGAAATTAATGAAGGTGAATTAATTAATTTTTTCAATAACTTAAAGTTTACGTGGGTATTGTGTTTTATTGATTGAGGATAGGTATACATCTCAATTTTACAATATCGATTTTAATTGAGCGAGCGTAAAAAGCGACTCCATTCTGCACTTTTGGACACTTTCTGTTTTTTTTTGTGTTTGTTTGTTTGGCCCGACGCCTCAGGTCACATTCTTTTCCGATCGAGCTGAAATTTTGCATACATACCTACAAATTCATTCTAACTTAATCGTGTATAGTTTTTGTGAGCTTACCACAAAAACGAAAATGAAAATACGAAAATACGAAATACGAAAATGAAAACGAAAATATCTCACGATTAGTCGAAAATCAAAATGCTGCGATCAAGTTCAAATTTTGCCTGGACATTAAGACTACTATGTAACCATTTTCTCTTATTTTACAAGTTTTCCGCCTAATCGGTAGAGAACGTCTACATACTTATTTGACAATTAAATAGAATGCCAGAAGATAATTTATTGTCATTTTATTTCCAGTGCAACTTACATCTGTTTTTCTTTATGAATCAGAGTGATGGCTGTTCTCAGTTTCAATGAAGTCGGGTAATTTTATTTTGATCGTATTTCAATTCACTATGGATGTATATTATGTTTTCTGTGCATTACCTACGATATTCCGGTTGGGATGCGCGTTTGGGTGCTCGCTCATTAGCGCGTTATACACCAAGTGTTTTCCTAGTTATTTCTGCTTATAAAGACCTGGAGTCGAGGTAAATTTTCATTAAATGTTGGAATGGGATTGATTAACAATTACGAAATTAAACATCATGCTTTTACAGTCGCAGTGAAAATATCCTGCAATCAAAGAGCGAACTCTGAAAGACCCTTCCTTCAAAATAATTAGGTACCATGTAAAAGAAAGTAAATTTAAAAATAATAACTAGGGTTGGGCGAACCTCATTTTTTTTCGAACCGAACCTCGAACCGAACCTTTTCAAAAGGTTAGAAATTTCGAACCTTAAACGAACCGAACCTTTTTTTCAGAAAATTATGTTTTCCAGATGTGTAGTAAAGATAAGCACGCATAAGCACCAGTCACCATTCTCCTCCCTCCCTCTCGCAAGTCAAATGGTTAGACACTTGAAAACAGCTGTTTAATGGGGTGTTTGTTACTCAGATATTATTTTTATTTGTACCTATACAAGGACATTGACTTAATAATATAATTGGAACAAAAACGCGAAATATACTGCTCGAAATTTAAATATATTTCAACACTTTTCTTCCTCTCTTCAACGCCATAATGGAATTTCATTTCGAAAATACTTGCCCCAGTTGAGAGATGGTAATCCTGTGATTGTATACTCCATAAATACTTCGCATTTTTACGCGAAAATAAAAGTTCAATATTCTTCAAAAATTATCTCGTCATCGTCATACTATATTTGATTTTGCATTGTGTTACAAATGAAGTTTGGAAAGCTCAAATATACACCATTATATTTTAACTTTTGCGTGATAATCTTCACTTCATTAGATCGCGAATAGTTTTCTAAATGACCACTATTATTTATTCAAATACCATAAACATACAATATCATCAAAATAAAATAAAATATGCCGTCAAGTCAAGTTATTTGTCATCTGGATTACTGCGAGTTCGCAGACCTTTCAACAGAGACAAACAAAACAATCCTCCCTTCTGCAAGGGTCAGGTACCTGCTGGCTAGCAGATGCAGGACCAAAAGTACACTCTGTTCCAAAAGTATAGCACAGTTTAGATCGCAACAATCATATTATTTCGTTTTTATACTTCGAAAATTTTACTCAACAAGAAAATTACTTCGACTTCTAAACTAAAATCAATGCTACTTTGCTACTTGTGACCAAATAGCACTTCGAATTACGGCATGAAAAATTCGGTTCAACATTTATTTGAACATGGAACACCCTATAGGCACCGAGTGTTCGCCACGAGTGAGAGAAATTAGCAACATTTGTGGGAAGATCGTCAACTTTTTCATTTCTCATTGGCCGTGACCTAGCAACCGATCAGATGTCAACAAATGTACTCAAAATATTTCGGAATCAGAACTTAGTTGCGCAAATTAATATTGTGATCAGATTCAGTGAAATTGTGAACACTTTGTTGTTAATATTTTGTAGGCGAATAAACATTAGATAAACTTGTGTAAATTTTAAGAATTGATAATGCGTAATATGTGCAGCAACATAGCATATAACTGCAGCGACTTGGACGCCTTGCCAAAAGGTAAGCTTCCTTCCCACAGATTAGGTGGCTCTGTCTGTACTTTTGCAGTGCCATCTGTTGTCTAAACACGCTGCCTATAGTGTGGCAGGATTTGAGTTTTCTTTGATTTATGATGGATTTCGGCTTACAGGGGCTCTATTTACCAAGGTTTTACCATTTTACTGACCCCGTAAAGACAAGAGGTTGGACCAGTGACAAGAGGTTGGTCGCATTATTTGAATGAAACATGGCGGGAAAAAAAGGCGGGAGGTTCAAAAAAGGTTCGAAAACGAACCTTAGAGGTTCGTTTTTCGAACCTAGCTAGCCGGTTCGGTTCGAAAACGAACCGGTTCGCCCAACCCTAATAATAACCTACTTTGAAACAGTATAACTTATTGATTTATAAAAAAAATCAAATTTCTAATACATCCTCATTTTAGACTGTGGTGTACTGTGGCAAAATTTTAAAACTTCCATTATTTTTTTTCTCTAAAATTACCGAAAGTTACAAGTTACCAAGGATGGTGGTAATATTACCGTAATATTACCATTACCGTCACTATTTTTGGTTTTGGTATTTTTGTGCAAGAAGTAACATGGCAGTAACTGACCTCCGCGAGCCATCATGTTGACCCAGAGTGTGGACGTGGGCCGAGACGAATGCTCCAGACAAGACCTGATCTCCGCCTTGAACGCGAACTTGCCGTCCTTCATGCTGAAGACATACACGGTGTTGGTGGCCATCTTCTCCTGCGCGATGAGGACCTTCTCGCTGCCGTTGATGATGAAGTAGCCGCCGGGGTCGAGTGGGCATTCGTTCAGCTCGGTGAGGTCACGGTCAGTCAGTCCGCTGAGCAGGCAGTAGGTGGAGCGCAGCATGATGGGGATCTTGCCTGCAGTCATACAGGAATAAGATAGACACATTCAAACAGATCTAAAAAATAGTTGTATCCAACTATTTGATACCTACCTTTCAAAATATATTTGTCACGAAATATTCAAAGTTAAAAATCCCCAATTATTCACACTCAGTTATAATTTAACTTAAGTAGGTAAGTGATACTACCTAAACCCTTTGTAGTAAGTAATAACTATTTAAAACAGTACCTTGTTAAATGTTAAGTAGGTAATCGACGTTTTATCAAATCAATCATTACTGATTAGGTATACTGAGCATCAATATATCTCGTTGATTATTTTATAGCTTCATATAGGTTTTAATTAGGTAACTCTACGTAGAATTCCGAAAAAATTTCTCGGAGGAGTTTCAAGAAATATCCAGTTTTCGTTATATTTTTAAACACCCTCGAACACAATGTGCGATTCTTCCGTAACAAATCATGCTGAATGCAAAATACAAGGACCTTGGATGTCCTTGTTTTAGGTAGGTTCTAGAGGTCAGTTAGGGTACCCGGGTACAAACCGGGTACCCGGGTACGCCATTACCCGGGTACCCTCTCGGGTACCCGGGTAATCAAGAGATTTATTATCGGCGTACTAAAACGTCTGCTTCTGCCTGCTCGCGCGCTAGGAATGTCCCCTCCACTCCTCTTGTCTCGAGCACAACACAGTCCGCGCGTTCATTTGGTTGAGTAGGGGAGGGGTATAGTGGAAGGGGTCGGTTGCCCGCTGGTAAGAGGGGCCGCCCCTCCAGTCCCCGCCAGCCCGCTCGCCCGCCTGCCTGCCTCTACCCCTCTTGCCGCTTAGTCAGTTCTCCGCCAGCCTCTGTAGCGTGTAGTTGTATTGTTTTTGAGTGAAGAGAAGCGATTTGCAATGTCGTCGCGAAAAAAGTCGTATTTGTGGAAGTATTTTGATGTAATTTCCGCCGACAAGGTGAAGTGTAATATCTGTGATATCAAGCTAGGCTATAAAGGCTCTACTTCGACAATGGGGAAACATTGTAAATTAATTCATGGAATTAACGAGAAATCTGTGAACGAAAAACAACCCACATTACCCAATTTGGGGATTACAACTGGGCGAACGTGTAACGAAAATCGTCAGAAGGCAGTTACGGGCTTAATCGGAAACATGATTGCACGGCATCATTTACCCTTGCAAGCGGTAGAGTGGAGTGGGCTGAGGGAACTTTTAGAGTACACAGAGCCAAACTACAAGCCAACATGCGCCAAAACTATGAAAGGCATAGTTTTTAGTAAAGCTGACACTTTGAAGTTGGCAATTAAAAGCGACATGGCGAGCGCCGATTACATCGCCATCACCACAGACGCCTGGACGTCTGGCGCTAACCAGGGTTACCTGGCGGTCACGGCGTCGTTCCTATCTCCTTCATTCGAGCTGAAGACCCCTGTGTTAGCTACTGTCCACCTAACAGAGCGACACATCAGTGAATATCTGGAGGCTGAGTTAGTGCAGGTGTGCAAAACATGGGGAATTCACAGCAAAGTTGTAGCCATTGTCCACGACAATGCGGCCAACATAGCCAAAGTTGCCGCGCACTCTGACACCGGCATTGACATTGGGTGTGCTGCACATACTTTGCAGCTATGCATTAATGATGCCATGGGGATCAAGACGGTCTCAAACCACATTATACAAAAATGCATCAGTGCTGCAAGCCTCCTTGTAGGGCACTTCAACCACAGCACTCCAGAGTCAGATGAGCTCCTTTTGCGCCAGGCCACTGAAAAGCCCACCAAACTTCTGCAGTATTGCAAAACGCGGTGGAACTCGCTCCTGTATATGTTTGAGCGGCTGCTGCAGCACAGATGGGTGGTCAGTGCCATGCTAACAGAGAATGCCAAGACCCGTCATTTGTGTCTGAGGGACGACCAATGGGCCATAATCGAGGGACTTACGCCCATTCTACTTGACCTCGAGTGCGTGAACACCCTCCTTTGTGGTGAAAAATATGTCACTTTGTCCTCCGTCTACCCTACCATCATTGGGCTAAAGAACTTGCTACAAGCCGACCCTGCAACTCAAGACTCGGCTGTTATCAAAACGTTCAAGAGAGATCTGCTGGTCCAGCTGGAGGTCCGCTTCATATCCAAAATGCAGCAGTTCGTCCTGGTTGCCATGAGGCTGGATCCACGATTCAGCCTCATGGACGACATTCCCCTCGGCAAGGTTCAAAGGGTTGACGAAGAGATTATGCAGAATATGACCATCTACGACCTCCGACAGCAGGAGGAGCTACGTGGACCCACGTTTGACAGCGACGAGGAAGAAGTCGACGATCCTTCTCCGCCGTCCACGTCAACTGCAGCAACTCCAACGCCCCACAATGCGGCTATTGCCAGGATTCTGGGAAAATCGGCAACTATTGAACCTCCATCTAGGCAAATGGAATTGCATAACTATCTCCTAGAGAAGATTCACTTTTCCGAGAGCCCGCTAGTCTGGTGGCATACCAACCAATCAAGGTACCCCAGATTGGCGCGACTTGCAAGAAAGTACCTATGCACGCCAGCAACGTCTGTGGCCAGTGAGAGGCACTTCTCACAGGCAGGACTCCTTATCAACAAGCGAAGATGCAGCCTGCTTCCAGCCACTGCAGATACATTACTGTTTGTCAACCACAATCAGTAATCCAAGGTACGTAATGTAATATGTATAACAAATTGGCCTATCAATCACTATAATAAATTATTACATTTAAAAAATCAATCAAATCAATGTCTATTTGCAAAAAGTATAATCAGTTTAATTTTTTCCCCAGGTTCCAGAACAGAGTCATGAAGAAGTCCATTACTATAATTCTCCGACAATGAAGAAAATAATCACTTAGATACCTACCTCTCTTCATGTGGCCAATTAGGTACTTCTTCACTTGTTCATGTATCTATTACTTAACAAAATGTTTCTCAAAAAATCATATGTATTATTTATTATGCGCTTATAACGCGGTAGGACTGGTAACTATCTGCTATTTCAGTATTATTTAAATATGAAGCTAGAATTACCTATTCAATTAATCATTTTACCAGAAGTAATTACCTACTACGCTTTTTTTACTCTTTAGTCATCTGTTGATAATTGATGCATTTAAAGAAAGGCTGTGAACATTACAAGTTACTATGTTTACTTCCAGTTCCAAGTTATTGTTTCGATCTTACGGTAACCTATGTGATTTTCAGTATATTCCATTTGATCTGTAATTAAATAATTAATCAATTAGCAATAAACCATTACCTGGCTAACCAGAAAAAAATGTCTGTTTAATTGTTATTCCATCTATCCCATTTAGCTATCATTTCAAATCTAAACAATCCCTTTTGAGTTTCAACAATACTTCCTTTGTACCCCAACCAACTGCATTGTTTAGATAGGCTGCTAAATTTTATATTCATTACATTTCCTAAATGTCAACAATCAGATGAGTCACCTGATGATTTGCTGAACAATGCGTTGTATAATTTAATTGTTAGGGAAAACTGCTGGATTTTATATTCATATTTCCGAAGAGACAACAATCCCGACCATCCAACAATGTGTAAGTAATTGTTGATCAAAAATGTATTGTTCTTTGATCTTCTCTAGCTAACGTGTTGATTACATTTCTTGCGTGAGTGGGGACCCTCCTTGGTGGGGACGATGGGTATGATGGAGGGGGAGAGAGGATGCAGGCGGGAGCGTACAGCCAACCAGTGTACTGGGCGTGGTTAAACCCTCCCACCGTTCTAAGCATGGATACTGATTGGTTGGCAGATGGAGCGCGGGAAGTTTCAAAACGTTGGCGCTTGCCAGGAATTTTATGCTTCAAAACAGAACATTTTTTTTTTCAATTACCCGGGTAATTACCCGGGTAATTCAAACGGGTACCCGGGTACAAATCATTACCCGAATCCGACCTCTACTAGGTTCACTTTTTGTACTTGGGCAATTCCAGAGTATCGGAATTACATTTCACAGATTTTCTTCAGCTTTAAAATTCAATAACTTTACACATAAAATACATATAATATTTATCTTTGTGACACAGGATAGAATTGTACCTGAAGTTTATTTACAACTAAGACAAAACTTGTTTTGAAAATTATTTTATTTGTTTCGGGCGCATTTACGGCCGGTAACGGAATTACTGAAAAAGTCCATGCTAAAATGGCAATGTGTTTACAAGGCAATTCCTGTGAATTAGTAATAGATAAATATGATTTTAACAGTTGTACAAAGTAACAAAACATACAAAGTTATGCTAAGGGCCCGTATTACCAAAGTTAATCTGAGCCAAATTTACTAAATATTGGATTAAATTGGCGGCACAGCCAATCAGATACCTCCAAATGATAGAAACAGCTGAATTTAATCCAAAAGTTAGTTAATCCAGCAAATTTAACTTTGGTAATACCGGGCCTAAGGCAACTATTATCTTAAAAAATATTAATTTATAAGTATTATACTCATTTTTTGTGGTAACGGAATTACGATCCCATGGTAACGGAATTACTCTTCTGAAATACCTAATACATGTTACAATTTGCATGAAAGCATACATACAATTATTTCTATGAATGTAAACTTTAGATTTGATGTTATCTTAATTAAACAATAAGTTTTCAACATTTTAAATCCTAATAGGTACCAACATTTAAAAAAATAAATTTCCAAAAAAAATCCACAATTTTAATTTTTTTTTCAAAACAAATTTGGTTTTAAGTATACAATATTATAAATATAATTTTTAATTTTCTAAAATAGATGAAAGTAGGTATTAAAAAAAAAAAAATTACTAAGAAAAGTACATTTTTTTGCTGTCAATTCAAGAGTTTTCATTATAGCTCCAAAAAATTTGTTTTCCAACAATCTTTATAAACATCTTTAAATAAAAAAATATAAAAAAATACTTAAAATATAAAACTTTTTTTGAAAAATGTCCCTTACTGTGGAATTGCCCACTTACTTCATGGATCGCTCAACGTTTTGCAAACAAAGTACCTACCTAAGTATCAAGGTAGGGCGGTAGGTATACATTAATTGTCAATTGGCGGGAATAGACTAGTACCGAACTTAAAACAAATTTCCTAGCAGTTCAAAGAGTCATTGAACGATTTCAATCTCGAAACCGACACCTACCGATGAATGTTTTTTGATGCTGGGTCTCTATCGGCTCCTCCCCGTCCTTGATGATGGTCTTGGTGATGTCGACGTAGAGCGGAGCCGAGTAGGTGAGATTCCTGAGCCTCGCCTCGTTGGGCATCATCGGTGACGGAGCGCCGTCCTTCTCCCAGTGCGTCGGCTTGGACAGGTAGATCTGCTCGAACTTCAGCAGATACCTCGGTGGGTTCTCAACCTCCCCTGTTAGATACAGAACACTTCATTAGGCAATCCCTTTCATTTCACATCCATTTCAATCTGCACATCTCAATCAAAATAATTTACAAGAACTATTTCTTCTTTAAAATATAGAATCTAACAACTCTTGAATTGTACACTAGAAGTTAGAGCTAAAAGTGTAGAAAGAAACCTTCCCAGATATGCCACTTGACAAAAGAGAGCTATGGAAAAGCCTCTGTTAGCCAGGAAGGCCGTAGTAATGAAATTCGGGAGCTCCAGAAAGCAACTTGTGTCGTAATTCAAACTCAATTTGAAACTGTTAAGATAATAATTCAGAATCAGGCTTTTAAAAATGGTTTTTAAACCGTGTTATGAATTACATACACTCGACAAAATCATAAAACGGTAGGTAGTAGAAAGAAACGGACTGGCTGAAAGTATTTCCTATAAAGTCTAGATGCTAACTCGTCATCTAGCTCAAGTAGGTGAGCTCTGATTTCATTGATAATAACAATGTAACCTGACAATGAGCCAATCAGTTTCGTTAATTTACCGTTTTAGGATTTGTTGAGTGTTCCTACCTAATGTTAAAAAAGATATTGCAAAAGTTTGACAACTAAACAGCTATTTACCTAACTAGTGCACAAATTTTACATATTCACTTTAATAAGAAATAGGTTTGTACCTATATATATAAATTCATTTCATCTGTCAACATAGCACTGTTATGCAACTTGGCTATGGCAATGAATGAATGAATAATATGATGTTTATCAATGTAGGTAGACGGTGGGAAGGATGGGGCTATGGCCTATGTAGGAACCTTCATCATTGCCTCTAGACAAAAACCACGGAAAACCTCAGTTTGACAGCTAACGGCCGTGAGAGCAAGTCTGAGCCTGAGCAAGTCACGAGCCAACTCGCTCCACGTACCTGAAGTGTGTTGTGCCTCGGCTTGAAGGTCGATCTGCGGTGAATCCTCCACGATGCGCTGCACGGACATCTGAATGAACTCATCGAACGAGTCCAGCTGCTGTCTGACGAGACCCTTCTCATCGAAGTAGGCGTTGATGACGATCCAACAGGCTTCTTGCCACAGTTCAGACGATATCTCCTCTCCATCTTCCTCCTCAAAGTTGTCTGCATACGTCAAAACAGTAAATTACAACCCTACCTTGCATCGCAAGTGTCTGGGACATTTGATTTCACCTTGCATTCGGAAAAAATCACGGAAAAAAATCACTCACGAGTTTCAACTCATCTCATAACAAATAACACATGAAAATGATTATTTGATTCGTTAACCTAGGAGTAGGTAGGTAGTAGGTAGTAGTAGGTAGCTGCCCATTGCAGTAGCTATTTCGTAGGTTAGAGAATTAATAAAAACGCATAGGGTATGAGAGAAAAACAAATCTCATAGAGAGAAACGAGAGAAAAACTGGAATAAATATTACAAAAAACTAAACTTACCGTCTTCGTTCTCGTACATGATTCAAAAGCAATTATTATCAATAAATTAGAATCAAAACGAAAACGAATGTCCGGCGTCACTTTCAGAGCAACTGCGCCATTTTACTTTCAGTTGAGTTCAGTTCCACCACCGCCTTCTTCTTTCCGCAGGCCGCGTTCGTTCCTCGTTCCTCCATTGACAAGTGCTGCCCTCACATCCGTCCAAAAGGAAGTACATAGATTTCATGAAATCTATTTTCTTGAAAAATGTCGATGAAAGATTTCACAAAAGTTGAAATTTTGGGAAATATTGACAGACGCAAATTTCGAAATCTAAAAATTAAAAAATTTAAATTATGTTCAATCTTATTGTATTTCCTGACACTAAGGGGAAGGCCAATTAATCATTTTTGTTCATTTTTAGGACACTTTTTATCTTATTGAGGGCCAAGTGTGAAAGATAATTATCAGATTCCATTTGAAAATAGCATGATTATCAAATGTATTCACATTTTCTGATAGGGGCAAAACCTTCGATCAAAATTTTGGAAATTTTGTAATCGGAGAAAATTACCCACTTTTTTCTGATATTTATGCAGCCCGGCATTTAAAAAAAATATCTATATCCTATTCCTAAACTTGATTACTATTATAGCATCTAGTCGGGCGATAGCTCGACGCTGCCAAGCACCGTCTTTTACGAGGTCTACTTTTTATAAACGGCGAGCTTACTAGCAGGACTGTTTACCGCAACGGCTTAAGTGGTGATTTCGGGGTATCGGCTCGCATTGACGCAGTTTGAAATGGAAGTTAAAATCCATGGTTATCGGGTATTATTAGCCACATGACAACACCTTCCATATTTCAAAGTGCTACGACCATCCCTTCAGGGTGAAATTTTGGCCTGAAACACGACGGAAAACACTTTCATGGTAGAGACTGGCTGGCTGGCTGGCTGACCACGGTTTGCCCCTCTCTACAGCCCAAACCGTTTGGTTTAGAGAGTTGAAATTTGGCAGAGACATAGATATGGTGGGTATGTAGGGCCTTTTGAAAAACAATCCGAAAAATTTTGACCGGAAGTGAAGATTTTCGCGAAAATTGTATGGTAAAAATCGTACGGTTACATCGAGAGTTTTGAAATTTGGCATAATGAAATACAATATATTGCTCGACACGCTACTTCAAGAAAAACCAAAATTTTCTGACCGGAAGTGGAGAAATTATCAATATTTACGTTCCGCTCGTCCTCTTGAGGTAGTAACAAACCTGCTGCGATCTTTGCTCGTCTCACTGGCTAATTCACCTGAGTCAAGTGCCTGCGACAATGCCATTCCTGTGGGGTCGTGAATTCGATTCCCACAAGAGCATAATCTTTTTTATTTTTTTCAATTTACTTCCTTCCATTTGGCGTTCATGGATAATGTGCAAAATGATAATCCGATTTGCATTCAACGCTTATACATAGCTACACTTTTAATATTATACATAAATGGAATATAATAATGATTTGACAATACACGTTTAGGCCGGTCATATATTTTTTCCCGCCAAAAGCGAGTTGAAGCGGTTTTCGAGCGAAATACAAAATATAAATGACTATATTTAACAAACGGTTATGAATATCGAAAAAGCAAGACCGAGGTGACATGTATTGTACAGCTTTATCTACATTTTCATCGCTTACTGTCATAACTTTGCTCCTACTATGTGGTCAGTATGTGTCGGGCACGAAAACACTCCGTATATTTACTTGTAGTGTTTTCGTGCCCGACACATACAGACCACATAGTAGGAGCAAAGTTATGACAGTAAGCGATGAAAATGTAGATAAAGCTGTTCAATACATGTCACCTCGGTCTTGCTTTTTCGATATTCATAACCGTTTGTTAAATATAGGTATTTATATTTTGTATTTCGCTCGAAAACCGCTCCAAATCGCTTTTGACGGGCTATAAATAATATAACAATTCGGGGTCAGAACAGAACTTTGGTGACTCAGTTACTAAACTAGAAAAGGGCTCCATTAGTCGGTGTATTAGGTGTTCACAACTTTTAATTTGTAAAAATTATTATATTATTTTATTTAAGTTAATTTGTCTATCTTGGTGGCTCAGTTACTTAACAAGAAAGCACACAAAAAGGCTCCATTACTGTTTGAATTAACTGTTCAAAACTTTTAATTTGTCAAAGTTATTTAATTATTATAGTTATGTTTATTTGTGAATCTATGGCTCAGTTACTAAACAAGAAACAACACAAAAAAGCTCCATTACTCGGTGTATTAACTGTTCACATGGATTATAAAAACGTTTTGTCAGTACACGTTGTACAGTTGCTGAAATAGAACAATTTTCGTGATCTAGCTAATCAACAGAATCTTGTGCTACATTACTTATTCTAGAAACCGACAAAAAGCTCCATTCCTCGGTGTATTCAGCTTTTAATTTCGTCGGCTTAGTAGGTACTTATTTGTCCTATATCCACTTTTTGAAAATTTTGAGTTAGGTATTGGATTTTGCTCATTGATACACCTTTAATACATACATAACATAAAAATACTAATTTTCAAAAAAAAAATTAAGCTATTTGCTCCTAGGTGGAATTTTGAAAAATTTCTAAAAATGCAAAAAAATCTGAAATAGGGTACCTTTTGATGTAGATTTAATTCCCCATCAAACTTAGTTCAAATGTGATAGAAAATAGACATTGTTTTTTGCTTCTTTACTCGGCGTTCTTTTAAAATTTAAATTTTAAGAAACAAAAAATTTAAAAAAAAATTATTTTTGAAATTAAAATTTTTATAATTTTTTTCTTAAAATATGATAAAATGGTGTTACAAATACGAAAAAAATGCTTAAATAGTTGAAATTTACATCCTTCTGTACAAAAACTACGTAAAAATTGGATATAGGACAAAATGCGTAACTAATATTTCGTTCCCATGACTTTCTTTGTCCTATATCCAAACGGGGGTGCCCTTTATTGGGGTAATTAAGAGTACAGGGTAGAATAATACTACTGGATATTATTCAAGACATCCATAAGAATGAGTGATATTCTTTTCTGTTACATAGATTAAGTAGTTTTGCCGTGAGAATGAATTCAATCTTTAAACCGCATTATCTCCGACTTGCAAAAATCGGATATAGGACAAACAAGTACCAAGCCGACGATTTGTCA
Source organism: Leuctra nigra (assembly GCA_934045905.1). Taxonomy (NCBI): domain Eukaryota; kingdom Metazoa; phylum Arthropoda; class Insecta; order Plecoptera; family Leuctridae; genus Leuctra; species Leuctra nigra. Next base: position 33,706,435 of record OW203767.1, on the reverse strand, counting down.
GAATTATTTAATTATATAAAATTCAGATAATTTGTCAATCATTGTGGCTCATCATAGATACTAATCAAGAAACCACACAAAATGGTTCCATTACTAATGCTCAGTGTATTAGGTGTCTTTTCTTTTTAGGTAAACTTTTCATCTGTCAAACTTATTTAATTATTTAAAGTTCAGTTAATTTGTCAATATTATTGGCTCAACAAGAATCAAGAACAACACGAAACAAGAAACCACACAAAAAGGCTCCATTACTAGGTCCGCAAACATCTCCTAATTAAAAAAGAAACACCCCTGTGTAATAGAAAATTATTTACATATTCTGCATACACCCCTCTCGTGGTCTTTGGTTCGTTTTCAAACTGCTGGCGGAATAATTTGCGGTATAATCCATGGTGAGACGATCACTACACAGCTGTGTTGGGTTAGTTCCTCAAAAAAAGGGACTGGTTCCAGATCCAGGTCCATGAAACAAAATGAAACTAATTCGAATTCCTAGTTCCTTTCAAAAAAAAATAACTGGAATGTTACCTGGAAAGTTACCAGGAACTGTAAAAAGTTACTTTTAAGTTGCATTGTCTTCCAAAAACCATCCGGATTTTATTTAAATTTGTTGTAAGCATCTGGAAGCTTTTACGCTTTTATGACATATATAAGTGAACTTGGAAGAATTTAAATTGAGGAAACGCATTTACAACCATCTCTTTCGTGCACCTTTCAGTTTACCTACTGGCAAGGCAACAAATATGCGTAGTACGAGTCTTTGCTATTGAAAGGTTCTCTGTTTACGAAACACAGCATTTTGCATTCCAAAACCATCCGGATTTTATTTAAATTTGTTGTAAGCATCTGGAAGCTTTTACGCTTTTGTGACATATAAAAGTGAACTAGGAAGAATTTAAAAAATTTCGTTATTCACATGACTCAAAGAAGTGAACTTTTAACAATTTAAAAGTTGAGATAACTCAAATTCAACTAAAAGAAATTGACCCTTACGTTATACTAACTTTAGAACTATTGGAAGAGAAACAGAAAACTTTAGACAAAAGAAGTGACGTTGTTGGCGTTAACAATGTAATGATAGGTAACACTCAATGATCAATGAAATCTGCTATAAACTTTTACCCCATATGACATGCTGTACAAAAACAAAAACTTGTAAAAAAAACTGCCAAGCACCTTCCCACTTAAAACAATTGAGATCTAAAAGAAGGGCCAAGCAATTATATATTGTTTAAACATTTTCGCACTTAAAATTCGTGAAATCATTTCGCCCAGTTTACTGCCGCCAAGCACAACACTATACACCTAAAGTTGTGTCCAAATTTGAAGAATATAATCTAAGAGAACCAAAATTGTAAACTTTAACAAAATTATAAAAATTAAAAACGACTTAAATTATAAATTATAAATTGAAATTAAAAAAATTAAAAATAAATCTTGGCGCATTGAATTTGCACCGACCATGTAGACTTATTCTATCTTATTCCTACTTTCTGTCTTCCTTCGGCTCCTTTATCGTCATCCTCTTTCTTATATTGCCTTCTTCTTGACACAATGCGCCTATTTAAATTTATTTTTTATGTCGTTTTTAATTTTTATAATTTTGTTAAAGCTTACAATTATGGTTCACTTAGATTATATTCTTCAAATTTGGACACAACGTTAGGTTTATAGTGTTATGCTTGGCGGCAGTAAACTGGGCGAAATGATTTCACGAATTTTAAGTGCGAAAATGTTTAAACAATATATTATTATTGCTTGGCCCTTCTTTTAGATCTCAATTGTTTTAAGTGGGAAGGTGCTTGGCAGTTTTTACTTACAAGTTTTTGTTTTTGTACAGCATAGAGGTAGTAATAATGTTGTTAAACATACCTGTACATCAGAGGTAGAAGGCCAGAAGTCCATAATCTTGATTTTACGTTGCAAACATTTATTTGGCATCATGTAATCAAGCTCTACTGTTACTGGACTGATGTCAACAAATAAGTTATATTGAAGTATTCTCTTACATAATGACTCGTGTCACCATTACAAATATGGTTGCATGAAAGCAGATTTGAATTAGTCTTTTGAGCTCACATTGCTAATTGAAATGGACTTCCGGCCTCCTACGTCTGAGGTACAGATGAGTGTAACATTACTTATAACTAGGAAAACGCTCTGAGTAACGCGTTGATGAGCGAGCACGGATACGCGCAATACCTCGAACCGCAATTCTTCTATCGAAAATGTCATTAAAAGCCAATAATTCTTGAATTTCGTCGACACAGACTTGTATGGAAATCTACAACAATTGTTGATTGAACCTTTATGATAGAACGGTTCCTTGTTAATTATCAAAAATCACAGGATCTCGTTCAAAAGATAGTTTGAAAGTTTCTGCTCTAACTACCTACCTTGGAACTGAAGATTTAAAGTTGCCGTGAAATATGAATTTCGAAAAATTTGACAGCCAACACGCAAAATGTCCGTAAACTGTCAATAACTTTTGAATTTAAACACAGATTAGTCTGAAAATTATCAAAAATACAGATATTGTTGGTCCCAATGACCATGCAATGTGTTAACTAAATTTCAAAAATCACATGAAAGATTTATTAAAATTTTGACGAATGGGAGGATTTGGCAGAAACTTTGTACGATTGGGGACAATGTTGGTGGCAATGACTAATGACTTGTCAAATTTCAAATTGATCGAACAAACCAATCGAAAAATATTTTTTTTCAAATTTGAACCAATCAATGGATTTAAAAAAAAATTGGATCTGCAACGCCCAGAAATGTTCCGTACATGTGTGCAAAATTTCAGCTCGATCGAAGAAAAACTCTAATCTGTAGAGCCTCAGTACCAAAAAAAGTAAAAAAAGAGGTCCGTGCCAAAAGAGCCAAAAGGAGACGCTCGCTTCGCTCGCTCAATAATGATGTAGAGGATATAATTTTTTTAAATTTTAAGACGAACGGCTTGACTACCATAAAAATTATTTTATGTTTTTTCCCCCGATTTCTAAAATGTCGATTTAAGGATTTTGTCCTTCCTGAAAATTTGAATAAATTTGCGAAAGTCGTGCTATTTTCAAATATGAAATCTGGACTGGCTCTAAAATCAGATCAAAAGAGTCTTAAAACGACACAAAAAATTAACATTTCCCACCCTCATGAAAATCACATCACATGAAAGTCAAACAAAACATGGCCAAGTATAATGTTGCAAAGTATAATGTTGCAAAGTATAATGTTGCGAAGTATTATGTTGACAGGTATGATGTTGCAAAGTATAATGTTACAAAGTATAATGTTGCGAAGTATAATGTTGACAGGTATGATGTTGCAAAGTATAATGTTGCGAAGTATAATGTTGCAAAGTATAATGTTGCGAAGTATGATGTTGCGAAGTATAATGTTCCAAAGTATGATGTTGCGAAGTATAATGTTCCAAAGTATAATGTTGCGAAGTATAATGTTGACAGGTATGATCTGGCAAAGTAAAATGTTGAGAAGTATGATGTTGCAAAGTATAATGTTGCGAAGTATAATGTTGCGAAGTATAATGTTGACAGGTATGATGTAGCAAAGTATAATGTTGCGAAGTATGATGTTGCAAAGTATAATGTTGAGAAGTATAATGTTGCAAAGTATAATGTTGCGAAGTATGATATTGCGAAGTATAATGTTGCAAAGTATAATGTTGCGAAGTATAATGTTGACGGGTATGATGTTACAAAGTAAAATGTTGAGAAGTATGATGTTGCAAAGTATAATGTTGCTAAGTATAATGTTGCGAAGTATAATGTTGACAGGTATGATGTTGCAAAGTATAATGTTGCGAATTATGATGTTGCAAAGTATAATGTTGCGAAGTATGATGTTGCAAAGTATAATGTTGCGAAGTATGATGTTGCAAAGTATATTGTTGCGAAGTATGATGTTGCAAAGTATAATGTTGCGAAGTATGATGTTGCAGAGTATAATGTTGCGAAGTATGATGTTGCGAAGTATAATGTTGCGAAGTATGATGTTGCAAAGTATAATGTTGCGAAGTATGATGTTGCAGAGTATAATGTTGCGAAGTATGATGTTGCGAAGTATAATGTTGCGAAGTATGATGTTGCGAAGTATGATGTTGCGAAGTATAATGTTGTGAAGTATGATGTTGTGAAGTATGATGTTGCGAAGTATGATGTTGTGAAGTATGATGTTGCGAAGTATAATGTTGCAAAGTATAATGTTGCAAAGTATAATGTTGCGAAGTATGATGTTGCGAAGTATGATGTTGCAAAGTATGATGTTGCGAAGTATGATGTTGCGAAGTGTGATGTTGCAAAGTATAATGTTGCGAAGTATGATGTTGCGAAGTATGTAGTTGCGAATTATAATGTTGCGAAGTATGATGTTGCGAAGTATGATGTTGACAGGTATGATATTGCAAAGTAAAATGTTGCGAAGTATGATGTTGCGAAGTATGATGTTGCGAAGTATAATGTTGCGAAGTATGATGTTGCAAAGTATAATGTTGTGAAGTATGATGTTGCAAAGTATAATGTTGCGAAGTATGATGTTGCAAAGTATATTGTTGCGAAGTATGATGTTGCAAAGTTAAATGTTTCGAAGTATGATGTTGCAGAGTATAATGTTGCGAAGTATGATGTTGCGAAGTATGATGTTGCGAAGTAAAATTTTGCGAAGTATAATGTTGCGAAGTATAATGTTGCGATGTATGATGTTGTGAAGTATAATGTTGCGAAGTATGATGTTGCGAAGTATGATGTTGTGAAGTATGATGTTGCGAAGTATAATGTTGCAAAGTATAATGTTGCAAAGTATAATGTTGCGAAGTATGATGTTGCGAAGTATGATGTTGCGAAGTATGATGTTGCGAAGTATGATGTTGCGAAGTATGATGTTGCGAAGTATGATGTTGCGAAGTATGATGTTGCGAAGTATGATGTTGCGAAGTATAATGTTGCGAAGTATAATGTTGCGAAGTATGATGTTGCGAAGTATGATGTTGCGAAGTATGATGTTGCGAAGTATGATGTTGCGAAGTATGATGTTGCGAAGTATTATGTTGCAAAGTATAATGTTGCAAAGTATAATGTTGCGAAGTATGATGTTGCGAAGTTTGATGTTGCGAAGTATGATGTTGCGAAGTATGATGTTGCGAAGTATGATGTTGCGAAGTATGATGTTGCGAAGTATGATGTTGCGAAGTATGATGTTGCGAAGTATGATGTGCGTTCCGAAATCACTTTCAGACCTTCCCTGGCAGTGCGACAATTTCGTTCGACTGGCTCATTGTATAAGAACTGAATAGACTCCTTTTACTATTGATTTTTTTTTAATATGGCATTAATAAAAAAATGTGTATAGCTGCCTAACAAGAAGTCTGCCCACTATGCGATTTGGCACACTTATGTTAAGAAAGATAGGTAACTATAGTAACACAACACAGTACACTTATATAATTATGTTTATTAAAATATGTATTATTTTTTATTTTTTAAATAACTCTTTACCAATTTTAAGCTTTGCATAAAATAATTGAAATGAACAAATTATAGAGCTATTTAAAAAAAGAAAGAAAACAAATAAAATATGTACATAGCTCAAACGGTCTAAAAGTTAGGTATGATGGTCGAACTAGGAAAACGCTCATTGTAACGCGTTGATAAGTGAGCGCCGATACGCGCTATACCTCTTATATACTAATGTAGCTTGAAATAAATTGTTATATTTTTAACAAATATATTTACTCTGGCAAAGATTTACCGAAATTCAAGAAATATCAAAATCGAATTACTTCAAAAAGTTTACAAATTATTGACCCCTCTCTCATTTGAATGAAAGAAAAACAACCTTTCTCTTAATGGTTGGGGGCTGGCTGGGTCATTAGTGGAGGGGTGGGGTGGACAGGATGCGACGATGCGACTTGGGTCACTCAGCAGGGTGCCGCGCGGCAAGGGTCATAATAACAAAAAACAACTTTTTTATTTGAATATTGCTCAAAAACAATAACAGCCTATTCTAGAATGATATTAGTGTATGTTCAAAATTTCAGTTTGATTGGTCAATCGGTGCTTCCAATATGCGATGGACAAAAAAACAAACAGAGAATGTGGCATAAGAGTCCCGTAGAAACGCTCGCTAAATAGAGATTATTTTGGGTTTATAAGGAATGACCAATGATGTATTCCCAATTCGCTTTATGAAGTGTTTCTTACTTTACGGATAATTAGATACATACTTTATTACAGGTACGTAATTGGGTTATTTATATTCATTATTAATAAACCTCATGATGAATATTGAATAACATTAATTACTCACACATTTTATATTTTGAAACTTCCCGACATTTTGTCACACATTTAGTAAGCCGGCTGTTGCTGTCTGATGCGCAAATACTAGGCAAGAGAACTCTCTCCAGTTACAGAATGGATTAAAACCGTGAAATATTTGAAGTATACATGTCAAGGATGTAGACAAACGAAATATTATTATAGTAGGATGAATAATTTCAAGTAATTGATACAGAAAGATTGATATAAATCTCTTAATTTTAATATGATTTTACTTTGTTTTAAAACAGTGATATCGGCATTGACGTCATGGGGCTCGACAGCATTGCCATGGCAATAAAGTATTCACCATGGTAATACATTGTTGTGGACTTAGAAATGACATCACCGGGCACATTACGTTACACATAGAACTTCCCTCCAGAACTTCACATGAAATTTCAATTTGATATTTTATGACTGAAAATGCTATTTTTTCGGGTTTTCGTGTGTATTTGTCATCATTTTATGTGTTGATATTTACAAATCTTATTTTCCAAATGAATTATTATGTGTCGTCCTAAAGCATGCATTTCATTTGTACATTTAACGTCATTTCCTTTCTTTTAATCACTCACATTCAGTTCCAAACAGGGACTGGAACTCAAATGAATATCGGTTCCGGTTCCGGTTCCGGTTCCTGGACAAAATAAAATAAAGGTTCCGATTCCGGTTCCGGTTCCATTTTGGTTCCATAAGGCCGTTCCAATCGGTTTCATCATATTCAGACAATTTTTTTTTTTAATAATTCATTAGAGTTCGACTTTTGGGAACTTACATGCTCAGAATGTCTAATATTTATTTGACTCGATGATCATTTATTTGAAAAATTGTGAATGGTAGTAAATAATTTCAGATTTGAAAGGAAATGAAGTAAAATTTCAATGAAATTAATTATTTAGAGAACCATTATGGAACCGTTATGGAACCCAAATAATGTTTAATGTTTATAAGGGTTCTGGTTCCGGTTCCGATTCCTATAAAAATAACGGTTACGGTTCCGGTTCCGGTTCCAGTCCCTGGCTCAAAACCATCTCCTCTCTAATCGTCAGAAAATAAATCTGGGTGGAAATAATCATTCTCGAGTTTGTACAAGTCAATTAGTAAGTACTTTTATTTCATAAGTAAAAAATAAATAGGTAGGCAAAAAATATTTAAATTCTACATATTTTAGATTTATAATCATTACCAAGTCGTATGAAACCCTTACACAAGTGTCTACAGTCTATGTACTCGTATCTGCATCTCGATACAATTTTCTAAACCAGTATCTTATACAAGTATTTGTATTTCGATACTTTTAAAAAGAGTCTTATACAAAACTGCCTTTGAGCTTGAATGCGAAACGAATGCATGAGTTCTGAATAATTCGTATTTATCTCTGGGAAGCTATTCTATAACTTTAAAATTCCGGCAGGGCAATTGTGTAACTATTCCCGACCCGAGATGAGAGCACATCGAACATTCATTTTCCTAAAGACATACAATTCAGTCATAGTTGAAGCATACCTAGATAAGTATAATGAATATGAGTGTTAATAATATTATTATCTTTGGTATCATAACAGCTAGTTTGTGATTTATAACTTCTTGCCATAATAATACGTAAATAAATAAAAATCGCGTGACCTTCAAAAACATATTTTTTTTTTGCGTGGATTCTTGTCAAAAGCTTATGTTTTTTGATAAATTGATTTTCTTAGTTTTAAGACCTTGCATTTTTATTGTATTCAAGTTAGCTTAGTTTTGTTTTTATAACCACCTGTTGTGTGATTGTTATTATGTCATTCATAGCCTGACGAAGGCCGATATAAGTCGGCTGAAACATTGCTCATAAAACAAATATCAGAATTTTACTGCAATATTTCAATACTTATTTTAACTGTTTTAACATAGTTTCTCTTTGGATTTTTCAATTGCTTGAACGAAAACAAATTAATTCAACTTGTCACTTAGCTATTTTGAACATGATGTTTTGACGTAATTAAATGACACATAAAAACTAAATATTATGTTCACATGCGTGAACATTAAAAAGTGAGTGTGTTTACAATTGTTACCTGATTATATCGCAAATATGAGTGTCAAATAAATAGTTCTATGCTGCAGTGTTTTAACGCTAGAAGCTGGTAGATGTAGTCCGTCTAACTTTGGCTGGAGATGTTGAACTCCATCTCAAAAGGTGATCAGTTATGCAATAAGCTTCTAGGAGATAAATGACTAAGTTTGAGATGTCGGAGGTGACGGTTACACAATCGCGCTGCATTCGGTTCAAATCCGATTCACGGCCAAATGGATTCACATTGCACTGAATCTAATTCGGAACAAGGATTGTTATTTGGAGTGGGGGGGGGGGGGGGAGTCAAAATGATCAGGGATCGATGGATGTGAGGAAAATATAGTGCGGTGCTAGTGCGGGGTCTGTGGGGCTTGCCCCTCACTTTGCCCAGCAGGCCTGTTTTGACTTTCATGATTAAAAAGAAGTGAATTTGAAAATATTTCGACATCCTTTTCAGAGAAAATTAAAAATGCGTGGTATGCATTATTCTGTGGAAACTTTGGGCAAATGCAATACAATCTATGAATATTTTTTTATAGACTCCACAATGGGCCCGCATGCCTATTTTGAATTTTTTATGCAAAAGAATCGATATTTCCTTTTTAAAGAAATAAATATTGTGTGATATGCAATATTCTTGGGGAAGCGTTAGATAAAAGTATGCAATATAATCTGTTCCTGTGCTATCCCACTACCTATATTAGTTTCGCTGTCCGAGTGAAATTGATGGAAGCAATTGAAAGTAAATAAGAGGAAATATTTATTTTTAAATTATATTACTAGATTTTTTTTAATTTTTCGTCAACTTGTTTCATTGAATTTGCTGCTTACTTCATGGCGATATGGCGAAACGTCAAAAAATTAGAAATCATTTTTCATCAAAAAAGGTGGAGTACCCTTTCTCCCGTAACTCCTGTCCACCCCTTTATAATTAAAAAATGTCGAACTACACTAACATTATTTTTTATTAAATTGTGCGATGTTGCCACGTAATATTTCCAGAGTTTCAAGTTTCAGGCACCTATCCTTAAATTACTGTCATAATTTTGTCTTCTAAGAAGTAACTCCTGTCCCGCGTAACCTCCATCCCAAAACAGCAATTTCAATGGGGCCGGGAATTACGATTTTTTTTTTTTTTTTTTTGGATCTGATGCCTTAGAATTATTATTTATAAGTATATGTACAATAATATGTTAGAATAGAAAAACTCTTGCAATAAGTGCTATAAATATGATATTCTATGACTCAAGTTACTACATATTATGCTCCGAAATAACCACTGTCCCTCCCTTAAATTCCCGAAAATATTAAATTTATTTATTAGTAACAATTAACTCATTTTATTTAAGTTTATTTTTTGCATTATGATTGTCATGTGCAAAACTAAATGTAATTTTGAATGTTGTTAAATTAAGTACTTTTGGCACACATATTATAAGTTATTGGTATTTCTAAGTCGCGATGTTTTTTTTAGTAATAATATCATCAGGTTACGAATAAATACTATAAACAAGTAATCAAAGTAACATTTATTTCATATTGTAGGATTAAAAATAATTGTGTGGGATTGAAGTTCCTAAAATGAACGTTATAATGCAAAATCCTAAATAATTTCGTAACACCCAAGAATCGATCGAAGCTACTTTCCAGTTGGCTTCCGTCCTGTAAGAAATAATTAAAAAATAGTCCAACATGAAACAAGTAAAAAAAAAAAAAAAAAATCTGAAACTCTAAAGTGCCAGTGGGATAATGAATCCTATTTGTCATCCGATAATCCCCATTGACCCCGCAGGGCATTTTTTAAATTTCTTGTTAAGATAATCGATTTTGGAATTCCTTTGAAAAAATTTACCTGGAGGCCAAGTCTTGAAACTTACGCCTTCAGGACGCAAACGCTCTCGGACGTCATAAAGTCCCATTTACTGTAAGAGTGATCGACATTGAAACATAAAGTCAAGCCACTTATTTGATTGTCATCCAGCAATCTACTGTAAACAATTTATTAACATTATAATTATTATTACAGATATTATACAGTCATAAAACCTTATTCAAAATTAAGCTAAACAGTTAAAGGAAGATTTCAAGGTCATCATTCTTACAGTAAATGGGACTTTATGACGTCCGAAAGCGTTTGCGTCCTGAAAGCGTAAGTTTCAAGACTTGGCCTCCTGGTGTGACATGCAATATTTGATATAAGGAAAATGCAGCCCAATTAAAGTACAATATGAATGTGTGTTTATGAATCAGTTTAGTGTATTCAATAAATCATATTCATAAGGATGATCAAGTTGGTAAAATCAGTCATTGTCTCATTGGATAATAACTCTGTCAATAAGTTTTACACATGTGAGAGAAATTTGAGAATTCAATCTAATAATGAAGCAATTAAATCTATGCAATTTTGCCCTTAGTGCTCTACTAAATCTTTAACTCCAGGGGCGTCCATTAATTATGTAACAGTTGGTATGCCTAATTAATTGTCAACCCTCACCCCACCCCCAAGTCACGGCTTGTCAAAAAATTGATGAGCCCCCCCCCCCCCCCCCTTAATAATTACGTCTCATTTTGGACCACCTTCTTAAAAAAATGCACATGTTTTTATATAATTGATTTATTTTAACTGTATTTACGGAATTTACTGCAAGGCAATGCATATTTGGATTTATTACGTACATTTGAAATCAAGTAGGTAACTGTAGATGGTATCACTCAACACTTCATCATAAACAATTAAATTACAATACTGTGTGAGTCAACTCGTGAAATTGAAAGTTCCTGTTTTATTTTTAATTAATTATTAAAATATTCAAGACATCTTAGTTTCAATTAAGTGTTACGTCCCACGCCCTTCCCCCTAATCGTGTACGTAATTAAGGACTCCCCCAAAATCATCCTAACCATCAATAGTCTCGAAATGAGATTACTGTCCAGTCACGAAAACATATTTTGTATAAGATCCACAAGATAACGATTGTTTTCAAACGCCAATTATGAATTCCAACGATTACGACTGACTTTCAATCATTTCCTTTGAATAACATAACATTACGTTAAACTTGTTAAGTAAGTGATATTACAAGTTTAATTAAGGAAAAATATATTACTCATAATAAAACATTTACCGGACTAAATAGCCAAGAGCATTTGATTACATTCCAAAAGACTCGCTTGTAACCTAGATTCCTAATATTATGCCACAATGAAGGCAAGTCCAGTCGGCTGGCTGGAGGGGAACGGAAGCGTGGCAATGCCTCGCACAACAATGCAAGTGTTATGTTATCGACACTGTTGGTTGCTCCATATCTCACAGTTTCCGCAGTCATGTGTGAGACGAGGTGTATATAAGAGTGACTTACAGGTGGTGGTTTCATTCAGTGATCAGCTTCAGAACTACAAGTAGCAAAGCCAGGAGTAAGACACAAAGCAACATGCACTCAATCGCAGTAAGTCACAACTCACATTTATATCACGTGCAGTACAACTGTGCAAACAATTAGGATATTAAGTGATTTTTTGTTTTTTTCTCTCTCATATTTAGATTTGCCCACTTATCCACTGATAACGGGGTTGGTCTTTAAACCAAAAAAATGAAAATTCAAAATATTTTATGAATATTATAATATACTATTATATATTACAATATATATAATATGAAATATATTATTATAATGTCAGAATAAAATGTAGTACATTTTAGAAATATTAAATTTTTACGATATTATAAGATGTCAATTCTGTAAAATAGGTAATTTAAAATAATATTACATTAAAGGTATTATTTAGGACTACGAATTGTAAATATGAACTAATTAAACACATTTAAACACAAACCTATAGGTTTAAAGGTTTGAAATATTCCGGAGAAATTGGTTAAAGAACGTGGTTATGATGTAAAATATTAAAGTAAAGTAATTCACATTAATCACTTGCCAGCAACTGCAAGGGAGTTATAGAGTGTAGAGTTATAGCTTTTTCTCCAAGTGTATAGAAACTGTTATTTACTTCCATGAATACTGACATCAAAGTAATTTTAATGTATATTAATAAGATCCCGTCAACCTTCAATTGGTTATTATTTTATTTGTTTCTTATCGCTCGGTTATAGATTTGTTGCGCAAACCGGTGCTCGCTTATCAACGCGATGATATAAATGAAACATGTGTTATGTGTTGTATTTGTTGTCTAGATCTTGGTTTTCGCCGCCACTGTGGCCTGCTCCGTCGCCCTCCCCCAGTACAGCCATGGATATGTCCACGCCGCCCCCGCCATCGCCGTCCACCACGCTCCCATCGCCGTCCACCACGAGGCTTACGTGAGTAGAAATATCTTGCTCCGATCCTGCCTTGGTTCACTTGTGGACAGATTTGAGTAATAACGTAACGAAGGTAACGCGTTACTGTAACGAGATACTTTTCTTTTGGGAAAACGAGCCAATAATCTGATTACAAAGCTTTTGTAGTAACGTCCAAGTAATTTCACTACTCTTGTCTGCAGGTAATTTGAGTTTAGTAACGCGTTACAAATTGCCGCGCCACACATTTGTTTCGTACATCTATTTATAAGTTATGGAACTATAATATTTAAGATGGGTAAGGTGAATAACCTTATTGTATTTCCTTAATTCCTTTGGAAGTGAATGAATTAGATTCACTTGTATATAATAATATAAGAAGTATGGATATTTTCAACGAAATGTCATGAGAATCCTATAGCATGCTGGTTGAAGGTGAAACCTGCGGGATTTGGCTCAGAGGGTAGAACACAAAGAATCAGCAATATTATAATTTGTTTATTACAAAGAAAATAAATGTTCATTGATGTGAAAAGAGCAATCAAAAATTATGAAAACAATATTACGTTCGATACGTCGGCAGTAGTGATGATGTCGTCTGGTTTGTTTACTTCCGCGTAAACAAGTGGATGGCGTTGACTCTTGCGTAGTGTGTCCCGTGAACTCCAGTCCACCAGCAGAATGAAATGACTGGATATGTCACCTCCTTCAGCTGCGATGCGATGATGTTGTCTAATAACCCCTTGGTTACCAGGACGTCCAGCAGTCCGTGCACAAGGAGTGACCTCCTCGAGCAGTTGGATCAAGTTGGCTCAGGCTGATGACGTTCGTGGCTGCAGACTCGTCGGTTTCTCCCGGAGTTGCAATTCACTAACTTTTATACTTTAACATTTACTGACTTTAATGTTGAAACTGTTCAGTTGATCACTTGTAACTTGAAATTGTCTTAATGCGATATTATTTGCCTCAGCATTAGGCTTGAAGTTTGAATTTACTGGGTTGACGTTTATACAAAAATGTTATTTTAATGTTTACCTTCGATCACATCGGCACTGTCTCGCTGAAATTATACTATGTTGCGTGCACAAGGCTTCACGGTTCGCGAGGCAGGTCTCACTGCTCTGAGAAAACTCCGACTGATGATGTTTGGCTGGTATCCTGACGTTTTATACCCTCTGACATCGTTTTCCCGCCAAAGAATCTGATTGGTTGGTTTCGTACACGTGGTAGCTAATTTTAGACATTCTGTCATTTCTAAAGCCCGCGAAACGACTTTCTTTCTGCACGTAGGCCCATGCTTTTCTAGGAATCACTGAAAACTAGTCTGGCTGACTGGTTTTGTAGCGTTATCACAATGACTGGTTCACTTGTTATTACGTGGTGACATCACAATTTAGGTAAGGTCACATACTTTTTATATGGATTCACTCACTTTCTTGATATAATTGCACATTGTTAAACTTATTTGATTGCTCGTTATATTTTTGTCTATATTTTGATTGCTGTTGAATTTTAAAGATTGTAAGTTTACATAATGATTCTAATTAATTACTTTGTGTTCAGTTAACCTTGACTCTAAGAATGCCATGCTACAAGCTTGTTCATTCTTTAAACCTATTTCAAGCAAACATTATTATTTTTAAAGTTAATTTTCTAACCTAGATAGGCCAACTTGTTACAGAGCCCCCTGAATTCTTGTTGTTCACCTTTTGACTGAAGTAAATTTGAAATACATTGAAATTTTGAATGAGAAAATGGTGATAAAACAAGGATTCACATAGAGACTGGACTATCTAGCAGGAATAATCTCTTCCTTTTGACAAACAAAAAGTTTCCTTGAACAGATGCAAGTTTATTTCCCCTTACAGCTGTCTAATCTAAACCTGAATGAATGAACTCACCCCTCCATCTACCAAAACAAAAACAAACCTCATCCTACCTCCCGGAAACGATGCTCGACTCAACCCTCTCTCTTATCACAGTCCCGTTATTGGCCTAGTGACCTACTTTTGCTGGGTCATCATACTTCGACCATAACAATCAACATAACATTGCTGTTGTCATCAGTAGGAATCATTTGTTCGACGTATTGATTTCTTTCTTCCGTCCACGATCGAATGGAAATGAAATCGTTCCTTCTTCTGTTTTGTCTTGAGTTTTCACCCTTGAAATATCTTCAAGTAGCTGTTTCCAAGTAGAATCTTCCCTGTTTTCTTGAGCAGTGGTCGATGTGTAGTTTTCATTTTCGTCAGCTTTCTTCATTCCGGTTTCTAGTACATTTAATTGCAGTCGATCTTGCAAACAAACATTTTCGTCGTCTTCTCTCAAATTTTCATCCTTTAACCCTTTCGTCGAAACATCATTGTTTTCATTCATAATTACCGCGTCATTTTTCTCGTCGTGAAAATCTTCACTATAAATTCCAAAGTCGCCTATAGACTTCAAAACATCGCCAATTTCTTCAACTGTTCGAACTCTGTCGAAATCATCTTGATTCGCAATCGGATTCTGTAATTCTTCCTTCTCGCTCACTTGTGGCAATACTACCTCGCAATTGTCTTCAAAATTCTTCCTTCGAAATACATTTTCATCTTTCTTCATCTCAGTAAATTCACGCCTACTTTCATCAACTTCTTCTTTGTCTGGTCCATCCAAACTTTCAATTTTATTCTGGACAATTTCTTCTGGCACACAGCCCCCCTCTGTACTCTCTTGTGATTGCAACGTCTTGCAAGCAGCAGCGTCTTCAATCCCTTTCTTCAAAAGCATAAAATCAAGTTGAAGTTGTTTTTCTATTGCAGAAACCTCTGCTTCTCTGGCTGCTTCTCGTTCATCCATCTCTTTCTTCCACCGTCTTGAAGATCTGCGTATATACTCTTTAAGATCCTCACGCTCTTTCTTCTGCATTCTCCTAATTTCTTCTTTTCTCTCTTTGAAACGTGTTTTCTCGGTCGACGCAAAATCGTGTCCCATCTCTACTTTCCATTCTGTGTCGACCTCTGTTCGTTTCCCGAATTTTCATTTTTCGTTTCCTTCGTATCGGACTCTGGTGGACGATTATTATTATTCCCGTTACCATTCCCGTTACCATTCCCATTTCTGTTATGACTGTTTCTCCCGTTGTTGTTGTTATTGTAATTTCTGTCATAACTATTCCTGTTATTATAACCGTTCCTATTGTCATTGTAACCGTTCCCGTTACGAATTGGCTCATATTGCTTGGGATCTCTGATTAGTTTTTCAGTGAATTCATCATGCTCTAAGTCAGTCAGCTCTTTTATCAACTCATCTTTAGTTTTGACTTTGCCACGTACTATCACCCTGATGTTTGGTGGTAAGTGATTAATCAATATGCCAACCAAAACTTGTTCCGTCATATTGACCAATTCTGTCACATATTTTGCCTTGTTGATAATCCGATTGACATAGGTCACCATGTTTAGGTTCGAACTAATTTTGTATTCTCCAGCATAGATTGATCTGATTAGCTGATGCTGTACAGTTTGCGACCAATATTTATCTTTAAAAGCCTCTTCAAATTTGTCAATATTCTCAACGGGATTATTTACATACCAGTCTGCTGCTTTTCCATGTAAACACTTGACAATGATTCCCAGCTTCTGATTGTTATTCACATTGAATGTTGAAAAACGCTCTTTGATTAGCTTCAAAAATTGCATTGCGTTTATTGGGCAACTCTCTTCCCCATTAAATCTTATTGCCTCTTGTATCAGCGACTCAGTACAATGTTTTGCAAATTGCAACTCGTTATTTGCATGACACATGATATTCGATGTCGTTCCAGTCTTCTTGGCATTCTCATCTACCTTTTTACTTACGTCCTCTATTTTCTCCTTCATAGCTGAAATGCTTTCATTCTTCTCTTTATCCTTTCTTTCAAATCGCGAGCTTAATGAAAATAGCTCCAGACTGAGTTTCTTGTCACGCTCATCGATCTCAGTGTTGATCTTTACTAATTCGGATTTTACTTTTTCCTCTACACTGCTCGTTTGTTCTCCAATTGATTCTATGTAAGACTTAATAACCTCCAACTCTGTGTCGACTTTATCATTTATTCTCTGTACGCTCTCCTCTACATTTGAGACTCTAGTTTCGACCTTTTTCAATCCAGCTTGAATTTCACTGACGATCTCCCTGACATTTTCAGTTTTTAACAACAACTTTTCCATCTCCTTTCCTCTTTCTTCCTTTTCCTTAATTTTCTCGTTTTTACTTTCCTCCTTTTCTTTTAGTTTCTCTAGTTTCCTATTCATTTCCTTGATAGCTTCTTTCTCTTGTTGTTCTTGCTTTTCCTTTTCTCTTGCTTCCCTTTCCTTCATTAGGAATTCCATAATTGGATTAGAGGATTCTTTCTCACCGAATTGTGAATATATACTGTCAGCCCTGGCTTCTTTTTGTCTCTCTTCAAAGATTGGCATTTCAACATGAGGTAGCGAGTCATCGTGTTCGTCCTCCCCTATCACCTGGCTCCTAGTTACCTCGAGTTCACTAACCACTGACTGGTCCCCCGCCCCCTCTACAGTCTCATCTAAATCTACAGTTGACGCTAAACTTGCATCTCGATCTGCCATCGTAACAGATGTAATGAACTAACATGCACAAATCTACAGTTGGCTTTATCTTTACGTTAACGGGTTGATTCTATGTAAAATTTCCAAATACATGAAAATTTTACGCAATGCCTGTGTCCACAAGTTTCAGAACAACTGAGTAACTCTTTCACAATCAAGAAAACAATTATTTCTTTCAAAACAATTGCTCCCAGGAATGTTATTCGAGCCCCACACGTTGAGCGCCACTGAAACCTGCGGGATTTGGCTCAGAGGGTAGAACACAAAGAATCAGCAATATTATAATTTGTTTATTACAAAGAAAATAAATGTTCATTGATGTGAAAAGAGCAATCAAAAATTATGAAAACAATATTACGTTCGATACGTCGGCAGTAGTGATGATGTCGTCTGGTTTGTTTACTTCCGCGTAAACAAGTGGATGGCGTTGACTCTTGCGTAGTGTGTCCCGTGAACTCCAGTCCACCAGCAGAATGAAATGACTGGATATGTCACCTCCTTCAGCTGCGATGCGATGATGTTGTCTAATAACCCCTTGGTTACCAGGACGTCCAGCAGTCCGTGCACAAGGAGTGACCTCCTCGAGCAGTTGGATCAAGTTGGCTCAGGCTGATGACGTTCGTGGCTGCAGACTCGTCGGTTTCTCCCGGAGTTGCAATTCACTAACTTTTATACTTTAACATTTACTGACTTTAATGTTGAAACTGTTCAGTTGATCACTTGTAACTTGAAATTGTCTTAATGCGATATTATTTGCCTCAGCATTAGGCTTGAAGTTTGAATTTACTGGGTTGACGTTTATACAAAAATGTTATTTTAATGTTTACCTTCGATCACATCGGCACTGTCTCGCTGAAATTATACTATGTTGCGTGCACAAGGCTTCACGGTTCGCGAGGCAGGTCTCACTGCTCTGAGAAAACTCCGACTGATGATGTTTGGCTGGTATCCTGACGTTTTATACCCTCTGACATCGTTTTCCCGCCAAAGAATCTGATTGGTTGGTTTCGTACACGTGGTAGCTAATTTTAGACATTCTGTCATTTCTAAAGCCCGCGAAACGACTTTCTTTCTGCACGTAGGCCCATGCTTTTCTAGGAATCACTGAAAACTAGTCTGGCTGACTGGTTTTGTAGCGTTATCACAATGACTGGTTCACTTGTTATTACGTGGTGACATCACAATTTAGGTAAGGTCACATACTTTTTATATGGATTCACTCACTTTCTTGATATAATTGCACATTGTTAAACTTATTTGATTGCTCGTTATATTTTTGTCTATATTTTGATTGCTGTTGAATTTTAAAGATTGTAAGTTTACATAATGATTCTAATTAATTACTTTGTGTTCAGTTAACCTTGACTCTAAGAATGCCATGCTACAAGCTTGTTCATTCTTTAAACCTATTTCAAGCAAACATTATTATTTTTAAAGTTAATTTTCTAACCTAGATAGGCCAACTTGTTACAAAGGCCAGCCCATTTTGCGTCTTTTTGTACTTCGTGTAGTGTATCTATTTTTCGTAAACCGAAAAAGCATATCTACATAATTGTTTACCTTTCATTAAAGCTTGGAACGAATTTAGTTACTTTTTAATTATGGTAGGTAACGAAAAAGTAATTTTAAATAAAGTTTGAAAATTAATTGCTTTACTTTTTAAAAATAATTTACCCAAGTCTGCTTATGGAAATGTCCAGTGACTGATGTCTGATGTCAGATGTCTGATGTCTGATGTCTGATGTCTGATGTCTGATGTCTGATGTCTGATGTCTGGTTTCAGGCGCATCCCAAGTACGAGTTCAGCTATGGAGTGAAGGACACCCACACTGGCGACATCAAGGAGCAGCACGAGGTACGAAGTTCATTAGTTTATATATTTATTGATGCACAGCTTAGAAAAGAGTCTTCCGGTCGTCGGAAATAATTACACCAGCGACCATCTACTATACAGAGATTGTTCAAGAAGTGGAGTAACTTCAGATTTCGCCCCCTCCCCACTCACACACTTTTTAAAATGCCTATACCGTAAAAATCTGTACATATGCATCATTTTTGTTAAGTTTTAAATTATATATGACACTTTTTCAATTATTGTAGATATAGTTGCGTGCTGTGGATTTTTTTAGTTATTATATTAGGTTAAAAAGCACAACCTCAGGTCCAATTTTGGGTCTTTGGTATTGTGGGGGGGAGGGAGGGGGACAGGTTATTACGTGCGTACGGACCGCGCAGGGTTAGAAAATTATTGAATTAATCTATAAATGTTTCAAATTACTTATTTTCAATTATCCTATCGATTCCTATCGATTATCGATATTTCTGGGGTCCCCTTTACTCTGCCCCCCCCCCCCCTCCCCCTTCCAAAACACTTATGGGCTGCACCATCGAAGTTACGGCAGAGACTGAGGGAATGGTCGCGCCAATACTTACGTCACTGTCTCTTTCTCCTCAGTCTCGCGATGGGGACGTCGTCAAGGGACAGTACAGTCTGGTGGAAGCCGACGGCACCCTCCGTACCGTGGACTACACCGCTGACGACCACAACGGCTTCAACGCGGTCGTCACCAAGAGCGGGCACGCTCACCACGCCGCCCCCGTCATTGCCCACGCCGCCCCCGTGTACCACCACGCCGCCCCCGTGTACCACCATGCCGCCCCCGTCATCGCCCACCACGCCCCCCTCTACACCAGCTACCACCACTAAATGACGACCACGTCGAGAGGGTCGAGGCAGGCGCTGGTCAACCTACAAAATGGGAAATTTGATTTGATACGGAATTTAGCATGTTGTGATATGAGAAATGTATTGTTCTTTTGATGATATATTTCTTGGAAATGCAATAATTTTGTCTCAACATTTTCCACCGTTGTCAGCGAGCATCTCAACATATGCCTCGACATCAACCAGCAAGAAAATATGCAGGATATATGCCATTATAACAATCATCGATCTATTTTTGTCACCCTCATTACTTTAAATATTTATTTTTCTGCACATATTCTTGATGGCATCAAATGTTTCACTTCATATTTATGTTTGTAATATTTATACATTTTACGGAAAAATAAAATGTTTTATATTTATTATGTTTAAGTATTTTTGGAATTACTCCTTTTAGATACTCCTGATATTCCTTTATTAAAGTCTTTGAGCGAAATTCAAAGTATTCATTTGACTTTCAAATGATTACCAATACGAGCACACTTTTAATGAGTTAAACGATATGTTAAAAATTTGATAAACAGAGAACAATAGGGTACCTTCTAAGTACTAAAAGGTAGGCCTTGGAGTCAAGTTCCTAAATATAGCATTAACTTTTTAACAATTTAAATTATGAAGTATGTATGAGCAAAATAAATGTCATAACTCATTTTCTAGTCGATCTTTGTCAATCTTATAAACAAAAAATTATAAATACAATATTTGTACCCAAACTCGTGGACATTTCTGATTTTGCAAATTGTCTGGGCACAAATATTGTATTTATAATAGTGTTTATCTTCTAAAAACGACTTATAAATCGGCTACATGCTAATTATTTTTCACTATTTTCGTGAATTGTATATTATAGTACAAAGGCTATTAATTACGATATTTTGGAGGTATTTTAAATCAATCCTTCAGCCAGACAAGTAAATAGCCAAGACTATATTGGAAGGCTCAAAACAAAACCCCAGTTTAAGAGGACAGTTAATCGAAACTAGGTTGGGTTCTGAAATTTTCACATAGTTTAAAAAACATACCAAAATTTAATGTATGTTAGATTCATACAATTAAATTTAAAATATGTTACAAATCAGTGTGTATATAAGCAAAAAAAAGAGTGCAATATGTGTTATTTATTTTTCCTTTGGCAGTCTTATGGAAAATTTTTCGCTCTTTCATAATTTCGATATCGTCTAATTATCGGACGGCCATTTTGGGCTTCAGGGCTGTCCAAAGTGCCAGAAATTTTTTAGTTAAGTTAAAATATAAAACTTTGTCAATTTATTGTTCTTGTATAATAATTAATAAACAATGCGTCAGGAAGGTACGATAAAAAATATAAATTCTTAGTCTAACCAAACTTGTATTTATTCAAGAAATTAAAGATAAGCTATAAAATGACCGCCATTTTCAGTGAATTTGTGTTTCAAGGTTGCAGTTGCTTTAGCATGTTCATATTACGGACTATTAGCTTAAAAATAGATGGGTCACTAAATAAGCCCTTTGAGGGTTGGGGGGTGGAGACGTAAAGGTTTCGATATCAGTACAATAGTCCATACAAGCTAGAAAAAAATTATTTCTTGCACATACGAAAAAAAATATTCTCGATTAAAAAAATACGAGAATTCAAAACTATGCCGCCATTTTGGATAAACAGTGTTTATTTTTCATTTTTCGTAAAATTTAGTAAGTTTTATAAGCACTACGAAAACGTTTATTTGACAGACAGTATAGAAAGTACCTAGTATTTTCTGTCAACCGTTCGCCCTAAAACTTCATTTGTGTGTCGATAAAACGTCCCAGGATAGGGATTTTAATTTTAGCATGAAATTTAAGTTCAGGAGGCGGTGACTCGATACCTTTCCAGTGAACAAAGGATGACCAAAATAGCAAATTTATCATTATTTTTCAACTGCTGAACGCAAAATAACGAAATACAAACGCGTCTCATTCGAGATGGCGACATAATATAAGGATCTCGTGAATTTTTTCGAACAGAGCACAGTTTTATTAGTATATTATTATATGCATGGAACTAATTTTCTCTAGCTGGTATATTGTACAGATATCGAAACCTATAGGTCTCCACCCCCGCCCCCCCCCCCCCCCCCCCCCCCCAAGGGTTAATTTCGTGAACCATCTATTTTTAAGCTAAAAGTCCGTAATATGAGCCTATACTTACCTAAGCAACTGCAACCTTAAAACACAAATTTCCTGAAAATGGCGGTAATTTTAGAGATAAGCCGCCGACATCTTTAATTTCTTGAAACAATACAACTTTGGTTAGGTAGACTAAGATTTTTTTTTTCGTACCTTCAATTACCTGCACCTGCAATTCATTCAATCTATTTTTACACTGAATTAGCTTTAATCTCTGTATCTCTTTGTTTCATTAAATTATATTATTACCGAAATCTGCCAAATAGTAAAGGAAACCAGTAAAGGAAAAAGTAAGCTAAAAAAAAGTAAAGGAAGCTGACCAGATTATGAATTATTTAAATACCTTTAATTTGATTAGTTCAAAGCAATATGGTTTCCAAAAAGGAAAAAGCACTGGCCAACTTCTGAATGATTTTTCAGATGTAATTTACAGCGCACTGGACAAGAATCTATGTGTTGTGGCTGTGTTCATTGATTTTTCCAAAGCCTTTGACACCTTATTACATGATAAGTTAATATGTGCTTTGGAAAGGGTGGGAATAAGAGGTCCAGTTCTTAATTGGTTCCGCGATTATGTTTCAAATAGATTTATGACTGTAAAACTTGGTACAGTTTTTAGCAAACTTAAACCTATCAAATCAGGCGTACCCCAAGGTTCAATTTTAGGTCCATTATTATACTTATTATATGTAAACGACATGTTGAATGTGGTAAATAGAAGTTCGATATTTTTGTACGCAGATGATACTGCAATTGTGGCAGTCCATAAGCACTTCTCAGTAGCTTATGAGTATTTACAAGCTGATTTTACAAATGTCTTGCGGTGGGCTCATGATAATGGACTAACTATTAATAGCAGCAAAACTAAAGTAATGCATATTCATTCTCCATTTAAATCAGTAGAGGAAGTTAGACTCATTTGTCATGACTATGCTTGCATTCACCGTAATTTCAACTTACAATCCACCTCCTCAAATCGATCTGACTGTACATGCAAAATTAAGATAGTAAATACTGAAGAGTTAGTTTATTTGGGACTTATCATAGACAGTAAATTTAAATGGAATGCCCACATCGAGCAAGTGTGTCTAAAATTGAGGTCTGGAATGTATAGTATTAGAACTTTAAAACCATACGTTAACCATAAAACATTAATTACAGTATATTTGGCATTAGTTGAATCTATAATCAGATATGGCATTTTGGCTTGGGGGCATACGACTGATTCATACCTTAATAAAATAGACAATATACAGAAAAGAATATATAAAATTATTTGGCCGGACAAGGTAATACGGGAAAGAGATTGCAAATTGTTCTCAGTAAAACAAATTCATGTTAATACTTTTCTTCTAACAAATTATTACATACAAGATCATAAAATACCAGTGCAACATAATTATGGTACTAGAAATAAAGATAGATATGTGGCCCCAAGTTTACATTATAATTCATATGGTTTGCAAAACAGAAAATCATTAATTCCTCATTATTTTAATATGCTCCCTCATGAATTAAGAAATTTGAAGAAAATATCATGATGTTAAAAATATCATTAGAAAATGGGTCTCCGAGAATCTTTCAAATCTTCCAAATGCATAATTTCCCTTGATTGCTGAAATAAGTATATATAGTTTTTGAATATTTGTCACTGTATAATATGTGCATTCTTCTCTTGAGTGTATTATAAATGTATTTTTAGTTTTTTTTAGTGTATTAAGTGTTTTTATTTGTGTTTATAATTAGTGGGTAGCCCCGCAGACAAGCCATCCTATTGGTTTAGCGGGGCTACAATAATATGTAATTTGTACTTTTCTAAATAAATAAAAAATAAAAAAAATAAAAAATTAAAAAAAAAAAAATTATAGACATGTTATTACATGGTAGGAAAATTGTGTAAATTACCTTTTTAGTAGTTGTAAGTCCTTCTTTGTATTCGGTGCCATATTTGTGACTACGCCAAATGGATTTTACGCAAACTGCTGAAAGAATTCGGTCGTTTGCTCATCATCTGATATAGTCGGTGCGATTAGCGATTTGCGAAATATTCGGCGCGAATAGCGTAAAAATCGTATTCGGTGCAAAATGTCGGTGTTCGGTGTTTTCCGCACCGAATATTCGGTGCGAATAGACGCGGCCGCGCGGACAGTCCTATTCGCACCGACACCGAACACCGATATTCGGTGCGAATAGGACCGGCCATGAGACATTGAGACTGGAGGGGAACGGAAGCGTGGCAATGCCTCGCACAACAATGCAAGTGTTATGTTATCGACACTGTTGGTTGCTCCATATCTCACAGTTTCCGCAGTCATGTGTGAGACGAGGTGTATATAAGAGTGACTTACAGGTGGTGGTTTCATTCAGTGATCAGCTTCAGAACTACAAGTAGCAAAGCCAGGAGTAAGACACAAAGCAACATGCACTCAATCGCAGTAAGTCACAACTCACATTTATATCACGTGCAGTACAACTGTGCCATCACAGTGACCATTCAGATTTAAATACAAATAGGATTAGAAATAATCGTATATACATATTATATTTAGATTTACCTACTTTACTGATATAATTAATCCAAAAACATTACTTACATAAAACTATAATATATAACCTTAAATCTAACATCATACTGTATAAAATCGTTTGATGAAAAATATTATAAACATCGCAGAATAAAACACTCTATAATATTAACGCAAACTGGTGATAAATTAAGGTTTATTGCAATTAAAATTTTCTGGAGAAATTGGTTAATGAACGTGGCTGAATTGAAGGAAAAATTTCATAGAAGAGTATTATTGACATTGATCACTTGCAAGTAACTAGGGTTCAGTAGTTTCCTTTTCTTCCAAATGTAACTGTTATTTAAATGCAAAGCATTAATGCAACTGAATTGTATTGTATTTAGCTCGCCAAGCTTCATTTTTGGTTAATTTTTACTGAATGTTAGAATCTCTCTGTTCGAGGTGTTGACATACCTGTGCTCGCTTATCAACGCGATGATATAAATGAAACATGTGTTATGTGTTGTATTTGTTGTCTAGATCTTGGTTTTCGCCGCCACTGTGGCCTGCTCCGTCGCCCTCCCCCAGTACAGCCATGGATATGTCCACGCCGCCCCCGCCATCGCCGTCCACCACGCTCCCATCGCCGTCCACCACGAGGCTTACGTGAGTAGAAATATCTTGCTCCGATCCTGCCTTGGTTCACTTGTGGACAGATTTGAGTAATAACGTAACGAAGGTAACGCGTTACTGTAACGAGATACTTTTCTTTTGGGTATAACAATCCAATAATGTAATTACAAAGCTTTTGTAGTAACGTCCAAGTAATTTCACTACTCTTGTCTGCAGGAAATTTGAGTTTAGTAACGCGTTACAAATTGCCGCGCCACACATTTGTTTCGTACATCTATTTATAAGTTATAGAACTATAATATATAAGATGGGTAAGGTGATTAACCTGATTATGTTCTTCCTTAATTCCTTTGGAAGTTAATAAATTAGTATCCCCTTGTTATAATATCGAAATGGATATTTTCAACGAAATGTCATGAGAATCCCATAGATACTAGTTGTTAGGCCAGCACATTTTGCGCCATATTTTACTTCGTGTAGTATCTACTTTTAAGAAAAGGAAGAAGCATCTACATAATTTATTACCTTTTATTGTAACTTAAGAATTTAGTTACTTTTTAACTACCTAATTGTCACGAAACAGTAATTTTACAAAATGTTTGAAAATTGTTTTACTTTTTAAAAATATTTTACTTAAGTCTGCTGATGGAAATGTCCGGACAAAACTGATGTCTGATGTCTGATGTCTGATGTCTGATGTCTGGTTTCAGGCGCATCCCAAGTACGAGTTCAGCTATGGAGTGAAGGACACCCACACTGGCGACATCAAGCAGCAGCACGAGGTACGGAGTTTATTAGTTTATTTATGTATTGATACATAGCTTAGGAAACAGTGTTTCGGTGGCTGGAAATTCGAGACCCACCGATAAGAGACAGCAATTTTAACATGATCGCTGATTTTTCGCAAAAACTAATGGGCCTGATACTACAATTATATTTTAGATTGTAAGAGGAATCACAATGTGTATAAAGTTTCCATACCGCTTTGCAGTTTGATTCAGGCCTCAGGGCATCGTGACATTAGGTTAAACAAAGCTGATATTTAGCTAAAAGAGATTATAAACAATATTGTTATATTCATTCTATGAAGAATCACTTCAGTCCTAAATAGGTACCCTTGATTGGAGCCAACAATTAGTCTCATCTTGATTATAAATTAATTTTAATTCATTAGAGCCGTGTTCTTGCAAATGTCGTATTTCCTGGACTGAGGGAATGTTACGTGACGTTCTCTTTCTCCTCAGTCTCGCGATGGGGACGTCGTCAAGGGACAGTACAGTCTGGTGGAAGCCGACGGCACCCTCCGTACCGTGGACTACACCGCTGACGACCACAACGGCTTCAACGCGGTCGTCACCAAGAGCGGGCACGCTCACCACGCCGCCCCCGTCATTGCCCACGCCGCCCCCGTGTACCACCACGCCGCCCCCGTGTACTACCATGCCGCCCCCGTCATCGCCCACCACGCCCCCCTCTACACCAGCTACCACCACTAAATGACGACCACTTCGAGAGATTCGAGGCAGGCGCTGGTCAACTTACAAAATGGGAAATTTGATTTGATACGGAATTTAGCATGTTGTGATTTGAGAAATGTATTTTTATTTTGATGATATATTTCTTGGAAATGCAATAATTTTGTCTCAACATTTTCCACCGTTGTCAGCGAGGATCTCAACATATGCCTCGACATCAACCAGCAAGAAAATATGCAGGACATATGCCATTATATCAATCATCGATCTATTTTTGTCACCCTCATTACTATAAATATTTATTTTTCTGCATATATTCTTGATGGCACCAAATGTTTCACTTTTTTATGTTTGTAATATTTATACATTTTATTGAAAAATAAAATGATTTATATTTAATATGTGTAATTTTTTTTTTAGAATTACTCCTTTTAGACACTCCAGATATTCCATTAAGTTTTGAAGCGAAATTCGCAGTATTATTCATTCGAATAATTAAGTTCATTTGACGTTCATAATTCAAAAATACCTGGTTACGAGCACAAATTTTACTGGGCTAAACAATAGGATAACAGTTTGATTATAAAGAACAATTGTACCTTTTAAGTAGGTACCAAAAGATTGACGTTAAAGACAATTTCACAATATAGCTTTAACCGTTGGACAAATTAAAGTATGAAATTATTGCAAAATAATTTTCATTACTATAATTTTGTGTCTATCTTAGCTCATCTCATATACGAGATGTCTCATCTCATATACATATATCTATCGTACACCAAATTACGAATTCAATACTTGTACCCAAACTCGCGGATTATCTAAAAATATAGAGATATATCTGATTTTTCAAGAATCTGGGCACAATTTTTTTTGAACGAGCGAAGCGAGCGACACCATTTGGCTCTTTTGGCACGGACCTCTGTTAATTTATTTTCTTTTGATGAGGCTTGACAGGAGGTATTTTCTTGATCGAGCTGAAATTTTGCACACTGTGCGGACCATTTCTGGGCGTTGCAGACCCTAATTTAATTTTGTAATCCGTTAATTGGTTCAAATAAAAAAAAAAATTCGATTTGTTTTTCCGATCAATTTGAAATTTTGACAAGTTATTGCGACCAACAATGTCTCCAATCATTCAAAGTTTCAGCCGAATCCTCTTATTTGTTAAAATTTAAAAACATCACTTCTGTGATTTTTGAAATTAAATTTGAACTGTTTGATTTGAAATAATGGTCATTGGTCATTGGATCAACATTTTAGTATTTTTGCCAATTTTCAGACTCTGTCGTTATCTTTAAAAGTTATTATCATTTTAAGGACATTTTGTTCTATAATCTTGAAATAATGGCACATTTTTGCCAGAAATATATATTTATTGTAGAAGTGCCATCTTGACGCCTCCGTTCCAAGGTCTGTAGATCAACTTATCAAATCGCATGCAGTACGAAGGCTCGCTCCCAAACGCGATACCCAGAGCGTTTTCCTGCTAAGGATTACTAATAAATTACCTACGCAAATCATTTTTCAAATTATTCGTGAATTGATGGGTCAAAAGCTATGACGATATCTTGGAGATATTTTAAGTCAATCTTTCAGCGCAGAGTAAATAGCCAAGCCCAAGACTATATTAGATGGCTCAAAACAAACCCCAGTAAGAGACGGCACTAAATCGATACTATAGGTAGGGTTATAAAATTTGCACTTATTTTAGAAAGCATACCAAAACGGATTTTTTTTAAAGTTTCATACATATTAGGTTATTTAAAAAAAAAGTTACCTTATATTGTACAATTGAAAACATAGATGATCCAGTCAGTTAATGTGCCAAAGAATTGATTTGGAGCTACTTTGTAAGAATTAGGGGGTTTCCGAATTTGTTTATTGATGTATACCTATACGTTAAATCTATGAAATAACTCTTTCGGTGAGGAATGTAACTCCGTTTCGTCTTTGAACGAAAGTTACTTAAATTCACACAAACTCACCGAAGAATTATTATTCTTCGTTTGAATTCATTTTTATCTTCCCTTTCCATTTCTTTTCTTGAAATTACGTCTCAATAAAATACAGATCATACGAAATAGAGTCAGTTTTCTGTTATGACATCAATGCAAACTTCCTTTAATGATAAACAGCTGATTCTGGTTTGGACGCTGGTATAAACTAGAGGGCAAACTAAATGTTCACAGTGGCGGTGCCAGGAAATAATCCTTGGGGGGGGCAGAGCAGGGGCAACGCAATTACTTGAGGGGGCAAAGCGAAAAGCCGGCATATTTACCAAAATCATGACCCCCCCCCCCCCCCCCCTAGGGTTCGTGGTTCAGCAAAACCACGAAATACATTTTCACTCACGGGCGTATCCAGGATGAAATTTCGGGGGAGTGGGGGGCGACATTACTAATATTTTGAAAAATCGCAGTGGAATGCAGGGGAATCAAGGTCATTCGTTTAGGTGCAATTTTGAATCGAAGTGTATAGCTATTTTGGGGGATTATAAATTACAAAACATTCAAAAATTGGTCTAAGAGGTTTAAGAATAGTTAAATATCTTATATTTTTTCAGACATTTTGAGTCCGGGGCGATTAGCCCCGGACTATTAGATACTATTTTATAGATACTATTAGATACTTTTATTAGACGGACTATTTGATTAGGACTATAAGATTAGATTAGCGATTAGCCCAAGGTGCTGGGAAAAGTAAAAGTGTCGTCCATGGTATAACTTTATGCTTTTTAGGTTTAAATTGGATAATTACTGTAATTGCAATTTATTTATGATTTTATATTATTTTTTGCCAGGTAAATTGTGCATATGGGAGTCGTCAAGTGGGGGGGGGGGGGCAGCCGGGGAGGGGCAAACCAAGTTTTTTGGGGGCAGTTGCCCCCCCGTGCCCCCCCGTATAGCGCCGCCACTGAATGTTCATAAAAAATTCTCACTACGCGAATATTTCTGAAAATTGCATATATTAAATTTGCATGTGTTGTATAATGTGTGCAAGTTTCAACGCTTTATCTTATACAGTTCTGTCGAGTGACCTCTCATTCCGTTGTTTTGGCGCCATCCGGAATTTAATTGCCTGTTTTGTATGCAGTGGCGTAACTTTAGATTTCACCCCTCCTCCCCACCCCACAACGAAGAACATTTTTCAGGACCTTACTTTTTTAGTTGGCAACACCGTAACTTTTTTAATAATGATCATCTTCTTGTCTTAAGTCTGTTGTGGTTTGTTGTAGGTGCATGCTGTGGATTTTGGTAGTATGTACATTGAAATTAAAATATTATTATCGTTAGATCAGATTCGGTCTGGAGAATAGCCTCACAAAAACACGCGGGTCCGAGCCGCGTAGGCCAGGAAAAACTTTTAATTTCCCAATCTAGTGGAGCGGTCGCTCCACGCCAGCCAAGTCGTACGGCGCGCACACTCTAATATAAAAAGGCTGGAGCAACCCACTTTTACTGTAAGCATCAAAGTGGCATTTTCGGCCTACTGGATCTCAAAATTGGAAAATCTCACATTGTTGCGAAATATCTTAATTTCGAGCTATGGCCCACCCTACAACATATACCAAATTTGGGAGCAATAGGTTACGCCCTTTGCAAACTAGAGGGCCGTGAAAACCGTGAAATTGTACGGCTTTCAGATAATAATAATAATAATAATAATAATAATAATAATAATAATAATAATAATAATAATAATAATAATAATAATAATAATAATAATAATAATAATAATAATAATAATAATTATTATTATAATTACCATAATAATAATAATAATAATAATGGTATAATAATTACCATGGTAACGGTTGAATGAGGTTGGTTGGAAATTTTGAGCTCCCAGTTTTTTATATAATTTAATGTGATTTACGTGCATAATTTGTAACTGCTTGATTTGAAAGTGATCTACAGTTTGACCAGCAGATACGAGATCAATAATTTTGTATAAATAGTACTCATGTGCTAGAGATTCGCCTCCTCAAGTTTGAAGTTGGCACTGTGGAGAGGATTTACACGCTCATGTGTTTTGAAGAAGTCAGTCAAAATGAAACTGATCTGATTCATCAGCAAGGTGACTTCAAGTTGGAAGATATGACGTATCAATGCAAGTAACAAGAGTTTATAGTGCATTTATAACCATTCTTTTATGAAATGTAGATAAATACTAAAGACATATTATAATATCAAATGTCATGCATATCATTTGTTATTGAAGAAGAAATCAGACAAGGCATCCTTTATACTATGAACGTTACAATTCCAAAGCTCAATATTTTTAATCAATTTTTTCAATTTTACAACAGCAAATAAAACCATGAGTGGTCCACGATCTAATGACCAAGAAGAAACAAGACAAGCCCAAACATCAATGAATATATCTAATGGTTTAGGGTTGTCGCAAGTAATTGTAGACTTTCCTCCCAGAAGAGTGAATAAACGTATGCGATGGACAAAAGAACACAATGTAAATGTAATAAAAGCATACTACAGGGCAACAGCATGTGGCACTCACATTACAGGATATAGGGAATACATTCTAGTTGAGTGGAAGAAGATATATCCCGAATCTGACGTATCTACACAAAGATTGTGTGATCAGGCACGACTGATTAAGAATGGGAAATTCCTAACAAACTTGGAATTACAGTTTGTTTTAAGTACTGTACGTACCGAGTTGAGTATCAATGAATGTAGAGAAGAAATACCGGGAGAAGGAATGGTTAATGCTCAGCAAGAAGGTGAGGACAATGTGATGACATGTCAAGTCCAGATTGTAGCAGAAGAAGAAGATGAAGAAGAGGTAGCACCGAATAACGTCGAAACAGGTAGAAGCAGTGAGGAAGAGGAGGAAGATAGCGACGATGCAGAGCTCGAAGAAGAATTAGTTTTGGTCATGGATGAATTTGCGAATGTTCCTGCATGCTCGAGACCAGGGTTGCCCATATTAAGGTATAATTATCAAACTAAATTGATGGTTCATAAAGTAAATAATTGTATCTCGAAGAAGTTTCCAGCTATATCTACCTTTGAGCAACTACATCTTATTGCATATAGTGCAGCAACAATAGTAGCTAGAAGACTTAATGCCAAATTTCCATCACCATGTCAGAGCAAAAGGAAAGAGCACTCAGAGAAGCCTAACTGGAAACAAAGATTAGAAATGAAAATAGCAAGATGGAGGAGTGATTTATCTAAATTAATGAATTGGAAGACGAATAATTATGCGATTCCACAAAATAATAAGAAGCAATTTTTTCGTTTATTGCAGAAATATAATTTACCGTTAATACAGCATAAACATGATAGCACCTTAATTATTTTAATTGACAATTTAAAACAAAAGGTGTCGGCTTACGGAAAGAGATTATCTAGGTATAACAAATGTTTGAAGCGCAAAGTGGAAAATGAAAAGTTTAACGCAAGTCAAAAGAAGTTTTATGAGTCATTAGGTGATCAAGAACATCAAATAATGGGCAAACCACCAGCTGAGAATGATTTGGTTGAATTCTGGCAAAATATCTGGTCAAACTCTGTTGAGCATAAGAAAGATAGTGAATGGATAAAAGATGAAAGGGAGCGTAATAATAATGTGCAACCAATGGATGAAGTAATAGTCACAATCGTTGATGTACGAAGAGCAGTACGTAAAATGCATAATTGGAAGGCACCTGGAGTTGACAAAATACATAATTATTGGTGGAAGTATCTTACTGCATTACATATGGATATGGCAGCATTGATGTCAAAGACAATCAGTAATCCATCAACGTACCCGGAGTTTTTACAATATGGTTTGACGTATCTAAAACCCAAGACAAATAACACAGAAGAACCGAAAAATTACCGTCCTATTACATGCCTTTGTACGTTATACAAGCTAACGACTTCAATTATAGCCGACAAGATCAACACTCATCTAATGAATAATAGTTTGTGGGCAGAAGAACAAAAGGGATGTAGGAAGGGATCGAAGGGTTGTAAAGAACAGCTTATTATTGACTCGACGATTACAAAGCAGGCTAAGAAGAAGAAGAGAAATATTTCGGTGGCATGGGTAGATTATGAAAAAGCGTATGATTCTATACCACACTCATGGCTGCTGGAAGTACCTACTTGAGATTTACAAGATTGACCAGACATTAATTTCATTTTTAAAATGTTGTATGGATAATTGGAAGACGACGCTGCATTTGTCATTGTCAGGTACAATCATCTCATCTGAATTTATAAAAATTAACAGAGGCATATTTCAGGGTGATTCGCTTAGTCCACTATGGTTTTGTTTGGCCCTCAATCCATTAAGCAATTTGCTCAATTGTAATGGTCTGGGATATAAAATCAACAAAAATTACAGTCTTTCTCATTTACTGTACATGGATGACATTAAATTGTATGCAAAGAATGAGGCTGAGATGACTTCTTTGCTGGAAACTACAGCAATCTTTAGCGATAATGTAAGGATGAAGTTTGGATTGAGCAAGTGTGCAATTTTACATGTGAAAAGAGGAAAAATACAAGAGTCAACAAACATGAAACTTGATCTTGATCCAGGCCAGAGTGTCATTCCGAGTTTAGTTGATGATTTGCCTTATAAGTATCTTGGAATTAAACAATCATTTTTAAACGAAGTAAAGGAATTAAAGGAAGATGTGAAAAAGAAGTTTAATAACAGGCTTAAGAAAGTCCTAAACTCTGGCTTGAATGGGAGGAATAAGATCGCTGCGGTTAATGGATGGTGTATACCAATTCTATTATACACATTCGGCATAATACATTGGAGTGATACCGAGATTGAGGATCTAGATAGACAAATAAGAGTGAAACTAACCAGATATCGATGTCATCACCCCAAAGCAGCGATGGAACGGTTATATATCTCTAGAGGAAATGGAGGCAGAGGATTGATTAATCTAAAGCATATACATGGTACGCAAATATCGTCATTGCGAGATTACTTCCACAAGAAGCAAGAAGAGTCACCACTGCACAAATCTATAGTGCAAGTAGATAATAACTTGTCAGTATTGAATTTGGCAGATGAAAGATTTTCCGTTAAGCAAATCGATTCACAGGAAATGATGGCAAGATGGGAGAACAAGTCTTTGCATGGTAGATTTGCAAATAATCTTAAATCTTCTGATAAAGAAGCGTCAACCAAATGGTTAAGAGATGGAACGCTTTATGCTGAAACAGAAGGCTTTATGATAGCAATACAAGATGAAGTGATTGCCACGAGAAACCACCAAAAGTTCATTCATAAGACGCCAATTGCAAATGATTTATGCAGATTATGTCATTTGCAGTCAGAAACAATACAACACTTAACTTCTGCTTGTTCAAAGATTGCCAACACAGAATATCTCAATAGACATAACTTATCGTGTAATATGCTACATCAATACTTGGCTATAAAGAATGGACTGCTTCAGCAAGAGACAAGATATTATCAGTACAAAGCAGAACCAATACTTGAAAATGATAAGGTTAAACTATACTATGATATTCCTGTCATAACTGATATCACAATTGCACATAATCGCCCAGATATCATCATAGTGTACAAAGAGACTCGTACTGCGCATCTTATAGACGTAACACATCCAAATGATCATAACCTCAACCAAGCTTTTTCGAATAAGATAGAGAAGTATCAAAAACTCACTCAAGAAATACAAAAAATGTGGAAATTGAACAGTGCTGAAATATTCCCGGTAGTCGTGTCAGCTAATGGATTGGTGCATCGAGAACAAGCTGCACAAATGAAGAAGATGTCAATTCCATTCAACTTAGTGTATAAAATTCAGAGATCAGTAGTGTTAGAAACGTGCAGAATAGTTAGGAAAATATTGTGTAATAATGCTTGTTAAATGTCTTGTTTGTATACTGTGTTTGCAGTTAAATGCCCACAGGATGCCTATGTACCATTTTATGTAAGATGAAAATGTGATTGAAATAAAGAAATAATAATAATAATAATGATGATGTTGATTCATCTTCCAATAAATTCCGCGGTCTCCGCCACAGCCTAAACGGCTGGGTTGATTGACCCGAAATTTTCACCACATATACAGCTTGTCTGCCTGATGATACCTTGCCCTTATGAATTTTTTGTGCCGCCATTTTGAAACCGGAAGTGACGTCATATCTCAAAAGCGGCTTAACCGATCGGAACGAAATTTGTGCCAATCGATTCAGACGGTCCTCTTTATGAAATAACAATAGTTAATTAAAGTTTTCTAATTACTGAAACCGGAAATGACGTCATAGTTTTGCGAAATCTGCTTAAATTCACTTCCCTTTATATAAAAACCAACTATATATTCAGAAGTCTTATAATGAAATATTAGTATTTATATACATATTAATACCTACAATGTGTAAGAGCTTTCAGCCGCCATTTTGAAAACCGGAAGTGATGCCATATCTCGAAAACGGCTGGACCTATTGGAACGATGCTTTCGCAATTCTTCATGGCATATCACTTTAAGTTTAAATTTAGCTCCAAACAATATTTTTTTAGTAACTAATTCGGAAATGGCGTATTTTTTTAAAGGAATTAACCATTGTTGCCCTAATAAGTTTTACAAGTTGTGTAAATAAACTAAAAAAATACGTGATATCCCCATAAAAAACACTCCGTGTAAAAAAACAGCCAAGTCTCTTCAACTAAAAAAAAAAAATATGAAATCTAAAAATTCTGCACTGAAACGTAGTGATATCAAAAAATGAGCCAAGTCAAAACTTTATTTGAAAATTAAAAAATACTTGGCGCATCGTTTTTTTAGGGCATTGTAGGTATAGGTACTATAAGTATATGTATTTATATCTAGCCTATACTTCTAAGCTATTTATATACACGATGCGCCAAGTATTTTTTAATTTTCAAATAAAGTTTTGACTTGGATCATTTTTTGATATCACTACGTTTCAGTGCAGAATTTTTAGATTTCATAATTTTTTTTTTAGTTGAAGAGACTTGGCTGTTTTTTTTACACGGAGTGTTTTTATGGGGATCTAGTTTAGTGCATTTTAACGCAATTTAAACACAAAATATATTAATTTGTAAATTTAAAATCTTTGAAATTACTACTTGTTTCAATACTATCTATTACACCTAGTAATTTTAACTTTATGGTCTTCATTCAATTCACATTTCGTGCCCCTCCTAAGCCCCCTCCCCCTCCCCCTCCCCCTCCTCCTATCCCCTCGACTGGGGGTAATGTGACAACGAATTTATACACCAGTGGTATGCAGAAAATAACTGACTTGCTATTTTCTTTCAATTTTGCGTTTACGCAGTTAATTTTCCATGAACCAATAGTTTAACTAATTGGTTTGAGACATAATATTAGATGAGATATTAAGTGGAGGAATAGTCAGGAATAATTTAGGAACATTTTTATTAGCCACCTTTAGAGGTAGGTATACAAGTTTTAAATTTGATATGTTGTGGCAACAACTAGAAATAAGTAAGGCAATAGACTTAGTCTAGGATTATCAAACGGCTATCTCTTCAAATAAAGAAGTTTGCTTCATCGGTCGTATAACAGGCTGATTTTTTAATATGTTGT
The DNA here is from genome assembly GCA_934045905.1 of Leuctra nigra. Taxonomy (NCBI): domain Eukaryota; kingdom Metazoa; phylum Arthropoda; class Insecta; order Plecoptera; family Leuctridae; genus Leuctra; species Leuctra nigra. The sequence goes on along the minus strand of OW203767.1, from coordinate 33,670,090 downwards.
TACAAACAGTCCAAGAAAACCACCATTCAAAATAAGTCAAAATAAAACCATCGGAACATGCCCAAAACACTCTAGACACCCAAAAGGGGGGTCAAAATTTGAAAATTTGAAATCGACCATAACTTTTTCAATTTCAGTCCGATTTTCACAATCCAAAAATTAAAATGTTCAGATCAACTATCTTAAAATAGAAAAAAATAATTTGTGTCCATTTTTTATAATGACGCAGTCTTTTCGCTAAAACATGTGCCAAAATGGACACAAAAATCCAACATGAGGCACTTTCGATTGCTGCTGCGTTCGAGATATAACTATAATTTCCAAATAATTTGCATGATAAATTAGTCCGATCTATTGCCAACAAATTCCTCACTGGACATTTTTCCTGACTTGAAATCCACAGCTCAGTTTTTGCAATTTCCCGAACTCTGTCGTTTCGCTAAGCCGATATTTACTCTCATTCCAACCGGTTAATTGTGCGGTTGCTAAGCAATATAATTGTTCATTTTGTGATTAAAAGTTATACTTCCGCAAATATCTCAATAAGACCCCCCTTTTAACTTTTTTAAACATGATTTATTTGATTCGTGCTTGCGTTTCAAGATGGCGGCCCACTAAAGATGGCATCCATTGTAATTATAGGTAAGGCAATATCTTGGCTCCCGTTGACCCGATTTTAAATTTTTTGAGCTCAAATTGGGGCTGAATAATTTCCGTATCTTTTCCATAACATGAATATCATATATCGCACGGTAATTGAATTATAATTATTGTTAATAATGCGTATTGGATGAAAGGCTTTCATCAACGCTTATTTTTTTATTCTCGATAAACCGTTTTCCAATATAATTTACATAAAGGCGCGTAGGATAGGGGAGGGGGCTGGGGGAATACCCCCCACACTTGAGCAGTCTACCCTGCGTCATTATAAAAAATGGACACAAATTATTTTTTTCTATTTTAAGATAGTTGATCTGAACATTTTTATTTTTGGATTGTGAAAATCGGACTGAAATTGAAAAAGTTATGGTCGATTTCAAATTTTCAAATTTTGACCCCCCTTTTGGGTGTCTAGAGTGTTTTGGGCATGTTCCGATGGTTTTATTTTGACTTATTTTGAATGGTGGTTTTCTTGGACTGTTTGTAACAACATATTAAAAAATTAGCCTGTTATACGACCGATGAAGTAAAATGGCCTACTTGATCCTGATAATCCTCGACTAACTAGAACCATTCATGACATTTAGATAGTTTTCTTTTATTTAATAATTAGTAAACATATTTTTGACAGATTTGTGTAACATAAAAAAATTATTAAGGACAAGATATAAGACCCAGAAGGGATATTTTAGTCTATCTTGAAGTTTATGTTATAATGAAGTTACTATAAAATTCAGCTCTCTATCATTATTATAGTTTCTGAGTTATATTATGATCCTATAACCATTATAGTAAATGAATGAAGAGTTTAAAGAACCGCACAATTGAATTATCACAGTCCTAATAGAATGGCCGGAGAGGACACTCATATTTTTAAAGATTAGAAACAGGCAGAGTATATAATAGGTTTAGGTATATTTAGAATAAACTTTAAGATAATAATATCAATTTAATACACATCTTTAAATTAAAAATTCTTCGTGACTGTCCCCCCTGAAATGAGACTGGAGGGGAACGGAAGCGTGGCAATGCCTCGCACAACAATGCAAGTGTTATGTTATCGACACTGTTGGTTGCTCCATATCTCACAGTTTCCGCAGTCATGTGTGAGACGAGGTGTATATAAGAGTGACTTACAGGTGGTGGTTTCATTCAGTGATCAGCTTCAGAACTACAAGTAGCAAAGCCAGGAGTAAGACACAAAGCAACATGCACTCAATCGCAGTAAGTCTCATTTATATCACGTGCAGTACAACTGTGTCAACAATAGATTTTTTGTTTGGTTTATCCCATATTTTTAAAATTGCATACTTATCCACTTATTACGGGTATCGTATTCAAACTAAAATCATACAAATTAAAAATATATTATAAATATTATAAGTTTATAACATATTATATATTATAATATATATTTATGAAGTATATAATAAACACCTCAGAATTAAAGGTATTAAGCCCCATTTACACGGTGCAATTTCTTGTACAACTTCTATGTCACAGAAGTTCTGCACATGTGCAGATTACCTTAATCATCTCAAAAGGGATACTGCGCACGAGCAGAACCTCTGTGGCACAGAAGTTGTTCAAGAAATTGCACCGTGTAAATGGGGCTTTAGGTTCTTAGAAATATTAAATTATACTTTATAATAATATGCCAATTCAGTAAAATATATGATTTTTCAACTGTAAGGATATTATTTTCGGACTAGAATTAATAAAAACACATTTTGACACATAGGTTTATAGGTTTAAAATTTTCTGGAGAAATTGTTTAAGAACGTGGCCTTGATGTCAAATTTCATACTAAGTAATATTCACATTAATTACTGGCAAGAAACAACAAATGAGTTAGAGTGTAGAGTTAGATATTTCTCCAAGTGTATGGAAACTGTCATTTACTTGCAATAAATACTGACATTAAAGTAATTTAAAGGTGATAACGTCAAGCTTCAATTGGTTCATTTTTATTTTTTATTATATCGGTTAGAATTGTTGCGCATACCGGTGCTCGCTTATCAACGCGATACAAAGTGTGTTGTTAGGGAATAATAAAACAATGTGAAATGTGTTGTATTTGTTGTCTAGATCTTGGTTTTCGCCGCCACTGTGGCCTGCTCCGTCGCCCTCCCCCAGTACAGCCATGGATATGTCCACGCCGCCCCCGCCATCGCCGTCCACCACGCTCCTATCGCCGTCCACCACGAGGCTTACGTGAGTAGAAATATCTTCCTCCGATCTTGCGATGCGATCTTATGGAAATGTCCGGGCAAAGCTGATGTCTGATGTCTGATGTCTGATGTCTGATGTCTGATGTCTGGTTTCAGGCGCATCCCAAGTACGAGTTCAGCTATGGAGTGAAGGACACCCACACTGGCGACATCAAGCAGCAGCACGAGGTACGAAGTTCAATATTACCACTGGTTAATTTGGGCTCGGACGAGAGCGGAAGCCTCCGCCCCCTCTTTTTCAGAGTGGACGCCGTCCCCCCAATTATTTTTCATGGAAGTAAAAATTGTCTTAAAATTATGTACAAATCGCGGGTAAAGGTACCAAATTCGTTCCTGAATTTCAAAATTTTCCCGAGACTGAGCGCCACGGCCCTCCCTCCCTCCCCCAACCCCCCACCGCCCCTGATTTTGTGGGTAAACATGTTTCCTGGCAATCGCTGAGCGTCCGCCCTCTCATTATTTTACAAATTAACAACTCGTATCATTTCTTTCTTTCTTTTTTTATCAATTTAATAATTTATGAATACACAGCTTAGGAAACAGCATTTCGGGCTGGAAATTTGGGGCCCACCGATAAGGGACAGCAATTTAAACAATAGCTTAAACCTAGCTTAAACTATCTCTGTAATTATGATCGCTGATTTTACGAAAAAAGAACTTGCAGTTATAGAATCAGGCATGAGAGCATTCTTGAATAATATGTCGTATTTTCTGGACTGAGGGAATGTTAAGTCACCGTCTCTTTCTCCTCAGTCTCGCGATGGGGACGTCGTCAAGGGACAGTACAGTCTGGTGGAAGCCGACGGCACCCTCCGTACCGTGGACTACACCGCTGACGACCACAACGGCTTTAACGCGGTCGTCACCAAGAGCGGGCACGCTCACCACGCCGCCCCCGTCATTGTCCACGCCGCCCCCGTGTACCACCACGCCGCCCCCGTGTACCACCATGCCGCCCCCGTCATCGCCCACCACGCCCCCCTCTACACCAGCTACCACCACTAAATGACGACCACGTCGAGAGGGTCGAGGCGGGCGCTGGTCAATTTACAAAATGGGAAATTTGATTTGATACGGAATTTAGCATGTTGTGATATGAGAAATGTATTATTCTTTTGATGATATGTTTCTTGGAAATGCAATAATTTTGTCTCAACATTTTCCACCGTTGTCAGCGAGCATCTCAACATATGCCTCGACATCAACCAGCAAGAAAATATGCAGGACATATGCCATTATAACAATCATCGATCTATTTTTGTCATCCCTCATTACTATAAATATTTATTTTTCTGCACATATTCTTGATGGCACCAAATGTTTCACTTCATTTTAAGTTTGTAATATTTATACATTTTATGGAAATAAAAATGATTTATATTTAATAAGATTTATTAATTTATGTAGAATTACTCCTTTTATTAGATAATTCCCAGATATTCCGGTAATGAAGTCTCGGAGCGGAATTCGAAGTATTTATTTGATTTAATTCACAAATACCAACAAGCACAATTTTTATGGGTTAAACAATAGGATAACAGCTTGATAAAGATAATTTACAATAGAACACCTTCTAAGAGTAGGTAAACGTTGGAGAAATTTTTTTAAATATAGCTTTAACTTTTGAGCAAACTTTATTCTTAAATATGTGCAAATCAACTGAAGAATCAGATGAAACTAGCCAATATTTGTCAAAGAAGTTATTTGGAGCTACTTTGTAGGTAGGGGAATTTTTTATGTTATGAGTGAATTAATAAACAGAAATGTACAAAGGAATGCTTAATAAATCGATTTAATTGATATTAATTTATTCGGTGAGTTTGTGTGAATTTAAATAACTTTCGTTCAAAGACAAAACGAAGTTACATTTCTAATGATTATTTTGAAATCCATGATTCTCTTCTCTTTCCATTCCTTTTCTTGAAACCACATCTCAATAAGACACACGGAGTCAGTTTTTGGTCAAAATATGACATCAGCGCAAATTTACTTTTATGAAAAACAGCTGATTCTTTAACAAGCTCTTGGGTTCGTTTAAACTCAAACGCGTGCTATTTGGACGGGTATAAACAGGGAGCAAACTAAATGTTTGAAAAAAATCTCACTACTAGAATAATTCTGAAAATTGCACATATTATATTTTTATGTGTTCTAAAATGTGTGCAAGTTTCATCTCTTTATATTTCAGTTCTGGTGGAGTGAGTGACCTTGTAACCTTATTTTTTGAGCCACCCGAAGTATTTTATTGTACGTCACTGCATACAACATGTTGTATATTATTATATGCTACCGTTATTAAGAATTTTTAGAATAATAGGGACACATCTTTCATTACATAGTAAAATATTTTCTATTTAAATATGTACGCGATGAAACTTGTTGCCTTTTGCAATAAATACACCATATAGTTATCTTCGTAATATTGTTTCGTGGTCAACATAATTAAGATTCATGCGTTAAACCTTCTCATCATGAAATAAATTTCTATTAATCTACATTTTATAACAATCTATTGAGAATTTATTGAATGAAATTGATCTAGTGGAGCGGTCGCTCCACCCAGCCAAGTCGTACTATACACTCACAGTCACTCAACATACCGTAAATGCCTAATAAACTGAGGAGCAGACCAAACACTTTTACTGTAAGCAACAACATGGCATTTTCGGCCTACTGGATCTCAAAATTGGTAAATCTCACATTGTTGCGAAATATCTTAATTTCGAGCTATGGCCCACCCCACTACATATACCAAATTTGGGAACAATAGGTTATGCCATTTGCGCGCTAGAGGACCGAGAAAACAGTGAAATTACACCACTTTCTGATTCTGAAGATGATGATGATTCTGATGATATCACGAAACGTCGCTATCACCACCACAGCCTAAACGGCTGAACCGATCGACCTGAAATTTTTACCACATGTGCACTTTTGGCGTCTGAGGTGCCTTTTTATAAAACCAACCGGAAGCCGCCATTTTGAAACCGGAAGTGACGTCATAACTCAAAAACGTCTGGACCGATTAGAACGAAATTAGCGCCATTCGATTTAGATGGTCATCTTTATGAAGTATCAATAAAAAAAATATTATTTTCTTATTTTCTAAACCGGAAGTGACGTCATAAATACGCAATATTTAACTTATTTCAACAAATTATACTTAAAATACGTACATAATTAACTTACATTGTAACATAGACAATACAATTTATATATTCAAGGTAGCAGTGTTCTCGGCCGCCATTCCTGAAACCGGAAGTGACGTCATATATCTAAAACGCCTGTACCGATTGCAACTGAACTAGCTCCTGCGTATTCATTCTGCTATTTATTTGAAAAATCAATTGTGAAAAATGAATAAATAAATTAATGGTACCGGAAATGGCGGCAGGAACCACTAAATGAAACCGGAAGTGACGTCATATATTACAAACGGCATGACCGATTTTACGGAAATATAGGGATTAGGAATTCAGATGGTCGTTCATGAAGGTATCAACTAGATAAAACTAGATTGTTTTCTTATTACCTATACCGGAATTCGGCCGCTATTTCGAAACCGGAAGTGACGTCATGTATCGAAAACGGCTGGATCGATTATAACGAAACTTAAGCTATTCTTCTTGGATAATCATTTTCATCTTATACCAAACGCAACTTTTCATAGTAACCAAATCGGTTGAGGCGTATTTTTTTAAAGAAATTAGTCCCTGCTCGGACATGTGCTACAAGCTGTATGAATAAACTAACAAAAGAAGTGATATCCCAGAAAAAACACTCCGTGTAAAAATACCAGCCAAGTCTCTTTAACTATAAAAAAAAATAGAAGAAATCTAAAAATTCAGCACTGAAAAGGAGTGATATCAAAAAAGGAGCCAAGTCAACGAATTTTCCAAATTTTAATCGTACCATTGAAATAAAAATATCAACCCCCGAGAAATACTTAAAAAAAGGACTTGGCGCATCGTTTTTTTAAAGACATTTTTCTATTCTTAAGCTTATGCCACTCACATACTACGTAGTTCAGAAATGCCTAGAAAAATTGGGACAAAACTTTCAAATTAAATATTGAACATTCTGTAAAATATTTTAAATTTAAATATAAGTACGCAAAGAAACATAGCATTGTCTTACAAGCAATAAATACAGAACAGTTGTGTTTGTGATTGGTAGGTACCTATAGTTTTGTGGGTACATCAACATACCTACTACAGCATTATACTTGGAACCTTCTCGCCGTGTAATTAATTGCTATTAATTAACATTTTATACCAAAAAAATTCATAAATTACATAACGTATTACTTTAGATAAAAATCTAGTCAGTAATTATTTGAGCAGCATGGCTCAGTGCACTAATCACTTATACAAATCTCATTGACGGCCTTCTTGTAATGAGCGCTTTCGCTATTTCCCTCAGTCACGATATTGAGAAGTATGATTGATTAATATGACCCTAGAAATAGTGGCAATAACGAATAGACTAGGCCGCTTCCGTTTATTCGTTATTCGTTTATCCGTTTATTTCCTCTGAATATTGACAAAATACCAAAACTGCCAGTAGGTAAGAGTACTAGTTATATTAAAACGTAGTATGATTCGTCGATAATGAATGTGATATACTCAGGAAAATATACTTGTAGAGTTCTTCCTATACTTTTAGGATAGAAAAGTGTCTTTAAAAAAACGATGCGCCAAGTCCTTTTTTTAAGTATTTCTCGGGGGTTGATATTTTTATTTCAATGGTACGATTAAAATTTGGAAAATTCGTTGACTTGGCTCCTTTTTTGATATCACTCCTTTTCAGTGCTGAATTTTTAGATTTCTTCTATTTTTTTTTATAGTTAAAGAGACTTGGCTGGTATTTTTACACGGAGTGTTTTTTCTGGGTTTAATTTTCTGTAAAAAAATGCTTTTATTCCTTGTGGATCTTGATCTTTATGTGCGTGTTACAATTAACCATGTTTCTAGATCAAGACATAATTATGTTGGAAGATTGATTCCACCATTTGCACGCACAGACCAATATTTGCATGCGTTTTATGCTAGGGTAGTTGCTTCATACAACAGTCTACCATCTAGTCTACGACAAGACTACACCAACATTAATGATTTTAAAGTTAATTTACGGCGGCTCATTTTAAATAGTCAACAATAGTTTCTACGACGAGTGCTCACGCACGATTTTGTTATTTTTTCTTGTTATGTATATTGAAAATCAATATATTGTTGAATATTATATTCTTGAATATTGTATCAAGAAAAGTCGAAACATTTCTGTAGCATGGATTGACTACGAAAAAGCTTATGACTCAGTACCGCATTCATGGTTGTTAGAAGTGTTAGAGCTTTACAAAATTGATAAGGGAGTGATCAAGCTACTATCATTTTGTATGCAAAATTGGAAAACATCTTTAAGTTTATCTCAGGCTGATAGTAGGATCTCGTCTGAAGACATAAGTATCAGGAGAGGTATATTCCAAGGAGACACGCTTAGTCCATTGTGGTTTTGCTTAGCAATAAACCCACTCAGTAATTTGCTCAATTCTAATGGACTAGGGTACAAGATCAACAAGAACACGAGTCTCTCTCACTTAATGTACATGGACGATATCAAGTTATACGCTAAGAATGAGAAAGAGATGTCTTCATTGCTGGAAACAACTGCACTGTTTAGTGGTGACATTCAAATGAAGTTTGGTTTGAGTAAATGCGCGGTACTGCACGTGAAGCGAGGGAAAATAGAAAAATGTGTCAATATGAAACTTGAACTGGACCCTGCTGAAAGTGAAATCCCGGGATTAGAAGATGATGGAACTTACAAGTATCTCGGTATCAAGCAAGCTTTTCTCAATGAAACATCACAAGGGAAGGCAGACATGAAGATGAAGTTCAATGACAGAAATAATCCCCATAAAAAACACTCCGTGTAAAAATACCAGCCAAGTCCCTTTAACTATAAAAAAATAGAAGAAATCTAAAAATTCAGCACTGAAAAGAAGTGATATCAAAAAATGGGCCAAGTCAAAACTTAATTTTAAAAACCAAAATATACTTGGCGCATCGTGTATATAAAGAGTATAGAAGTATTTGCCAAAAATCAAATGTACCTTAATATATTATATAATATACCTATAATGCCCTTAAAAACGATGCGCCAAGTATAATTTGGTTTTTAAAATTAAGTTTTAACTTGGCCCATTTTTTGATATCACTTCTTTTCAGTGCTGAATTTTTAGATTTCTTCTATTTTTTTTATAGTTAAAGGGACTTGGCTGGTATTTTTACACGGAGTGTTTTTTATGGGGATATCACTCATTTTTTTAGTTTATTTACACAACTTGTAATACATATAGGAGCAAAAATGACTAATTCTTTTAAAAAAATACGCAATTACCGAATTGGTTACTAAGAAAAATTGTGTTTGGTTCTAAATATAAGCTTAAAGGGATATTCCATGAGGAATTGCGAAAGCATCGTTCCAATCGGTCCAGCCGTTTTTGAGATATGGCATCACTTCCGGTTTTTAAAATGGCGGCTGAAATAACTGCCACCTAGAATTTAATTCTATGAATGTTATGTATCATTATAAGCCTTCTGAATATGTAGTTATTGTAGTAAGAGGTGATTCAAGTCTGATTATTCATTTTTATGACGTCATTTCCGGTTTCGGTAATAGTAAATTTGTACCTTAACTATTGATATTCCATAAAGATGACCGTCTGAATCATTTGGCGATAGTTTTATTCCGATTGGTGTAGTCGTTTTCGAGATATGACGTCACTTCCGGTTTCAAAATGGCGCCTTCCGGTTGGTTTTATAAAAAGGCACCTCAGACGCCAAAAGTGCACATGTGGTAAAAATTTCAAGTCGATCGGTTAAGCCGTTTAGGCTGTGGCGGTGATAGCGGTGTTTCCTGATATCATCATCTGAAGAAGAAGAAGAAGAAGATGAAAGTGGTGTAATTTCACTGTTTTCACGGCCCTCTAGCTCGCAAATGGAATAACCTATTGTTCCCAAATTTGGTATATGTTGTCAGGTGGGCCATTACTCGAAATTAAGATATTTCGCAACAATGTGAGATTTCATAATTTTGAGATCCAGTAGGCCGAAAATGCCATGTTGTTGCTTACAGTAAAAGTGTTTGGTCTGCTCCTCAGTTTATTAGGCATTTACGGTATGTTGAGTGAGTGTGAGTGTACAGTACGACTTGGCTGGGTGGAGCGACCGCTCCACTAGATAAAATACTTAACTCAGGTCTCAGTGGGAAGAATAAAATAATTGCTATAAATGGTTGGTGTATTCCTCTAATACTATACACCTTTGGTGTTGTACATTGGAGTAAAACAGAGATTGAAAATCTTGATCGCCAGATAAGAGTGAAACTAACAGCGTACATATGTCACCATCCTAAGGCAGCAATGGAGAGGCTTTATCTTCCACGAGAAGAAGGTGGTAGAGGACTAATGCATATGGAGAAGAACTATGCATGTCAGGTAATGAACCTACGGAAGTATTTCTACATGAAACAAGAAGTGTCACCACTACACAGAGCTATTGTACAGGCGGATGTCAAACTTTCTCCTCTAAACTTATCTGATGATGAATTGATAATATCCCAAGTAGATCGACAAGACCTTATATCAAGATGGAAAGGAAAAACATTACATGGTAGATTTGCCAAAGCGTTGAAAATGGCTGATACGGTAGCGTCTGTGAAGTGGTTGCGAAATGGAACATTGTATGGTGAAACCGAAGGGTTCATTACAGCCATACAGGATGAAGTGATAGCAACCAGGAACCACCAAAAGTATATTCAGAAATTGAGTATTCTTAGTGACGAATGTCGTTTATGTCAAGCACATTCAGCATCTTACAACATCTTCAACATCTTACATCAGGATGCTCAAAGATTGCAAACACTGAATATCTGCACAGGCATAATCTATCATATCATGTAGTATTATTCATCAATATTTGGCTATAAATAATGGATTACTTCTGGAAGAGAGTCGATTTTATCAATATAAACCAGAGCCTATTCTTGAAAACGACAAGATCAAACTGTATTTCGACATACCAATAATCACAGACCTAACGATTGCACACAACCGTCCCGATATCATCATCGTCTACAAGGAAACGCGCAGAGCTGGGTAAGTTACCAAAAAAATAGGAACGCGTTTAAGTTACGTTACTTTCCGAAAAAAAGGAACTAGTTAAAGTTAAAGTTCCTCAACTAATCAGAGGAACTGGAAGTTCCTTTTCAATGAAAAGTTACTTTGAAAGTTACTTGACCATTTTATTTCCGGAATGCAGCCAATTTGCTAAAACACAAATTCAGGCTGTAATTTTTCTCTGTGGAAAACAAAATTTTCAACGAAATTCCTCCCAGTAAGAAGTCTTGCATCTAATTCAACCCCCTCCCCCATGCCACGGCAGGGTTGGTCAAGTGCAAGTGAGAGGGCGAACTGGTGACGCACTAAGCATGAACGGCGTGATTGGAATGCGGTTTTGTGCAGGTGGCCTAAAATTCCTTATCAGAGAAAATCAGGTACATATTTGAGGGCGGAAATGGTGTAGTTTTGAATGTTGAGGGAAGGTACATTCTGCTCTAAAAGTAACTGCAAAAGGAACTTTTATAAATGTGAAAGTTCAACAACAAAAAGGAACTTTCCACGTTACTAAGTTACTTCTATCATAGCAGGAACGCGTTACTGTAAAAGTTACAAAAAAATAACGTGTTACCGGTAACGCGTTACTTTCGTTAAGTTACTACCCAGCTCTGGAAACGCGCACAGCTCATTTAATCGACGTTACGCATCCCAATGATCATAATATTAACCAAGCGTTCATGACGAAGATAACAAAATATCAAGAACTTGCAGCAGAAATAGAGATTGCAGCAAATTGATATTTTCCCAATTGTCGTGACTGTCAATAGATGGGTGCATAAAGAGCAAGAAGGATACATGAAAAGATTGGCAGTTCCATGGAAGATAATAGAAGTCATTCAAAAATCAATAGTGTTAGAAACATGTAGAATAATTAGAAAGATAATGAGTTAAACACAAAAAACTTGTAAAATCCATTGCGTTTGCAATTATGCCCACAATGAGATAAGTAGAAGCCAATTATGTAATTGAGAATGAAAATAAAGGAAAATAAATATAATAATAATAATACTCGCAATCCAAGAACAGGTAATGGCTACTAGCAGCTACAGGAAGCACATTTTCAAGGAGAGAGTTTCGGACAAGTGTCGCTTGTGTGGAACAGCAGTCGAATCCATCCAGCACATCTCCTCGGCCTGTTCAGTTCTTGCGGATAGCGAGTACCTCCACAGACACAATGCAGTAGCTTGTGTGGAACAGCAGTCGAATCCATCCAGCACATCTCCTCGGCCTGTTCAGTTCTTGCGGATAACGAGTACCTCCACAGACACAATGCAGTAGCTTGTGTGGAACAGCAGTCGAATCCATCCAGCACATCTCCTCGGCCTGTTCAGTTCTTGCGGATAGCGAGTACCTCCACAGACACAATGCAGTAGCTTGTGTGGAACAGCAGTCGAATCCATCCAGCACATCTCCTCGGCCTGTTCAGTTCTTGCGGATAGCGAGTACCTCCACAGACACAATGCAGTAGCTTGTGTGGAACAGCAGTCGAATCCATCCAGCACACATCCTCGGCCTGTTCAGTTCTTGCGGATAACGAGTACCTCCACAGACTCAATGCAGTAGCTTGTGTGGAACAGCAGTCGAATCCATCCAGCACATCTCCTCGGCCTGTTCAGTTCTTGCGGATAGCGAGTACCTCCACAGACACAATGCAGTAGCTTGTGTGGAACAGCAGTCGAATCCATCCAGCACATCTCCTCGGCCTGTTCAGTTCTTGCGGATAGCGAGTACCTCCACAGGCACAATGCAGTAGCTTGTGTGGAACAGCAGTCAAATCCATCCAGCACATCTCCTCGGCCTGTTCAGTTCTTGCGGATAACGAGTACCTCCACAGACACAATGCAGTAGCTTGTGTGGAACAGCAGTCGAATCCATCCAGCACATCTCCTCGGCCTGTTCAGTTCTTGCGGATAACGAGTACCTCCACAGACACAATGCAGTAGCTTGTGTGGAACAGCAGTCGAATCCATCCAGCACATCTCCTCGGCCTGTTCAGTTCTTGCGGATAGCGAGTACCTCCACAGACACAATGCAGTAGCTTGTGTGGAACAGCAGTCGAATCCATCCAGCACATCTCCTCGGCCTGTTCAGTTCTTGCGGATAGCGAGTACCTCCACAGACACAATGCAGTTGCTTGTGTGGAACAGCAGTCGAATCCATCCAGCACATCTCCTCGGCCTGTTCAGTTCTTGCGGATAGCGAGTACCTCCACAGACACAATGCAGTAGCTTGTGTGGAACAGCAGTCGAATCCATCCAGCACATCTCCTCGGCCTGTTCAGTTCTTGCGGATAACGAGTACCTCCACAGACACAATGCAGTATAGCTTGTGTGAAACAGCAGTCGAGTCCATCCAGCACATATCCTCGGCCTGTTCAGTTCTTGCGGATAACGAGTTCCTCCACAGACACAATGCAGTAGCTTGTGTGGAACAGCAATCGAATCCATCCAGCACATCTCCTCGGCCTGTTCAGTTCTTGCGGATAACGAGTACCTCCACAGACACAATGCAGTAGCTTGTGTGGAACAGCAGTCGAATCCATCCAGCACATCTCCTCGGCCTGTTCAGTTCTTGCGGATAGCGAGTACCTCCACAGACACAATGCAGTAGCTTGTGTGGACCAGCAGTCGAATCCATCCATCACATCTCCTCGTCCTGTTCAGTTCTTGCGGATAGCGAGTACCTCCACAGACACAATGCAGTAGCTTGTGTGGAACAGCAGTCGAATCCATCCAGCACATCTCCTCGGCCTGTTCAGCTCTTGCGGATAGCGAGTACCTCCACAGACACAATGCAGTAGCTTGTGTGGAACAGCAGTCGAATCCATCCAGCACATCTCCTCGGCCTGTTCAGCTCTTGCGGATAACGAGTACCTCCACAGACACAATGCAGTAGCTTGTGTGGAACAGCAGTCGAATCCATCCAGCACATCTCCTCGGCCTGTTCAGTTCTTGCGGATAGCGAGTACCTCCACAGACACAATGCAGTAGCTTGTGTGAAACAGCAGTCGAATCCATCCAGCACATCTCCTCGGCCTGTTCAGCTCTTGCGGATAACGAGTACCTCCACAGACACAATGCAGTAGCTTGTTTGGAACAGCAGTCGAATCCATCCAGCACATCTCCTCGGCCTGTTCAGTTCTTGCGGATAGCGAGTACCTCCACAGACACAATGCAGTAGCTTGTGTGGAACAGCAGTCGAATCCATCCAGCACATCTCCTCGGCCTGTTCAGTTCTTGCGGATAGCGAGTACCTCCACAGACACAATGCAGTAGCTTGTGTGGAACAGCAGTCGAATCCATCCAGCACATCTCCTCGGCCTGTTCAGTTCTTGCGGATAGCGAGTACCTCCACAGACACAATGCAGTAGCTTGTGTGGAACAACAGTCGAATCCATCCAGCACATCTCCTCGCCCTGTTCAGTTCTTGCGGATAGCGAGTACCTCCACAGACACAATGCAGTAGCTTGTGTGGAACAGCAGTCGAATCCATCCAGCACATCTCCTCGGCCTGTTCAGTTCTTGCGGATAGCGAGTACCTCCACAGACACAATGCAGTAGCTTGTGTGGAACAGCAGTCGAATCCATCCAGCACATCTCCTCGGCCTGTTCAGTTCTTGCGGATAGCGAGTACCTCCACAGACACAATGCAGTAGCTTGTGTGGAACAGCAGTCGAATCCATCCAGCACATCTCCTCGGCCTGTTCAGTTCTTGCGGATAACGAGTACCTCCACAGACACAATGCAGTAGCTTGTGTGGAACAGCAGTCGAATCCATCCAGCACATCTCCTCGGCCTGTTCAGTTCTTGCGGATAGCGAGTACCTCCACAGACACAATGCAGTAGCTTGTGTGGAACAGCAGTCGAATCCATCCAGCACATCTCCTCGGCCTGTTCAGCTCTTGCGGATAACGAGTACCTCCACAGACACAATGCAGTAGCTTGTGTGGAACAGCAGTCGAATCCATCCAGCACATCTCCTCGGCCTGTTCAGTTCTTGCGGATAGCGAGTACCTCCACAGACACAATGCAGTAGCTTGTGTGGAACAGCAGTCGAATCCATCCAGCACATCTCCTCGGCCTGTTCAGTTCTTGCGGATAGCGAGTACCTCCACAGACACAAAGCAGTAGCGAAGATTGTGCTGTAAAACTTTTTTTTTCATACATTATTTTTAAATCTGTATAATCGATGATACCTTCATGGATATATATTCAAATGAGAGGTCCAGGGATCCTGTGAAGATCATCAATAGACCGAAACATCGCAATCGCGGCACGCCAGTTGCCATCGTGAACACTGAAGATATCAGGGAAACAGAAAATACTCGCACGTCGTTTTACGTTCCGCTATTCTTCTTTGATACGATACAGACTGCTTTGGTTTCTGTGTGGCGAATTGGCTTGATCACATGAGGCATGAGACTTCGAACACGGCGTTGACGGGTTCGATCCCCGTACCAAACGTTTTATTTGTTTATTTTTTATTTACTTCAAAAATGTTTAACCTTCTTACGTATATATTCAAAATGTTAATCAGAATACATTCAACGATTACATAGTTACTCTTTTTAATATTATACTCATTGGACTATAATAATGATTTGTCAATGTATACGTTGTACGTAAAGTTGTGCAATAAAACAATTCGTGGTCATGCTAAAATAAAGCTTGGCGCATTGAATTTGCACCGACCATGTAGACTTCTTCTATCTTCCTCCTACTTTCTGTCTTTCTTCGGCTCCTTTATCGTCATCTTCTTTCTAATGTTGCCTTCTTCTTGACACAATGCGCCTAGCTTTATTTTCATTTTTTTTAATTTCGATTTTAAAATTATTAAAAGACGTTTTTAATTTTTATAATTTCTTAAAGTTTACAATGATGGTTCACTTAGATTGTATTCTTAAAATTTGAACACAACGTTAGGTTTATAGTGTTGTGCTTGGCGGCAGTAACTGGGCGAAATGATTTCACGAATTAAAGTGCGAAAATGTTTAAACAATATATTATTGCTTGGCCCTCCTTTTAGATCTCAATTGTTTTAAGTGGGAAGGTGCTTGGCAGTTTTTTTTACAAGTCTTTGTTTTTGTACAATTGTAATATCATGTAATGGATTAGTTCCCAACAAATTGCTTGGTTCGCTGGAAATGCTAGACGTAAAAGTGAATGTGATTCGTCCAGCTCATAAGGCAGTCTTACTTGGAACTGCCCGGATTGTTAGAAAAGTTTTAGGTTTGTAGGGCGGAGCCGAGCTTGGCGCGCTATGCGCCCGCTTAGGCACCGTGTAAGTCCCGCAAAGTCGGAGAAGAAAAGATATCTATAAATAATAATAATAATAATAATAATAATAATAATAATAATAATACATTTCACAAAGTACACAGTGAAGTCACATTGAAATTCAAAAAAAAATTGAACTTAATATACACTTAACACTTCACAAATATATAAAAGGGTTCCACAAATATATAATAGTGTTCCATAGTTCGTAATTATTTGACTACGTTTCATGATTTGTCTCAGTCAAGATCAAATTATGAAAAGACATCCTTCTAATATCACCATACTAACAGGCTATAGGAATATTTGAGCCCACTTCCTTGTTATTTATTCTTCCACCCTTATATTACTTATCTATTACAACATGAAATCTTTCTTCTATTGCCATTGACAAAATTACAAAATAGCGATTACCAAAAGAAGCTTGATTCATAGATACTGGCTCTAATAGAAAGAGGAAAATGTCATTGTAAAGTTTTTTCCACTTTTAGGATAGAAAAACGTCTTTAAAAAAACAATGCGCAATTCCATTAGTAAAGTATTTCTCGGTGTTAATACTTTTATTTTAAAGATGTGATAAAATATTTGGAAATGTCATTGACTCTGCTCCTTTTTTGATTCACTCCTTTTCGGTATGGAAGTTTTTTTTAAGTTAGGAGACTCCTTACACGGAGTGTTTTTCTGGTTGTATATTACTCTTGATGTTCATTACATATTTTTACAGGTTTATCAAAAAGCACTTATATTGCTGGTACCAATAACAATGCAAAAATGTGGTGGTGATCGGTCAAACGATTCCAGTTTAATTGGCACACAGAGTACGATTCCAGTTTAATTGGCACACAGAGTACGATTCCAGTTTAATTGGCACACAGAGTACGATTCCAGTTTAATTGGCACACAGAGTACGATTCCAGTTTAATTGGCACACAGAGTACGATTCCAGTTTAATTGGCACACAGAGTACGATTCCAGTTTAATTGGCACACAGAGTACGATTCCAGTTTAATTGGCACACAGAGTACGATTCCAGTTTAATTGGCAAACAGAGTACGATTCCAGTTTAATTGGCACACAGAGTACGATTCCAGTTTAATTGGCACACAGAGTACGATTCCAGTTTAATTGGCACACAGAGTACGATTCCAGTTTAATTGGCACACAGAGTACGATTCCAGTTTAATTGGCACACAGAGTACGATTCCAGTTTAATTGGCACACAGAGTACGATTCCAGTTTAATTGGCAAACAGAGTACGATTCCAGTTTAATTGGCACACAGAGTACGATTCCAGTTTAATTGGCACACAGAGTACGATTCCAGTTTAATTGGCACACAGAGTACGATTCCAGTTTAATTGGCACACAGAGTACGATTCCAGTTTAATTGGCACACAGAGTACGATTCCAGTTTAATTGGCACACAGAGTACGATTCCAGTTTAATTGGCAAACAGAGTACGATTCCAGTTTAATTGGCACACAGAGTACGATTCCAGTTTAATTGGCACACAGAGTACGATTCCAGTTTAATTGGCACACAGAGTACGATTCCAGTTTAATTGGCACACAGAGTACGATTCCAGTTTAATTGGCACACAGAGTACGATTCCAGTTTAATTGGCACACAGAGTACGATTCCAGTTTAATTGGCACACAGAGTACGATTCCAGTTTAATTGGCACACAGAGTACGATTCCAGTTTAATTGGCAAACAGAGTACGATTCCAGTTTAATTGGCACACAGAGTACGATTCCAGTTTAATTGGCACACAGAGTACGATTCCAGTTTAATTGGCACACAGAGTTAAGTTTCTTTCATATAACCAAGCTAGGCAAACTGAAAATCAATTTCCGATGAAATTAAAAGACCGAATTTGCTGGAAATCATTTGCCTTCTGCACTAGATATTATTAAATCTTTTGTGAAAAAATTGGCAAGATCCGTTAATTCGTTTAAAATGTAACGCAAAATACAAAAAAATAGAAAAAAAGAGAGATTTGAACCATAATGGAGACGCTCCCTCCGCTCGCTTAATAAACTTAAAAGGAAAATATATAATAAAGGGAAGTCGTGAAATTAAAAATTCTTCGTGACTGTCCCCCCTGAAATGAGACTGGAGGGGAACGGAAGCGTGGCAATGCCTCGCACAACAATGCAAGTGTTATGTTATCGACACTGTTGGTTGCTCCATATCTCACAGTTTCCGCAGTCATGTGTGAGACGAGGTGTATATAAGAGTGACTTACAGGTGGTGGTTTCATTCAGTCATCAGCTTCACAACTACAAGTAGCAAAGCCAGGAGTAAGACACAAAGCAACATGCACTCAATCGCAGTAAGTCACAACTCACATTTATATCACGTGCAGTACAACTATTCGGATATAAATAAGAGTTTTTTTTGGTTTTTTACTCTCATATTTTAGATTTGCCTACTTAACCACTGATAACGGGGATGGTCTTTTGTCAATTCTGTAAAATAGATAATTTCAACTGAATTATATCATTAAAAATATTATTTTGGACTACGATTTGAAAATATGAACTAAAACACATTTAAATACAAACCTATAGGTTTATAGGTTTAAAAAATTCCGGAGAAATTTGTTAAAGAGCGTAATTATGATGTAAAATTTTAAAGTAAAGTTATTCTCATTAATCACTTGCCAGCAACTGCAAGTGAGTTCAGTATTCAGTATTCAGTATTTTTTATTGTCATTTGTGAATTACATTGTAATTATAAAAGACAGTCATTGATAAACATTGTTCCTTATAAAACTTATTAAACTACATCCACAACACTATTTAATACACAGCATATTAATTGCTCTCACTTTTGACATGTTTAGTTATAGCCAACTTAAACTCGTGAACATCTTTGCTATCTTTGATTACTCTAGGGATTTTGTTAAAATCCCTAAACCCTTTATAAAATATACTGTTATTTAACCTACTGTAGTTACAATGCGTAAGAAAAGCATCATCTGCATGACGAGTCATGTGTTCATGCAGAGATTTGTCAATGATAAAATACTTTGGCATATACCCTTTATAAATTTTAAAAACAAATATATACACAGCTATGTCTATCATTTCTCTGATAGTACACCATTTAAGTTTTTCTCTCATGCCACTCGTTGGGGTCATCCTCCTTTCTCTAAGAATACATCGCATTACTTTGTTCTGCATGATCTGCAACCTATTAATATCTTCTTGTGTGTTATTATAAAACAAAGTATTGCAGTATGTAAAATGCGGTTTTATAATACAGTTATATATCATAACTTTAGTCCATGTTGATAGATTACCTCCAACTCTATACATATATCCGATTTTCTTTCCTAATTTACTTATAACATCTTGAATATGTTTCTTAAAACATAGTCTATTATCAATTAAAACTCCCAAATATTTATAAAATTCCACACACTCAATATTAATTCCACTTATAGTTACATTATCATGCGGCTGAGTGTTTTTCATTACATTTTTTCTACCAATTACCATCATTTTTGATTTACTTTCGTTGAGTTTAAGTTTATTTACATGAAGCCAATTTACTACGTTTATAAGTTCATGGTTTATTGTACATATGGCTTCATTTACATTTTCAGAAGCTACAGAAATCACCATGTCATCCGCATACAAATTTAAAAAACATTTTTCAACAACACTCGGAATATCATTAATATACATAATAAAAAGTAATGGTCCCAATGTAGAGCCTTGTGGAACACCATGAATACACAATTTCTTCTCGGACAAACACTTCCCATATTTGACCTTTTGGTACCTTCCAACTAAATAGCTTTGTAGCCACTTGAGAACAGTTCCTTCTATACCATATTTATACCTGATTTTGTAGAGTAATCTATCCAAATTAACGGTCTCAAACGCTCTTTTAAGATCCAGAAAAACTGCTACCGTAACTTTATTATCATCTACATCTTTCATCCATTTAGCTAGGAGACCCTGAACTGCTGTCTCACATGAGTGTTTCTCTCGGAATCCAGATTGATTAATGTACAAAAGTTTATTTACATCCAGGTACTCGCTTAATTGACTGTGTACCACACTCTCAAGTATTTTATCCATGATTGCCAACATGTTTATAGGTCTAAATTCACACATTTGAATCGTATTTTTCACCTTAGGAATAGGAATGATGGTAGATTCCTTTAAATCAGTAGGAAAACAGCCCTGCGATAATGACATATTTATAAAATCAAGAACAAAGTATTTGGACACTTTATGGGAATCCATGAAAAGTTTATACGGTATACCATCTACATCACCTTTTATGCTTTTCAAACTTTTCATATAGATAGATTGTAGAGTTAGATCTCTCTCCAAGTGTATAGAAACTGTTATTTACTTCCAATGAATACTGACATCAAAGTAATTTAAATGTATATTGATAAGATCACGTCAACCTTCAATTCGTTATTATTTTATTTGTTTGTTTATTATATCGCTCGGTTATAGATTTGTTGCGCATACCGGTGCGTGCTTATCAACGCGATACAAAGTGCGTTGTTAGGGAATAATAAAACAATGTGACATGTGTTGTATTTGTTGTCTAGATCTTGGTTTTCGCCGCCACTGTGGCCTGCTCCGTCGCCCTCCCCCAGTACAGCCATGGATATGTCCACGCCGCCCCCGCCATCGCCGTCCACCACGCTCCCATCGCCGTCCACCACGAGGCTTACGTGAGTAGAAATATCTTCCTCCGATCTTGCGAAGCGATCTTATGGAAATGTCCGGGCAAAGCTGATGTCTGATGTCTGATGTCTGATGTCTGATGTCTGATGTCTGATGTCTGATGTCTGGTTTCAGGCGCATCCCAAGTACGAGTTCAGCTATGGAGTGAAGGACACCCACACTGGCGACATCAAGCAGCAGCACGAGGTACGAAGTTTATTAGTTTATTTATTTATTTAATTATCGACACACAGCTAAGGAAACAGCATTTTGGTGGCTGGAGATTCGAGTCCCACCTCTATCAAGGGATAGCTTGAACTATCAATGTAATATAAGCTTGCTGATTTTACGCAAACGAAACGGAGAACATCCAGGATCCTAATTCTACAATATTTTAGATTGATTGCAGAATCGCAAAGTGTACGAACTTGAAGTTAACATACCGCTTTGCAGTTATAGAATCAGGCATTAGGGCCTCGTGACATAAGTTAAACATAAGCCGATATTTAGCTCAAAAAGATTATCAAACAATATTATTAATTCATTTTTTGATAAAACACTCAAGTACTATACAGGTACTCTAGATTAGAGAAACCAATGAGTATCATCTGGATTATGACTTAATTTTAAGTCATAGATAAGAGCCGTATTCTTGAATATGTCGTATTTTCTGGACTGAGGGAATGTTACGTGACCGTCTCTTTCTCCTCAGTCTCGCGATGGGGACGTCGTCAAGGGACAGTACAGTCTGGTGGAAGCCGACGGCACCCTCCGTACCGTGGACTACACCGCTGACGACCACAACGGCTTCAACGCGGTCGTCACCAAGAGCGGGCACGCTCACCACGCCGCCCCCGTCATTGCCCACGCCGCCCCCGTGTACCACCACGCCGCCCCCGTGTACCACCATGCCGCCCCCGTCATCGCCCACCACGCCCCCCTCTACACCAGCTACCACCACTAAATGACGACCACGTCGAGAGGGTCGAGGCAGGCGCTGGTCAATTTACAAAATGGGAAATTTGATTTGATACGGAATTTAGCATGTTGTGATATGAGAAATGTATTGTTCTTTTGATGATATATTTCTTGGAAATGCAATAATTTTGTCTCAACATTTTCCACCGTTGTCAGCGAGCATCTCAACATATGCCTCGACATCAACCAGCAAGAAAATATGCAGGACATATGCCATTATAACAATCATCGAGCTATTTTTGTCACCCTCATTACTATAAATATTTATTTAACTGCACATATTATTCTTGATGGCACCAAATGTTTCACTTCATTTTTATGTTTGTAATATTTATACATTTTATACATTGTCTATATTGAAAAATAAAAATGTTTTAAAATTAATATGTCTATCTGTTTTATTAAAATAATCCCTTTAAGGTACTCCAGGTATTCCGTTATTTAGTCTTGGAAGCGAAATTCGAAGTATTTATTTGACGTTCATAATTCACATAAACGAGCACACTACAATATATACTACAATACAATACTACAATATATATTATAAATGATAGGGAATCTTCCTATACGTAGTCGGCTGTACTAAAAGGTCGAGTCAATATTATGATATTATTATAATATTATAATATTGGAGTCAATATTTCTAAATATTGCTTTGACTTTTGAACCATTATGGAATAGTGCAATAATAATTTCTAGTATAGTAAAATTTTAGACGTACTTGGTTTAAACACTATCTTTTGATTAGAATATTTGTGGTTTATTTCCTAAAACTCTTGGAAAATATGAAAAAAGGAGTAGTACCAGGACTATTCATACTTGTCTGTGTTATATGCAATGTTGAAGTCAATAAATACCTAACTTACTAGCTAATTTGCTTGAATTTCGCGGTACCGGTTATATTCGTCGACTATGAATGAAACACTAAGCCGTGTAAACTAGGCGCGAGACTTCCTTCATTTGATTAAAAGTAACAAAACCTAACTATAATAATTATATCATAGCACTCGTTGTTTAACAAACTCGTTTACACCAATATGTAATCCCCGGTAATTAATTAAACTAAATTAATGATCACATAACAAGTAATACAATTAGGTAGGTCACTTAATAAATTAGTGTTTATTAATGTGTGGGTTCGAGTATGGAAATGACTTTCACTAATCGGCGGGTTACGCAACTACTAACAATCCACATAATACAACACATTCCACGTAAAAACATTGCATTGGAATGCATCGAAACGATTCGGAGAAAGTAGTGCACTTTTCAACGTGCATTGAATGCATTTCAAGGTGTGCGTTTTCGTGCCAAATCAAGTGGAAGTAATGTCAGTTTGCCAATTGTGATTTACAGATAATTTGGATTAATTGGTACTATGTTGTGTAATGCTCTTAGTATTGCGGCGGGGGTTGTTGATCCTAGTGTAATAACAGCAAGGGCGTACCCAGGATGACAGTTCGGGGGGAGGGGGGACATTTTCAATATTTTGAAATTTGACAGTTGAAAACACGGGATTTCGGGGCACCCCCTGAGAAAATGTTGGTTGAAGGTCGCTCGATTTTGTGCAATTTTGAATGGCAGAGTACCTATATATTTCTGGGAATTATAAATTACAAATGTCCACAAATTGGTAAGAGTAATAGCAAATGCAGTTCCGGGGCGCCCAGCCCGAGGAAATGTTTTTGTATTCCGGAGGCCCGGGTTCGATTCCCGCGGCCGTCCTTCCTGACTGGGGTTTTTTCGTGGTATTCCCTTAGTCGACAGGCAAATGCTGGGAAGGTACCCTACTAATAGGTCACGACCGCCTCCTTCCCACCTTCCATCCTTACCTACTCTTCACCATCATCTCCCAATCACCATCATAATCCGTCATAATCATAATCCGTCGCCATTAGCCTCGCTGCAGAACAGTGCGACGTTAAGCTCCAGAGAAAGAAAATGTTTCAACAACTAATTTTCAATCATTTTGATAGGGTTTCTACATGATCTGCCTCTTTTTAATTTTTTTGTTCACATATTATTTTAATTGAGCTGATTTCTTCGATGATGCACTGATTTCCGGGAAAAGAGGGCCTCCCCCCTACCTGCTTCACATGGATAACAAATGACGTAAGTGAAATGTATTTGACCGTTTGATCACAGCATTTCTTGTTCATTATTAACGTGAGATGGGCGAAGGAAATGTCAACTTTGACAGGTTGCATTGAGTCCAGTCTGTTAGTTTTTTATGTAGTGTTTGATGATAACCTGTATACATTTCACTTATATCTACTCATTTAAAAATAGCTTATCACTAGGAAAACGCTCTGAATAACGCGTTGATGAGCGAGCACGGGTACGTGCTAATTCCCCAACAGTAAATGCGTACACAATGCATAAACATCCATATTGAATTGATATAATATAAGCCACTCAATCAACATTATGCTTTTCATCGAAACTTGAAAGTAGCATCTAAGCACCCTGGTACATATAGCAAATCAGATTCAATTCAATTGGCACTGGAAAACATTCATTTCGATACTTCATTACTGACAGATATAAAAAATGTATTTAAGTTCATACGTTCTAAACTGATTAGGATGAAAAATTGTAAAATAAGAGACAATGTTGGTCTTACTGATCATGCAAAATATGAGTTTGATCAGAATTATCGAAGACCATTTTCATTTTTCAACCTATCAAGAGATGTTTATTTAAATTTTAACAAATTAATGAATTTCAAAAAAATTAGGGTCTACAAACAGAAAAGGTTGTCTATACATGTGTCCAAAATTTCAGCTCGATCAAAGAAAAACTCTGACCTGTATACCCTCAGGTAACGGAAAAAAAAACAGAGGTCCGTGTCAAAAGAGCCAAATGGAGATGCTCGCTTCGCTCGCTCAATAATAGGCTACGGTGCATATCAAATTTGCATGTACATTGGGGTGGTGATAGATGGGGTCAAATTTGGATTTGCAATATTAGAATAAAAATGTAAATATATATATTTGTTTTCTAATCGATAATTTGGAAATTAACATAACCGGAAATTACGTCATAAATATGACGTCTCCTTAAAATTTCCTTAAAATATTTACGTAGTCAGGCTCACACATTGAGTACATATTTCTTTACAAATTCTATATTTTTTATTTTTTAAATTCTTTCTTGTTTTTATTGTACTTTAACTATTTTGTATTATATAATACAGATTTTTGCGCTCTGTCTTATTTTTTATGAAAATTGATTTTAGATTTATGATTTGACGATTGTGAACAACGTCTAAAAGTAAATCGGGCAATAAATCTCAAACAATTTTATGTATCCTAAAAACCTTCGAACATAATAAGTTATAAAAAATAATAATATTAATTGAAATCCTTTGCCAAAATTGAATGCTTTAAATCGTACCTACCTATCATATGAAAACATTTCCGGAAATGGACAGAGTTTATATTTTATTTGGGGTGATTCCAAAAGAAATAGAGAATTTTTACAGATTTTTTTCGGCGACCATCTCCGATTTTAATGAAATTTGGTATGTTCATTCATATCATGATGTAGAGTAATTGTGATTTTTTTCAGAATTTTTCACCTCTAATTCTCGGAATTATGGCGTCAGCAAAACTAGACCCTTTTGACGGGCAAACAGGTGTAAATTTACGTTTTATTGAATAACTTCGCCCCTGTTTGAGATACAGAGCTGCAATTGGTCTTAAAATACTCGACTTGAATCCACCTTCAATATTATGGTAAACAAAAAAAATAAAAAATTAATGAAGCAAAATTTCTTCGGTCGAATGTTGAAAAGGTCAAAGGTCATTTGACAAAAACGTAATCACCGATTTCTTTCAAATTTTGCAGGGATGAACTACAGGTATGTAGTGAGGTTCACAGAAAATTTCAGAGTGGGCTACTTACAGACTTCGGAGAAATTAATTATTTTGCTCGGTGATGCACGAAATGACGGGTTTTTGCGCCTCCACTCTGCTAGTAAGGGTGAGCGGTGCGAAGTTCAAAAGTGAAAAACACAAATAAGTCATCACCGATTATATTCAAATTATTTGCACATGAACTACACATATGTAGTAAGATTTGTAGAAAATTTCAAGCTGGGTTGTCCATAGACTTCTTAGAAATTAATTGTTCTGTTCGTTGAGTATTCTGAAAAGTTTTTCGTCTATTCAATCGAAGTTCACGTTCAAAGTTAGATCCCAACACAGATTGCTTTCACATTTGATGTAGGTACACCCAACATAAGATAAAACGGTGTTCGAAAGAAATGGACTGCGCTGAAAAAGATTTGATGGCATTTCTGATAAAGTATGTGTCATCTACCTCTTGTAGGTGAGCTCTGATTTCATTGATAATAACAAGGATTGATGTCAATGAACCTTACGAGCAGCCAATATGTTTCGCTCAAATACCGTTTTATGATTTGTTGAGTGTACATATTACAACATTTTGTAAAAATAGCAGATAATTTTCAGCTGTTGTCAAAAGTTTTCGATTTTGTGTGTGCGCTATTGTTCTTATTAATTGGTTATTCGAGAGTCTTCAACATTGTTAAAAAGAATTACACGGTGTTCTAATCAAAAGTTTGTTTTCATTAAACAATATTATATTCACTCGGAAAGTAATTCTTTTGGAATGATATTCAACCCACCCCCGGCCCCACACAGGACACGTGCCACTTCACAGAGCGCCACTTCAAGCCACGTGCTTATCACTCGCATTATTTATATTTTTGATGACGGAAGGAACACATGTCTTTACTCGAGCTAGCTGTTTCTGTATTTACAAGAAACAAATATCGTCATAATGTTAAAACTGATCAGTTGATCTGAGACATCCACACAGTAACATTGTGTTGATAATTTGTGTATTGAATTTCTTACGAACAAAGTTTCTTGAAGTGTGTTTTCGCTGGAAATTCGTTTTTAAGCTGAATGGGTTAATTTAAATTTATTTTATATTCTGTATTAGTAAATTGCACAGTGTATTTGTAAAGGTAATCATGTGTTCAATCGGTATGCTGACAGGTGACGTGTGTGCTCCAGGAACTACAGTTAAAACATTGAAGATTTTTCTATCTTCTTGTGCCGAAATCGTCACAGTACGTATGTAAACGTCATACAGACAAATACTTGAGGTATTACGCAATAGATCACAAGTCGGCTTGCTCTAATCCTTTAAACAATAATCCAAGTGCTTGCCACATTAAAGGTCTACGAGAAATGACTATGGATGTTATGCATCAATACCAACAGATCACACAACTTTATCCAGGAAGAAAATTATGCACAATTTGTCGCAAGTCGCTTGCCGATCGTCTTGCTGCTCATGAAGAGAACTTTGACGTTTCTATGATTCCTGCTGCTCCTTCAAAATAATCGGTAGGTGACGAACTATTTTTCCCACCTGCTCATTTAAATGTTGCCGATTTACTTGTCGATGAATCCCCGGTAGACGCAGGGAAACTCAAACAGAAAAATTATTCAAAAAGAAAATTTAAAAAAATCAAGAAAACATTGGGACGTTTGAAATATCTCAAGCCAATTGCTGGAACTAGAAGCCTGCACTCTTTCGTACCACATCTGAAGACACTCTTCAAGTAAAACAATATTCATTGTCATCTCAAACTGTAAACGTACGTGTGGTTCCAAGCAAATAATTGATTCATGTGGATGAACATTTCGAATCGCTGTGTAACGCCTAAACATTATCCAAAAACATTATCCATACTTCACATCTAATTTGACATTTATCGGAATACACATGCAGAGACGACATTCACGTGGACACAAAACAGGGACAAGTAGGTAAGTCTTCTGTTTGAAACTAAACATCTGTGTAATTATAATGTACCAATGCAATTTAAATACATTGCAAATTCAATGCACAATATAATCTTCAGTGTGGAAGGACCTTCCACACAGCTTGAAGATTATTGATTCTCATTGAAGAAGTCGAGTCTATTTTAGCTTACGGAATTTTAGCATGGGGAAATGCATCTGCTGTGCACCTGAATAAAATATATCAGTTGCAGTGCAAGATTTTGAAAATTATTATATCTCCAGCTACTATACAGAATAAAAATTTATCGAAGAGTATGTATTTTTCGTATTTACAATTTTTAGATATTTCGGATCTTTTTGAATATAAATTAATTCTTAAACAATATTTTAGCTCAGAGTTCAAAATTCTATATGATTGTGAAGTACAAATACGGGCTAAATCGCAAGGAAAATTTAAAATACCTAAATGTATTAATAAGTATGGACAAAGACAGCTTAATTATGAAGTACCCACAATTTTTAATAATTTACCTCAAAATTTAAGAAATTTCGATACATACAATTGTATAAAAAAAGAAATTAAGATGTGGTTATTTACTAGGAATGTTTTTGGTTGAACGGGTATTGATCCAGTTACCTAATGATGACTAATTTTTGAATATGGATTGTTTCAATATGTATTACTTCCTTATTTCTACTAGGCTGTTAAATCTGATGTTACTTTATTGTTTACGCACTTGGTCATTTTTATTGTTTCTGTATGCTAATTGTTTATTTACATTATTTTGTCTCCCACAGACTAGCCTTTTGGCTATGTGGGATAGTTTGTAGATTTGTGTATTTATTGTATTGTGTATAATTGTGTGCAATAAAAAAAAAAAAAAAAAAAAAAAAAAAAAAAGTATGTACACACTACTTAAAATTTTCCGTAAGCCTAACATCATTGTGTGAATAATGTACACCAAATGTGAAAGCAATCTGTGTTGGAATAAATTGTGTAATATAACTTTGAACTTCGTGAACTTCGATTGAATAGAAGAAAAACTTTTCGGAATACTCAACGAACAGAACAATTTATTTCAAAGAAGCCTATGGACAACCCAGCTTGAAATTTTCTACAAATCTTACTACATATGTGTAGTTCATGTGCAAATAATTTGAATATAATCGGTGATGACGTATTTGTGTTTTTCACTTTTGAACTTCGCACCGCTCACCCTTACTAGCAGAGTGGAGGCGCAAAAACCCGTCATTTCGTGCATCACCGAGCAAAATAATTAATTTCTCCTAAGTCTATAAGTAGCCCACTCTGAAATTTTCTGTGAACCTCACTACATATCTGTAGTTCATCCCTGCAAAATTTGAAAGAAATCGGTGATTATGTTTTTTGTCAAATGACCTTTGACCTTTTCAACATTCGACCGAAGAAATTTTTGCTTTATTAATTTTTTATTTTTTTTGTTTACCATAATATTGAAGGTGGATTCAATACGAGTATTTTAAGACCAATTGCAGCTCTGTATCTCAATCAGGGGCGAAGTTATTCAATAAAACGTAAATTTACACCGGTTTGCTCGTCTAAAGGGTCGAGTTTTGCTGACGCCATAATTCCGAGAATTAGAGGTGAAAAATTCTGAAAAAAATCACAATTACTCTCCATCATGATATGTATGAACATATCAAATTTCATTAAAATCGGAGATGGTCGCCGAAAATGGGTTCTCTATATCTTTTGGAATTACCCACTGACGAAATTTAAAGAAAAGTTTAATTTTTAATTTATAACATTGACTATTCAATGTTACTATTATCTTACTATTACTACTATTATAACTGTTACAATGTTACTATGTAATGTCTTGTACTATTCTTGAATATGTATTACGAAATAAATATTCCAATTCCTTGAATGCAATTGTTTTCCCTGATCCCACATCCCGCCACTCTGCTGTCAAGAGGGTGTTTATGTTGTGGACAGCATCCTGATGGACCCCGCCTTGTTTTCTGAGAAGCACCCACACGGGTCAGAGGTGACCCAGGCGACAGACTTGACCTCAGCTGGTCGTTGCCATCAGCACCTTGTCCAGAGCAATCATCGCCGTACATAACTCATTAGTATCGATGTGATTTTACCACCAGACTTAAGGTGACCCAGGCGACAGACTTGACCCCAGCTGGTCGTTGCCATCAGCACCTTGTCCAGAGCAATCATCGCCGTACATAACTCATTACTTAGTATTGATGTGATTTTACCACCAGACTTAAGGTGACACAAGCAACAGACTTGACCTCAGCTGGTCGTTGCCATCAGCACCTTGTCCAGAGCAATCATCGCCGTACATAACTCATTAGTATTGATGTGATTTTACCACCAGACTTAAGGTGACACAAGCAACAGACTTGACCTCAGCTGGTCGTTGCCATCAGCACCTTGTCCAGAGCAATCATCGCCGTACATAACTCATTACTTAGTATTGATGTGATTTTACCACCAGACTTAAGGTGACCCAGGCGACAGACTTGACCTCAGCTGGTCGTTGCCATCAGCACCTTGTCCAGAGCAATCATCGCCGTACATAACTCATTAGTATTGATGTGATTTTACCACCAGACTTAAGGTGACACAAGCAACAGACTTGACCTCAGCTGGTCGTTGCCATCAGCACCTTGTCCAGAGCAATCATCGCCGTACATAACTCATTAGTATTGATGTGATTTTACCACCAGACTTAAGGTGACACAAGCAACAGACTTGACCTCAGCTGGTCGTTGCCATCAGCACCTTGTCCAGAGCAATCATCGCCGTACATAACTCATTACTTAGTATTGATGTGATTTTACCACCAGACTTAAGGTGACACAAGCTACGTAACGTTTGATACGACAAAATATATTTGTAAATCTTTCATACTTTTAATTGAATTTAAAATGGGCATAGTTATGTCAAAAACTAAGGGCCAGTCTTTCAATACTCTGCTAACTTTTAAACTGATGAATAGGACTGTATTGTCATGGCAACAACCAATGACATTCCCAGAATGAAGGTCCAGTTTTACTTTCTAAGCCAGTAGTTAATATTGACGGTCATTCAAGGAATGTCATTGATTGTTGCCATGCCAATAAAGTCCTAATCAACTGTTTAAAATTTAGCAGTGTGTTGAAAAACTGGCCCCAAGTATAAATATAAAGAAGAAGAAGTATATATTCAATTTTTAAAGACATTTTTAAAGAATACCTTGTACTTTTTGCTCGTAATTAAAGTCGTCAGTGCCCCCTTTTTATTTACTTTTCCAGAAACTTCTTGGGATTTTATTATAAGTATATACTTATATTTTAACTTGCATGATTCAAATGCAATTCACATTTCAAGAATTTGAAGATTTCTTAGCAATTAATTACAAATATGGGATTTCCTATCGCAAATGGAAACTTCATGTTTTTATTTTATAACAGTAAAAACTTTACTTCCAATAAATAAAAGAGTTTTACTCCGTATAGAGCGTACCCCATGAATTAATTTTACGCGCAGGTAAAAAAATCTGTTCCTATGTTCCACTGCACAATGCTATAATTTCCCACAATTAAACATTGTAACTGATTTTCGTACAGTAGGAACTTTAGAGTAGGTACAGCTTGACATTTGTCTTGTAGTTTACGAACGCTTGAAGCACCTTAAGAGTTGAAATGTCGTTTGCAAGAAGAACAGTAAAACATGTAATTATTTACTCTCATTATATCACATATAATAAAGTCATGTCTCATGTTTCTTTGACATTTCAATTTACATCAGAACCCACATCACACAGAAAAAAAACATCGATTTATAGTAAAGTATAAGAAGTTCTGTAAAAATAGTTGTTTAATCGCTTTAATTCTCAATTTATTTTCTTCTGTGTAGGTTGACAAGCGATGGCGCGTCGACTTCTTCCCTTGACGACTTGTCTTGCCGTATCAGGAGCATTAATACTTCAGCTCTTACTTGGATTCGTCGTTAAACCGTTTCATGCCAAGTACATGCACGGTTCATAATACCCCAAATAGAAAAGAGATTTCAAACAATATTTAAAACCACTTAGCCTTAATTTGATTTAAAACTGTGATGGAGCGTATAATTTATTTTGACGCATTTGAAGAAGAGAGATTTCGACTTGTCTCATGTACTCGCTCATCAACGCGTCCCCGTGAGCATCTTGCATTAGAAAGAACGAGCATGTCAAATTCACACAACTTTCGATTTTTATTTTCTTCCGTGAAATTTTATCACGATATTTGAGGAAGAAAAGAGTCGGCTGCACTTGGAAATATTTTCTATATTTCGTCATAATATGGCGAAATATGTGGATGTCAAAAGTTATGTAACTTTTGAAATCCACATTATGATTTTTTGTTTATATATTAATTAACAAATCTAATATAAATACAATATTAGACCCAATCTCGCCTCTAAGTTGAAAAAGGGACATATAAGATCTCACATGGTTTATGTTGCTATCTTGTGAATGTGGATGCAAAACGTGCAACTCAATACTGGCATGAGGTGTTTCCGTGAATACCTCCGTGAAATTTTAACGCACTCAAAGTCAAACCATCTTACAGATTAAATATTAAATGTATTAGCGGAACCGATGAAGTACAAGGAGAGAAAATGCATAGGAAAAATATTATTTTGAAATAGCTCTATTCAGACGACTCATTCTGACAGGAATTAATTTAAATTACATATAATTAAAAGTATCCATGTCTTCGCAAATATTCACGAGTGAACTCAACTAATTGCATTAAAGGATAAGATCGAAATACTGCTGATGAGATTGTCCCATGATTGACTCAGATACATTTCTTGAATAGGTAAAAATTATCAATAAAATAAAATTATTAAATTTGCAGTTTATAGTGTTCTAACGAATTTACATAAATAATTATTTGCAATTATTTGTATATCAGAGTCCAACGTTCGTATCTTTTGCGATAGAATTGAAAGCACTCCCTGTAGGCATGCTTGCAGGCTTCACTTCTCTCTAGCTTCACTTGACAAAACATAGCGTAGGTAAATGAGCAAATGAAACTTGACTGAATGTTCAATGGGTGAATGTTGGCAATGAGAACGTCGCAACACAACGTATCTACAAGAACAATACATTGATCAAATGTGTAGAATTTCACTGAAATATATCGGACGGCGCAAAAAAACGCACAATGGGCGAGACATCGCTGTGACAAAACTAGTACATACATCGGGCTGAAAATTTCACACAATATAAAAAACATACTATGGTTTATTGTGTGGATGTTTCAAAAACAGACCTAACATTTGTGGGAAAAATGTTTTAGCAGTTCAAATTTGGTTGTCGAAAAATCGATTATACGGTACTCAAATAGAGCGCGTCCAGAAAATGTGCATTGGTTGGGACGCTGTTTTAAAAACAACTCATGATAACAAGCTGAAAATTTCAAAGGTTATACAAAATGTATTGCCATTATTGGTGTAAAAAATTCTATAATCTTCTTCTATCTATATATATAAAGTAGAATGTCTGTATGTATGTATGTATGTATGTATGTATGTATGTATGTATGTATGTATGTATGTATGTATGTATGTATGTATGTATGTCTGTATGTCTGTCTGTCTGCCTGTATGTTCTTTTTACATATCTACACCCTTTGACCGATCTTAACCAAATTTGGTATGGAGATTCTAACCGATCCTGCGCGTAGTTGTTAAATTTGATGAGCTTGTCATTAAAGGGATACACGATAATAAGTTAATTTCTAGTCCTATTCAGGCTCCTATCAAGAGTTTGCTGAGATAGTGATCAAAGTACCACCTATTAAAGATATAAATAAAAGAAACTTTCCCCCTCCTCCAAACCAGCCCTAATTGAAAAAACCACCCCAAATGAAAAAATGTAATTCACACATTCGGCCATATACGCCTACATCATTAACATACCTCAATAACTTTTTGCACACGTGTACTTCGTCAACCTGCCTTCATTTCAGGCCACTCACCCTCTCCCCCAAACCATGCCCCTAATTTTAAAAATTAAAAATATAAAATATACACTTCTACGCGCGCGAGCATGACCATAATATTAAGCACACATTCTACGGGAAGCAGCCCACATAATAGGGCCTTACTCACCCCCTTCTCCGAACCACCCCTAATTTGAAAAATTCCAAACATAAAATATACACTTCTTCTACGGGCGCGAACATGACCATTATGCAGACATTCTACGGGAAGCAACCCATATTATAGAGTAGTACTCACCCCCTCCCCTAAACCACCCCTGCGTGGTAAATATTTGATGACCTTGACTTATACTGGACAAGAAACATGACTTCAGCATATGACTAAATTCCTGGAATCCTGGCGCCAATATTACGCAACCTCATTACTCAGTCATCTAATCCAGCGGCAGAACATTTTGATGACGTTGACGAATTCTGAATAGTACACGAGTGTTTTAATTGTTTTCGGTTCTACACGAGCCCAGAACATTCTAGAAACATGTAGTAACAAATATAACATAGAACCGAGACTATATAACTGAGTCAGTGTCAGTTTGAATTGCGAGAGCGCTGTCAGCATATTGTCAAGTGTGAAACTATCTCCCGGGTTTTCTGCTTTTATGTGGGTACCACTCCCCATCAGCACGAGCAACGCCGGGCAGGTCTAGTTTTGAATAAATGTAACGAAAGTTATGGTTCCTTGAAGTTGAGATGAACAGGAGAATTGACGGAAGATAATTTCACCTTTTGAATTTATCGTGTGTAATAAAACTTAGAAATGATTCTGCTATTAGGCTCAACTTCACCATAACTTTCGTTCCATTCATTCCAATGTATTGAAATTTTTACATAATTGATAGCAA
Source organism: Leuctra nigra (assembly GCA_934045905.1). NCBI lineage: Eukaryota > Metazoa > Arthropoda > Insecta > Plecoptera > Leuctridae > Leuctra > Leuctra nigra. The sequence goes on along the minus strand of OW203767.1, from coordinate 33,635,406 downwards.
AATAGCAATATATTTTGTATAAAATTTTAAATTTTAAGCTTGATATCGTAAGCAGTTTTTAAGAAGTTTTCTATACCTACATGGGCTATTTGAGCTCCGTATATAATAATTCAAAATAATTCAAACTGCTGTAATTTTTTTTCTACAAAAGTGATATTTTTGAAACTTTTGGATGTTAAACCTTAGTATGTTGTTTGTATTTTGTGACATTTTTAGCCCAATGTATAAAGCAATTTCGTCACGGCGTGTCTCGCCCATTGTGCGTTTTTTTGCGTTTTTGGTATATGTTTGGCATTTTAGACAACCTGGAGGGTTATTCTAAATTTCCTTGTCGTCTGGTATCAATTGATACGGCGGCGTCACTACCGTGTTCAATAGATAGCACTCCAGTGTGCAGTGAGCCCGTATCACGTGAAACGAGACGACACGGAAATTTAGAATAACCCACCAGGAGCCCAATCTACAGTTATACTACATGAATGCGCGTAGTATCTCTGGACCAGATAGATTGAGTGACTTTAATCTGCACTTTGCAGACAATAGCGAAGCTGATTTCATCTGCCTAACGGAAACCTGGCTAAATGGCAGCATACTAGAGGGCGAGATATTGGACAGCAACCAATACACTGTGTATAGACGAGACAGAAGGGCAGCCGTCGATCAGGATGCGGCTGTGGGTGGAGGTGTCGGGCGGTCCTGGGGCGGTGTCTTAATCGCAGTCTCCAACACCATTGCTTCTCGCCAGTTGGAGGATCTTCCCGAGTCTGCCTGCGAGGTCGTCTGGGTAGAGTCAACAACTTCGAGTAGACGCAGTCTCTTTGTTGGGTGCGTCTATCTGCCACCTAGACCATCATCATCGCTAGTCGAAGACCTGCACAGCTTGGTGTCACATGTCCTCAGTCGCGCGAGACCTCATGACGCTGTTTTACTTTGTGGGGATTTTAACTTCCCTGACATTGAGTGGGTGCCCACTTCGAATGGACTCGATCCGCTTCTACTTGGTCACTCCAACACTGAAGCAGCTGGGGAGTTTCTAGACTCGTTAAATGAGCTGGGTCTCAATCAAAATGTCCCGTTCGTAACACGTGGTAAGAACTACCTAGACCTAGTGTTCACCAATAGCTGCGATATGAAGGTTAGTGTTGTTCCTGCTGAAGCCGTTGTCAGGTCAGACCATAAAGCTATTCATTGTTGTATAGTCCTCCCTACTGTAGAGAGAGTGAGGTGTATGCCTAAGAATACACTGAACTGGAACAAAGCAAACCTCGACGTACTCAATAATGCCCTCAGAAGTTCTCCGTGGCATTTAATGGATGCACTGGTGGATGTTAATGATAGATGTGAAATGTTCTATCAACTACTGGATAAGGCAATTTCTGATACAGTTCCAATTCAGGTGGTTAACCCTTCCAAATATCCAAGGTGGTTTAATAAGAGCCTTATCAATGCCCTCAAAGATAAAGTTCGTGCCCATCGCCTCTGGAAAAGAACAAAGTTGAATTGCAATTACATCGAGCTTCAGGTAAAAAGAAGCTCATTTAAACTTCTTCGGAAGTTAACATACAACTCCTACCTTCAGAAGGTTGATAAGTATGTTAAGAATGATCCAAATCTCCTGTGGCGGTATATAAAGGGCAAGTCCAGCTGCAGAAGAATACCATTGGAAGTTGAATTTAATCAACTTAAGGCCACTAACATTGACAGTTGTTGTCAGAACTTTTCTGATTTCTTTTCATCTGTTTTTCTGTCTGTGAGCGATGAGCCTCTTCCTGTTGCTCCGCTGTATGACGGAGATTGTCTGTCGTCATTCAGTATTTCTTCTTCTGAGGTGGAGATGTGTTTGCAGAAACTTCAAAACGGAAAGAGTCCTGGTCCAGATGCTATTCCTATTAAGGTTCTCAAACATTGCCGTGGGTCTTTGGCTTCGCCGCTAGCCAATTTGTTCACCCACTCTTTAAGTTCTGGCGTTTTCCCCTCAAGGTGGAAGCATTCCTGGGTTACCCCAGTTCTAAAAAAAGGGAGTCGTTATAAAGTGACCAATTATCGGCCTATATCATTATTGTCGATTTTCTCGAAGGTTTTTGAAAAGATCTTACACAAAAATATCTATAATCATGTGGCTAGCCACATTTCCCCAGAGCAACATGGTTTTGTGAAGCGTAGATCAACTGTATCGAATTTGGTTGAATATACCTGTGACGTAGCTGGTTTCATGAATAGTAAAATCCAAGTTGACGCGATATATACTGATTTTTCGAAAGCCTTCGATACGGTTGATCATCGGCTGCTTCTTCACAAACTACAAAGTTTTGGCCTCTGTGGACCTATCTTTAAATTGTTAGAGAATTACCTTGCCCACCGTACTCAATCGGTTGTAATTGACGCGGGGTCCTCCAGATCTGCACATGTTACATCCGGAGTTCCGCAGGGGTCTACTGGGACCGCTGCTGTTTATTCTTTTTGTAAACGAAATTCCAAGGATGTTGTCGTCGAAATGTTTAATGTATGCGGACGATTTAAAAATTTATAGAGCAGTGAGTGATGTTCGGGGGTGCGTGTCGCTGCAAAAGGACTTGGACTGCCTTAACTTGTGGTGTAAACGGTGGAAGCTAAGACTAAATGCATCTAAATGCAATTCGATCACATTTACTAACAAGAAGAAAAATGTTATATATTTTGATTATGTTATTGGTAGCGATGGTCTGGCAAGAGTGCAGTCAGTCAAGGATTTAGGAATTCATATATCTTCGGATCTTTCTTATAAAAAGCACTTTTTAACTGTTAAAGCTAAATCACTTCAAATGTTGGGTTTAATAAGGCGCAATTGCTTAAATTCGTTTTCTAAATCCACAAACAAGCTGTTGTATACTGCTCTTGTCAGGCCACATATTGAGTATGGAAGTGTTGTGTGGTGTCCTTACCATACCACGAAGGTGAAATTGTTAGAAAATGTTCAAAAAAGATTTATAAAAATGCAGTGTTTTAAGCTAGGTATTATGTATGATGATTCTTCCTATAAATCTTATTGCTAAGATAATGGGTTTTTAACACTGGAAGGCAGGCGGCGTTTTATTGACATGGTTTTTCTTTTCAAGATATTGAATGGTTTTATTGATTCGCCCATGGTTGCACGGTTTAATTTCAATGTACCAAGGCTGGACTCTAGAAGGCATCAGTTTTTCAGGGTTTCAGCCAGGAGGATAGATGTTTTTAAGTATGCTGCCATCAATAGACTCCAATCATCTTTTAATGACCTTTTTAACTTAAGTAATAGCCTTGACATTAGTTTTAATTCATTGACTTGGTTCAAATTTAATCTCAGATCTGTGATATTTTGACTTGTAGATTTGACTCTGGTCTGTGATTTTATAATTGAACTGTGATATCATGTTTGTTGTATGTTATTTATTTATTGTCAAACTTTTTAAGTGTATTTTTAAATGTTATATTATATTTGTACTTGTGGACATTAGTTGTCCGATACAAATAAAGGCTTAATAATAAAAAAAAGTTACAGTCCGATTTTTTATGACCTCGAAAATAAGAAAGAGCGGAAAGTTTCCTATAAGTCTGCAAGAGGTAAAATTCCTTATCACATTTAGCATTATTGAGCGAGCGAAGCGAGAGTCTCCTTTTGGCTCTTTTGGCACGGACCTCTGTAATTTTTTTTTTGTCGTCTGCTCGTATAGATTGCACCGTTTATTCGATCGAACTGAAATTTTGCACACATGTCCAGACCAAATATGAGATTTGCAGACCCTAATTTTTTTGAAATCCCCTGATTGGTTCGAATTTTAAAAAAATTATCTTTTGATTGGTAGATCCAATCAATTTGAAATTTAGCATAGTCATTTCAACCAACATTGTACCCAATCATAAAAAGTTTCAGCCAAATCCTCTCATTGGTTAAAATTCCCTTACAAAAATATCCTATAGTTTTCTACAGCAAAATCGAAGTATACTAGGAAAACGCTCAGTGTAACGCGTTGATTAGCGAGCACAGAACAACGATGCCATAGTAACGTAGTAACCCATAGTCCCATAGTAACGATGCCCGACACGGCACAAGACGATTTTCTCTACAATTTTTCAATCTCCATAATACTCTGAATGAATAACAGATCCATTGTGTCGTGAAGTCTTACCTACATACCTTCTCCAGAAATCTCTTGTGACATCCCATACTAAACTCGTAAATTTACAATTAATACTTGACTGATTGGGCTTACAATATGTAAAATTTAATATTAAGTTGGTCTTGATCACCATGCAAAATTTGAACTTAATGTGAACATTTTTATTGTCGACCAATCAGAAGACATTATTTAAACTTAAACCAATTAGAGGATTTGGCCTTCGTACTGCAACAATTTTATGCGCTAGCTCAAAAATGCTTTCATTTTACTGTACATTGTGGATAGCTTGGCTGCTCTAGAGGCCTTGTCTTGGAACAGAAGCTTAAAGAAGGCAGGGATGACAATTTAGTATAAATTTTTCAAGATTTTGGAATAAAATGACCTTAAAATGACAAAACTTTTGAAAATAACGTCAGATTAGACTGAAAACTGGCAAAAATATCTAAAATGTTAGTACCAATGACCACGCGAAGTTTCAAGTTGATCGGTCAATCTGTTCTAGTTTAAATGTCAAAAATCACATGAAAAATGGTTTTAAATTTGAACCAATAAGAGGATTTGGCTGAAACTTTTTCTGATTGGGTACAATGTTGGTTGCAATGTTTTTGCTAAATTTCAAATTGATCGAAGCAACCAATCGAAAGATAATTTTTTTTAAATTTGAACCAATCACGGGAGCCCGTTCAAAAACGATCCCAGGGACCGCATAGAGTACGTTAGTATGTGTACAAAATTTCAGATCGATTGCTTGAGCGGTTAGACCTGGGCTGTGGCTCGCTACGCTCGCTCAAATACTATAGTAAAATTTCTATAGGAAACTTTAGGATTATTGACACATACTACAGTAATTTTACTTCAGTTACTTTACTATAGTTTACTTTAGTATTATTACTACAGTACATTTCGCCAAATAAAACGTTAAAATTTGATAAAAAAATACAAAATTTTCTGTATTTTTTAGTACTCATTTGCATTCGAGTAATGGGCAATGTTTGATTACACATTTCAATTATAAAATCCTGTGGAGGCGCCGTGCCTTGAACTTGCGATCTCGTGGTCCGTAGTCGAGCATCTTACCGAGTAGGCCAGCGGTGCAGATAAGACTTCGTTGCGCTAATAGTCATCATATTGAGTTTTCATATTTAAGTGAACATATTTATATTATTTGGTGGATCATTAAATTGTAATTTTTATAATAAAATAAGAGAAACGATAAATATTAAGATTAATTTATAAAGTAATATGATCTGTGACATTTCCCTCATAAAATATATCAGCTCACGCTCTGTAGTATAATTACTATAGTTTATTTTACTAGGTGGTGTGGTGCAAATTTTCTAAGTCAATGAAGTAAAAATTCTGTAGTTTATATACCTACCTTACTTTACTTCAAATACTGTAGTAAAAAGTCAATGAAGTACATATACTTCAGAGTATACTACTGTAAACTTCAATATAAATCGGCTGTAGTAAACATACTGTAGATTAGACTTTTCTTTACTACAGATACTATAGATTTTCAATGAAGTATATATACTATAGAACTTACTATTGTTAACTTATTTTGTCTGTAGTCAAAGTACTCTAGCTACATACTTCGAATTACTACAGTTAAGTACGTTCCCTATAACTTTACTATAGTAAACTGCAGTATATATCGTCTGTAGTAAAAACACTATAGTACATACTTTGAATAACTACAGTAAAGTATGTTTACTCCAGAGCTTTGTACTCCACCGTGCTCTAGAGTAAAAAACAGTCTATTTCAGCTGTAGTAAAAATACTGTAATTTATACTTTCGTTTACTAACGATACTGTAGAATTTACTTCAGTAATCTATGGTATTATGTAGTAAGTTTTTGCATGTACTTCAAGTACTATATCACATACTATAGTTTACTACACGTTATTACAGAATACTTTGGAATACTTTAAAATATACTATAGGAAATTTTTCTAAGGGATTAAAACCATCTTTCCTGTGTTTTTTGAAATTTAATCTAGAACCGATTGAACGATCAACTTCTAACTTCGCATGATGGTGGGGACCAACATTATCTGCATTTTTTCAATTTTCATACTAATCTGTGTTTAAATCCAAAAGTTATTGACACCTTACGGACATTTTGCGTGTTGGCTGTCAAATTCACGGCGACTTCGACTCTTCAGTTCAAGGCAAGGTAGTTAGTGCAGAAACTTTCAAACGCATATGAAACTGATAATGACTGTTCAACAGTCGATCTGATATTGTGAACACACACTACATATCATATCATATGGGTGGTCCCAGGTATATTTTTTGAAGGAGATCCTGGGATTTTTGAAAATTCACACGGAACCGTTCAATCATAAAGGTTCAATCGACACTCTATCAACTTAAAACTTTGCTTGGTTATTTGGACCAATATTTTATGAATTTTTTGAGATTTTTATACAAGTCTGTGACGAAATTCTAGAATGACTGGCTTTTAATGACATTTTCGATAGACAGAATTTCGGTTCGAGGTGTTGCGCGTATCCGTGCCAGGGACGACGCTAGGATTTTTATACAGGGGGGGCCTAGGTAGGGCAATAAACTTTTTAGGGGGGGCAAACGTATTTTCACATGTATATTTTCATATTGTGGCGTGGGGATCAGGCGCGTAGGAACTAAATTTGCAAGGGGGAATAATATGTAAAATAACTTGAGCTGGAGATACGAGTGTCTACGAAGACAATGGGGGGCTGGGGGGAGGGCCCCCCAGTAAAATGCTAGTCCGGGGCGAACAGCCCCGGAATTTTTTTGAATTTCAGTTATCAATTTGGTGCATTTCTATGCGATTTTAACACTTTTTAGGCACATTTTTTTCTTGACACATAAATATATAAGTACATAGGGAGGGGTATTGAATCAGAGGGGGGATTCTCCCCCCACCCCCCCCCCCCCCTTCCTACGCGCCTGGTGGAGATAATTAAAAAAACTGAAGCCTTCAAAAAATTATCCCTACACTAATTTTTATGAACTGTCCTCCCACCATTTTTCGTCCCTTACCATTTCCCAAGACTCTCCACTTTTTCCACAGCCATCTTCACTCCACTCATCCACTTCGTTCGCGGTCTCTCTGCTTTTCTTTTCCCTCCCATTGCTGCTCTATCTGCCTTCCTTCTCGGTATTCCTCTCTTGTCCCATCCCTTTCAATCGACCAAACTATTTCAATCTCTCCTTTCCTAATTTGAAACTTAGAGTCTCCATTGCAAGATCTTTCCTTATTTTTGAGCTCAGTATCTTATCCAATTTTTGTCAACCCTGCTATACTTCTTTCTTAGTAACTTCATTATGTCTGGCATACGAAAGTCGCCTATTTGCAAAACATTGTCAGCTGATGTTTTATTTGATAATTTGAACAGTGCAAAAAATTAAAGAAAAGTATAGACTTTCAAGATATTTATTTTCCCACATTTGGTTTGGGGGGGGGGGCACAAGGGGGGGCCGCGCGAATGTTTGGGGGGGCCGTGGCCCCCCCAGGCCCCCCCCCCTTAGCGTCGTCCCTGATCCGTGCTCGCTCATCAACGCGTTACCCAGAGCGTTTTCCTAGTTTAATGTATACACCCTCACTAGTACCGGGTGGCGCAAAAAAAATCACCCTGATTGAGAGGTCACTTTATCGACACCATTATAGATGGGATTCTGAAATTTGTACACACATTAGAAAACATACCAAAATATAATATGTGCAAGTTTCAAAAACATTACTATTTTAGGAAAAAAGTTACAGCTGTTCAAATTTGATTGTCAAACAAATGATTATTCCGAGCTCTAATAGCGCGCGTCCAGAAAACTTCCAATGGCCGGGACGCTGTTTCTTCAAAACTACGTCCGATATCAAGCTGAAAATTTCAAATTATATTGAAAATAAGTTAAGATCGAATGTGGACAAATTTCAATCAATTTGAACAAATGGAACGAAATTTATGGAATCTTGAAGTTGAGCTTGAAAACAGAATAGTGGGGAAAAATGCACTTTTATAACGTGTGTAATAAAAGTTTAGAAATTAATCTACATATTCTGATTTTACGCTCAACTTCAAGATTTCATAAATTTCGTTCCATTTGTTTAAATTGATTGAAATTTTTACAAAATCGATCTTAATATATTGTCAATATAATTTGAAATTTACAGCTTGATATCGTATGTAGTTTTGAAGAAATAGCGTCCCGGCCATTGGAAGTTTTCTGGACGCGCGCTATGTATGAGCTCTGTTTAATCAATTTTTTGACAACCATTTTTGAACAGCTGTAACTTTTTTCCTACAACATTAATGTGTTTGAAACTGGCACATATTAAATTTGTGTATGTTTTCTAATATGTGTACACATTTCAGAATCCTATCTATAATAGTTTCGATATAGTGACCTCTCAATCAGGGTGATTTTTTTGCGCCACCCGGTATAGACTATTCTAGAGTCAACAGAGTTCGTTTTTAAACAAATTTAATTTGTACATCTTTATATTAAAATAGATATAAAAGTGAATAATTTTGTTTTCATAATATTATATTGATTACATTTCAACCTTCAATCTCTTACTTCAGCGACCCGATCTAATATAGGTATTGGATTCATAAATTAAAAATGTTTTGAGATAAAATTGCGTTTTAATATTCTAAAAATAAACGTATCAAATCCAAATTATTTGAAAAGATATTTATTTTTCATAAAAATATACCGAATATTTTTATTGTCCACCTAATGATATCAAATGGATTTTTATTGCATCACAATAATTATTAGAATATTTTTCAGAAATGTTTTAAATGCAAATTGAATTATCTAAGAACTATAATCTCCCTTGCTACGACTAGTCTGAAAATTTTATTTCATCTGTGATGAAAAATCTGTTTAAAATGTCAACAAGTAGGAATTATACGTTTTGGATCGAATGAATAAATATACCTTGACAGATACATTGAAAAATGATTTTTATCATTTCAATTACTTCAATTTTTTTAAATTTATTTGTCAAACTACTCCTACTTCTATAATCCTGAATAATTGCTTGCAGAAAGCAAGTAAAAATTATTGAGTAGTTTAATAAATAAAAAGTTTGTGAAACGTTCTATAGAATTTATATTTTATTGATTATGACGCGTGTTTGATCGAGTTCGCTGATCATGCGAGGATGTCGGCCGTGTGTGTGTAATGCAATGTAACTGGCTGAAGATGAGTTGAGATGAGCCCGCATGACGTGGGAGGACTCTGTGGACCACATATATAATATGAACTCTGCACCGAGGCACGGGCAGTTAGCGGCCGGCGCGCGAAACAGCCATGCTTGTGCGGGTGAGTTCAGCAATAGCGTACATCATTGGTGGCGGGATTGTTTCACAGATTTGTACAATTGGTTCAGATTTACAAATAACATTTTTAATTCTTATCAATTAATACTTTTATTCGAATTTCAAAATCTATATTTGATTAAAGTTTAATCACAATATTTCGTTCGGTATTCATCGAGCTTCTTCAGGGGTAAATGAGAAAACAAAGTTATAAACAATTACCAAAAAAACTAATCTTCATTTTTTATGTTTGCATTCACTTTCCAAAATTATTTCATGTCATTAATGGAATAAATTGAGACATCGGATTATAATCATATAATTACCTAAACATGAAAGTAATTCATTCATGTAATTCATGAAAGTTGCATTAATTCATATTTTATTAGGGGCAAAATATTATCTTTGCCAAAATATCTTGAATGAAAATAAATTATTTAAATAATAAATGTCAAATATCATGTATTTAAGAGCCAACGTTTTGGAATAAATTAGTAACTAAAGTTCTTCTAACTTGTTTGAGAGGTCACTACATCAAAACTATTAAAGGAAAGGTTCTGAAATTTTTACATATTTCATAAAAATAATACCGCAATTTAATTATATGCAAGTTTTAAACATATTTATTGAATGGGAAAAAATCATAATATTGAACTTGCATTTCAAAAAACAGAACAATACCAGACGAAATTACTTTTTTTAGGAATTGATTAGGATTTTATACTTTGTAGGAATTTTTTGAATTTATGTTCACTTATGAATTAATAATTAATGTTTAATGAGAATATATTTGGTTTATTATAGGTGAGTTCATGCGTGAATATATGTAACTTTTGTCCATCAACATCAACGAGTTGATTTCCATTTCTTCGTTAAAAAATCAGACACAATTTGCTTCCATTTCTTTTCTTGAAACCACATACCAATATGATACTTTACTAATGTGTAAAATTATGTTAAATTATGACAACAACGCACACTTCCTTTTGTGCAAAATAACGGAATCTTAAGGAATAAAGGCAAAGGATTAAGGATTCAGGCTGCGCTTGAAGGCTGTGTAAGGAGCTTCAGGAATCCTTCAGGTTTCGTTCCTGAAGGATTAAGGATCCTTGAGGATCTGTGTTCAAGACTGTGACAAGTGACCTGATAGACATTTATAATAGTTCTTCAAGTGATTTTAAAAACAGCATTAACAAGAGTTTATTTAGTTTACACCTTTTTTTGCTTTTATATTGCACTTATATTGCACTTATTAACATAAACATAAAACTAAAAATCATAACTGATTATTAACATTTTGTGATAAGCTTTGACAAAATATCTCCGAAAGACTTCAGAAGTTGAATGGTTGTATTCTATGACACAGAGAATACTTGACTTCGGTTTGTAATCTTCGATAGGCACATTGATTATTTCACCTTCCATATAAGCGCAGTAATTGCATGGTACGTAAATGCTCGTCCAAAGTATATGTTTCGCGCCGAGACAATTGGACACGATCGAGTTACATTAACAAAGAGTTTCACGAGTACGGCTGAAGATTCGGACGTATGGAACCTGTTTTTAGCAGAAAAATAAGTAAATATTGGTTTTGTTGAGTCAACTTTGGAGGGACTCGGCAAAAATTGATGTTGTATGGAATGTAGAAATAATAATTTAAATTAAATCTTATGTTATGATTTTAATTATAAACCTAATACACAAACAATAAACACATAAACATATCTAATATGTTTTAATAGAAGTATTGTTGTTTATAGTTACCCTACAATTTACATTATTCAAAAGAAACATTCAATAGGCCAGTCATTCATTGATCACGACGGATGTGCACAATTTAAGCAGATAATCTTTGGGATGGATTATGTCAATTGGGAAGAGACGGCCGTGGTCTATTCCAATCACCACTTGTGCCTGTGTTCCAGAAAGAGAACCAGATAGAACATATTTTTATTTCCATTGATCCAACAAAGAGATAATAGGAAACATCACGCAGTCATAGAATAGTTAAAAGTCAGGTCAATACTATTAACAGTAAACAATTACTGAACTAAATAAATAAACTATATAATAAACCAAAGTTTTGCCGAGTACCTACCAATTTCCCATTAAATGATATCCTCAAAGAATTCATTCAGATAGTGTAATAAAAGTATAGAATTACGAAGACGTAAACTTCAATCAGCCTAACTTAAATAAGTCGTGTAAATAAAAATAATCCTTTGCGAAAAATAATATAAGTGTATACAATATAACATAATCAACAAAAACTAAATGAATCCATCCTAATGATCAACAATACTGAATCCCGTTACCGCTGCTTCATACAAGCAGATATAAGCCGTATCAATCACATTGTATTCGTCAAGCAAACCCAAACCAACCTTTATTACGTTGTCGGGTTCCTTGTGGTCCCAACAAAGACCTGGCCCTCTAAAAAGCGCACAAGTTGAATGTTACACAAAAGATACGTCGCAATGAAAAGGTTATAAACTCTTTAAATGACGTCATTGAACTCTAAAACACCGCTGAGATATTCGCAATCGTTTTATTTTATAGCTGATTTAGAAATAATACTTCGCAATTAAATTTACCTGTTATTTTACCTGGAGGAATGAATGCAAATGTACTGGGAATTGCCGGTGAAGTGGTGGTTATTTGAAGACTTGCTCAATTATTATTACAGTTCTAGATGATGCTAGGCTCGGACATGACCTTCCTTGACCGCGCACAATCTAGGATTTTGTTCAATTCGTATTGACAATCATCGAGAACGTAAAGTATTTGCGAATATTTTTTACTTCTGATTATCCAAACATTTGTCTGCAACTACTAATATAGTTATCCATTAGCTTTTGCAGAAGATGACGTTTTTGAGATGAAAGAAGAGTAGATACGGGTAGACGGTGGGAAGGAGGAATTACAATATGTTACACAAAACATGCAAATGCAAATGCAAATAACATTTATGTAATTAGCACACACAAAATTAAATAATAGCATATTTATTAGGGAATAAGAGAATTTAAAAAAGCATCCAAACGGATTAAAAACTATTATAGAATTGCATAAATAAAACTATTGCTTACTTATAATGTAAAAATCTCTATAATAACAATTGCACTGCCGTATTGACAAAGTCTTGGCTAAACAAATACTTCACAAACAACCAAATCATGTTCAAGCTGTTGAAACCTTCCCATCATTTGCCGCGCGACGAGGAGAGAAGATTCGAACCCGGTGCCTCAGAAACTCGCTCCGTAGAGCCGGAGACCGTCACTGTGAAGGTCATACTCTGATCAGTGTGGATGTGTGGATATACCGAGTGTTGTAGGTAATAGTATTGCCATTTAGATCCTGAAATGCGTGTAACAACCACATCAGTGTGGATGTGTGGATATACCGAGTGTTGTAGGTAATAGTATTGCCATTTAGATCCTGAAATGCGTGTAACAACCACATCAGTGTGGATGTGTGGATATACCGAGTGTTGTAGGTAATAGTATTGCCATTTAGATCCTGAAATGCGTGTAACAACCACATCAGTGTGGATGTGTGGATATACCGAGTGTTGTAGGTAATAGTATTGCCATTTAGATCCTGAAATGCGTGTAACAACCACATCAGTGTGGATGTGTGGATATACCGAGTGTTGTAGGTAATAGTATTGCCATTTAGATCCTGAAATGCGTGTAACAACCACATCAGTGTGGATGTGTGGATATACCGAGTGTTGTAGGTAATAGTATTGCCATTTAGATCCTGAAATGCGTGTAACAACCACATCAGTGTGGATGTGTGGATATACCGAGTGTTGTAGGTAATAGTATTGCCATTTAGATCCTGAAATGCGTGTAACAACCACATCAGTGTGGATGTGTGGATATACCGAGTGTTGTAGGTAATAGTATTGCCATTTAGATCCTGAAATGCGTGTAACAACCACATCAGTGTGGATGTGTGGATATACCGAGTGTTGTAGGTAATAGTATTGCCATTTAGATCCTGAAATGCGTGTAACAACCACATCAGTGTGGATGTGTGGATATACCGAGTGTTGTAGGTAATAGTATTGCCATTTAGATCCTGAAATGCGTGTAACAACCACATCAGTGTGGATGTGTGGATATACCGAGTGTTGTAGGTAATAGTATTGCCATTTAGATCCTGAAATGCGTGTAACAACCACATCAGTGTGGATGTGTGGATATACCGAGTGTTGTAGGTAATAGTATTGCCATTTAGATCCTGAAATGCGTGTAACAACCACATCAGTGTGGATGTGTGGATATACCGAGTGTTGTAGGTAATAGTATTGCCATTTAGATCCTGAAATGCGTGTAACAACCACATCAGTGTGGATGTGTGGATATACCGAGTGTTGTAGGTAATAGTATTGCCATTTAGATCCTGAAATGCGTGTAACAACCACATCAGTGTCGATGTGTGGATATACCGAGTGTTGTAGGTAATAGTATTGCCATTTAGATCCTGAAATGCGTGTAACAACCACATCAGTGTGGATGTGTGGATATACCGAGTGTTGTAGGTAATAGTATTGCCATTTAGATCCTGAAATGCGTGTAACAACCACATCAGTGTGGATGTGTGGATATACCGAGTGTTGTAGGTAATAGTATTGCCATTTAGATCCTGAAATGCGTGTAACAACCACATCAGTGTGGATGTGTGGATATACCGAGTGTTGTAGGTAATAGTATTGCCATTTAGATCCTGAAATGCGTGTAGCAACCACATCAGTGTGGATGTGTGGATATACCGAGTGTTGTAGGTAATAGTATTGCCATTTAGATCCTGAAATGCGTGTAACAACCACATCAGTGTGGATGTGTGGATATACCGAGTGTTGTAGGTAATAGTATTGCCATTTAGATCCTGAAATGCGTGTAACAACCACATCAGTGTGGATGTGTGGATATACCGAGTGTTGTAGGTAATAGTATTGCCATTTAGATCCTGAAATGCGTGTAACAACCACATCAGTGTGGATGTGTGGATATACCGAGTGTTGTAGGTAATAGTATTGCCATTTAGATCCTGAAATGCGTGTAGCAACCACATCAGTGTGGATGTGTGGATATACCGAGTGTTGTAGGTAATAGTATTGCCATTTAGATCCTGAAATGCGTGTAACAACCACATCAGTGTGGATGTGTGGATATACCGAGTGTTGTAGGTAATAGTATTGCCATTTAGATCCTGAAATGCGTGTAACAACCACATCAGTGTGGATGTGTGGATATACCGAGTGTTGTAGGTAATAGTATTGCCATTTAGATCCTGAAATGCGTGTAACAACCACATCAGTGTGGATGTGTGGATATACCGAGTGTTGTAGGTAATAGTATTGCCATTTAGATCCTGAAATGCGTGTAACAACCACATCAGTGTCGATGTGTGGATATACCGAGTGTTGTAGGTAATAGTATTGCCATTTAGATCCTGAAATGCGTGTAACAACCACATCAGTGTGGATGTGTGGATATACCGAGTGTTGTAGGTAATAGTATTGCCATTTAGATCCTGAAATGCGTGTAACAACCACATCAGTGTGGATGTGTGGATATACCGAGTGTTGTAGGTAATAGTATTGCCATTTAGATCCTGAAATGCGTGTAACAACCACATCAGTGTGGATGTGTGGATATACCGAGTGTTGTAGGTAATAGTATTGCCATTTAGATCCTGAAATGCGTGTAGCAACCACATCAGTGTGGATGTGTGGATATACCGAGTGTTGTAGGTAATAGTATTGCCATTTAGATCCTGAAATGCGTGTAACAACCACATCAGTGTGGATGTGTGGATATACCGAGTGTTGTAGGTAATAGTATTGCCATTTAGATCCTGAAATGCGTGTAACAACCACATCAGTGTGGATGTGTGGATATACCGAGTGTTGTAGGTAATAGTATTGCCATTTAGATCCTGAAATGCGTGTAACAACCACATCAGTGTGGATGTGTGGATATACCGAGTGTTGTAGGTAATAGTATTGCCATTTAGATCCTGAAATGCGTGTAGCAACCACATCAGTGTGGATGTGTGGATATACCGAGTGTTGTAGGTAATAGTATTGCCATTTAGATCCTGAAATGCGTGTAACAACCACATCAGTGTGGATGTGTGGATATACCGAGTGTTGTAGGTAATAGTATTGCCATTTAGATCCTGAAATGCGTGTAACAACCACATCAGTGTGGATGTGTGGATATACCGAGTGTTGTAGGTAATAGTATTGCCATTTAGATCCTGAAATGCGTGTAACAACCACATCAGTGTGGATGTGTGGATATACCGAGTGTTGTAGGTAATAGTATTGCCATTTAGATCCTGAAATGCGTGTAACAACCACATCAGTGTGGATGTGTGGATATACCGAGTGTTGTAGGTAATAGTATTGCCATTTAGATCCTGAAATGCGTGTAACAACCACATCAGTGTGGATGTGTGGATATACCGAGTGTTGTAGGTAATAGTATTGCCATTTAGATCCTGAAATGCGTGTAACAACCACATCAGTGTGGATGTGTGGATATACCGAGTGTTGTAGGTAATAGTATTGCCATTTAGATCCTGAAATGCGTGTAACAACCATATCAGTGTGGATGTGTGGATATACCGAGTGTTGTAGGTAATAGTATTGCCATTTAGATCCTGAAATGCGTGTAACAACCACATCAGTGTGGATGTGTGGATATACCGAGTGTTGTAGGTAATAGTATTGCCATTTAGATCCTGAAATGCGTGTAACAACTACATCAGTGTGGATGTGTGGATATACCGAGTGTTGTAGGTAATAGTATTGCCATTTAGATCCTGAAATGCGTGTAACAACCACATCAGTGTGGATGTGTGGATATACCGAGTGTTGTAGGTAATAGTTTTGCCATTTAGATCCTGAAATGCGTGTAACAACCACATCAGTGTGGATGTGTGGATATACCGAGTGTTGTAGGTAATAGTATTGCCATTTAGATCCTGAAATGCGTGTAACAACCACATCAGTGTGGATGTGTGGATATACCGAGTGTTGTAGGTAATAGTATTGCCATTTAGATCCTGAAATGCGTGTAACAACCACATCAGTGTGGATGTGTGGATATACCGAGTGTTGTAGGTAATAGTATTGCCATTTAGATCCTGAAATGCGTGTAACAACCACAATTTGACAGACATTAATCACAAGATTGTTTGTTATTCATTATCCCGGTGGCGCAAAATAATACCCTGTTTGAGAAGTCACTACATCGAGATTTGGTTCTGAAATTGGTACTCATGTTAGAAAACATAAAACAATTTAATTTTTGCAAGTTTCAAACACATTCTGTAAAAAAAAACAGATTAAACCTGACGAAATTTACTAGTTTGAAGTATTGATTTGGAGTTTTTGTAGGAATTCGATGAATTTATGATTATTATTAAAAAATTATTATTAAAAATAAATTTTTATTTAATTGTGAATCTGTATGTATGTATGTATGTTTATTTTTCTACAATTTGTTACATTGAACAGGTGGTAGAGGTCTTAATACTAAATATTTTCTAGAATCTAAGTCAAATTAAAATACAACTAAAACAATCTTATAGGTTAAAGTAATTTATATAAATTAATAAAAATAAATACTTATATAAATATAAATATAACTATAACTATTACTGTTAATATTAATGCTAGATCGCTTTTAACTGTTAATTCGCCGACTTAATAGGTACTCTTAATACTCTTAATAATCTTTATACTCAATAATACTTAATACTTAATACTTAATACTCTTAATACTCTTAATACTCTTAATACTTAATATTCTTATCAATAATTTTAACATTCAATAATTCTGACATCTAAACTAAGCTTTTCAACTCGGCCAAGTCGGCTGGAAATTCCCGGAGATCCATCGAGTTCCATTCTCTAATGGTTCGGTTCACGAACGAATGCCTACCACCCTCAGTACGCGACCTTCTCTCCTTGATTTTCCACGAATGGTCGTTCCTGCTGTAGTAGTCCGGCATCGCAAACCTACTCGCCACCTCCTTCCAAGCCTCCTTCCCGACTAACGCTCTGTACATGTTTAAAAGGCGAGCCTTCCTCCTCCTATCCTCCAACGATTCCCACTCTAGCTCCTTTAGCATTTCGCTTACACTTTCGGGAACCCGTTGGAGTGTGATCTTGAACTCACTTCCCACCTTATGCCCTTTGTTTGCTATGACCCACTTTCTGTATTTTGTTTTGCCCGTTACTTTTCTAGCGGCTCTTCTCTGAACATTCTCTATCGCCCTGATCTGTCCCTTTTTGTAAGGGTCCCATACTGCTCCAGCATATTCCACGATGGGCCTGATTAGCGTTGTGTACGCTTTTGCTTTGGTTCTATGGCTAGCGCCCTTCAAGCTCCGCATCACAAACGCTAACTGCCTTGATGATTTTGCGACTACCGATCCGATTTGTAAGTCCCCGTCCATCTTTCGATCTAGCACCACACCAAGGTATTTACAGCTATCCTGTTTGTCTAATAGCACCCCTCCCATTTGGTAACTTCCACTATCTACATTCCGTGCCCTCGAAAATCTAACATACTGACATTTTTTCGCATTCACAACCATTTTATTTTTAATCGCCCATGTCTCTATTTTATATACATCCTCCTGCAACTCCCTTCTGTCCTGATCACACCTTATAAGTTTGGTCAGAATCAGATCGTCTGCAAATAATCGAACCTTAGCTGTAACGCCCTCCCCAATATTATTTACATATATTATAAACAGCAGGGGACCCAACACGCTTCCTTGGGGTACCCCTGATGTAACAGCTACGCTCCTGGATAGGCATTTTCCTACCCTAACTCTCTGTGATCTGTTGCGAAGGAAACTGCCTATCCAGTCCACTACTCCCTCGTGCAGTCCCAAGCTGCCAAGCTTACCCAACAACTCCCCATGAGGCACCTTGTCGAAGGCCTTCTCAAAGTCAATCAAGATTGCGTCCACGACTTCGCCTTTATCCAACGCCTCATGAAGGTCCTCCGATAAACCCGCTAACTGGGACTCACACGAGTGTCCCGGTCGGAAGCCATGTTGCTCGCTCCTTAGCCATCCCAGTTTCACTAGGTGACCCCGAACGTACTTGGCTATGACCCCCTCCATGGTCTTGCAGATCACAGAGGTAAGGCTAACCGGTCTGTAGTTTCTGGGATCACCTCTCTCCCCTGCCTTGAATATTGGGACCACCGTCCCTTGCTTCCATTCTAGAGGTAACGTATTTGTGGCAAAAGATATTCTGAAAAGCTCATCCAAATATTGAATTATGCTATTTCCTGCCATCCTTACAGTATCCCCTGAAATATTGTCTGGCCCCTCTGCCTTTCCACTCTTTATTTTTCTGACCTCTTTCCATATATCTGTTGTAGTTATATTCAAACTTTCCCACATAGCTTTTTCATTTCTCCCTCCAATATATTCCCTGTCCTTTGCTTGAAAAACTCTGGAAAACTGAGTGCTTAGCATCTCTGCCTTATCCTCGTCCTTATCTGCCTCCGAATTATCGTCCTTCAGACCAGGAATGTCTCTGCCACTTCCTTTCTGCCCTCTAATATGGGCATAAAGTTTTCTCCAGCTACTTTTGATGTCCTGCTCATCAAACAGTCTCTCCATATATTTATCTTTGGCATCTTTCTTAGCACCAGTAAGCTCTTCTCTAATAGCTTTACGCTTCACTCTCCATTCATTTTCTTCTAACCTGCCCTTCTTTCTATGCAGTACTCTCGCTTTTCTCTTTATTGTTTTGACAGATTTATTGTAAAAAGGCGGATCGCTATTTGGACGAATGATTTTACGCGGCACGAACTTTTCCCTACATGTGTTTAATAGGTCCTTGAGCGCTTCCCATCTAACTTCACAAATTTCCTCTTTACAAGACCAATCACCGAACATTTCTCCCATGAACTTTTTTACTCCATCTTTATCTACCTTTCTGTACAGCCAAATCTCTTTGTATGTTTCTGCTTTTTCCTCACTTTTATTTACAAAATCTATGTCTAAAATTGGTACCTGGTGATCACTTATTCCCTCGACTACCTCCCCTCCTAACCATAGGTTCGGTGGACGAACGAGGAAGACGTCTAGGAGGTTTGACCTATTGTTGTTCCCATAACCTCTCGTTCCCTCCTGCACCGTCTGTACAAAACCCTGGTTCATTATTTGATGTACCAGGGCTTGCGTCTTATGTGGCACACTTTCATCGCCCATGTCCCACAGAACCCCAGGTAGATTAAAGTCCCCTCCAATCACCACTCTCGCCTCTTCACTCCATTCCTGCAACCTTTCGTTGAGTCTCTCTAACAGCTGGATTCCTCCCGGTCTATACCCCGCAACAATCTTTAGGACCACATTTCTTTCTTTTACTTCAACACACATCATCTCTACTTCCTTTTCAACCCACTCAACTCTGCATCTTAATCCTTCCCTGACCCCGATAAATATTCCACCTCCATGACGGTTTCGGTCTCTCCTGAATATCCTGAAACCGGCACCAAACACTTCTGTGTCCCGGATATCGGGGTCCAGGAAGGATTCAACGCCAATGAATACATCAGGCTGATGACAGTCAATTAGTGAGCTGAATTGAAGCTGTTTAGGAAATACACTTCTACAATTTACTTCTAAAAACCGTAACTTATATCTATTTACAATTTTTACACTTTTCTTTATTTCCCCCGTCCTTCTGTCCATTGGTCCTATTTTCATTCCCCCATCTACAACTCGTTTTTTGATGCCCTATCACTATTTCCCAGCTCCTTTTGAATACATTCTACAATAATTCTACCCAGCTTCTCTCCCCCCGCCGTGTTGAGGTGCAGCCCGTCCCCTGATGCGAAATTATTTGGGAACTCGTGGCTTAGTGGGACGAACTTGGCACCCAACTCTTCGCACAGCCACGAAACACTTTCATTTAGTTTGTCCATTGTTTCGTCATGTACGTCTGCTCTGTACATCATCCCGTTGACTATAAACCGGGCTTCAGGGTATTTAGCCATTCCCACCCCAAGAAGCTCTTCCATCTCCACCATGAGGTGGCGCTCAGAACTTCCGCTATATCGACTCCTTCCGACACGAACATTGTTTGTTCCGACGTTCAAAACTACTACTTTTGGAGTGATTGTCCTCTCCATCAGCTTTAACATGTTTCCTAGTTCAGCAATTCGAATGCCTGGAAACACGTCCACCGCACACCCACTTTTCCTGCAGACGACACCTGCACCTCTTATTAGAGAGTCCCCCATAACCAGAACTTCTCCTTCGTCGCACACGATCAATGTTGCACTGTTGCTGCTGTTTCTCGGTGGTGTTTTGCTCAGCTCCAGGATGCGGCGAAATCTTTCTTCCCTCCTTTGTTTCAGAATCTGTTTCTGCTCGCTATTCTGCTGTTGCTGTTGTTGCTGCTGCTGTATTTGTTTTTGTTGTTGTTGTTCTTGTGGTGTCTGCAGGAGTTGATGAGGTTGCTGTCCCTGTTCTTCTTGTACCTCCTGCAGCAGCATTTCGCTTTGCTGTTGCTGTTGTTGCTGATCCCGTTTGTGATTTAGCCTTAGTTCAAGAAGAAGGCTTTGCTTGTGCATTTGATGTTTTGCTTGCTGCTTCTGTTTGTCTTCCTTCTCCAGCTGCTGCTGCTTCTGTTGTTGTTGATGCTGCTGTTGTTGCTGCTGTTGATGTTGTTGTAGTTGTCGCTGTTGTTGCTGCTGTTGATGTTGTTGTAGCTGTTGCTGTTGCTATCTACTTTGAATTTATTTGCAATGAGCATAATATGTGTGATTTTATGTTTTATTCGTTTGATACAATGATCGGAGTTATTTCCAATTCATTTGTGAGAAATTCAGCCACAATTCTCTTCCCCCTCAATTTCTCTTCTTGAAACCACGTCTTAATAAAATACAGAATTGCCTTACTAAAGTGACTATTTTTCCGTTAAATTTTAGCCTCAACGTAAACTTACTTACGTGGAAAACAATTGATTCAAGCTTCCAATATCTTGTTTAAATTCAAACGCGTGCAATTTTATCGCTGGAATAAACGGTTATTCAACGTCATGACACAATTTTTTCTAATTATTTAAACATTACTGAAAATTGCTCACATAAAATTTTCATATTTGTTCAATAATGTTTGAAAGTTTCTGCTATTATCTTTAATAGGTCTGTTGTAGATACTGCAAACAGAGGCACATTTTTTGAGCCACCTGGTATATTAAATGACATGTATACCTACACAACGAGGTTTGAAACTGCTCCAACATTATTCGTATCAATTCAAATCAAAATTGTGAACTCGATATCTCCCCCCCCCTCCCTCCCATCAGGATATATTTCAGCCCCCCCCCCCCCCCCCTCCCTCCTTGAATTTGTGTTTAATTATACCGTAAAAATCTTTAATAACACATGCATCTTTATGTGAATGTTTAAATACCTTAATAATTTTTTTCAATTATTGTACATCCAGTTTGGTGCTGTGGATTTTTGTAGTATAGGTATAAGTAGAATATAACATGTGGGTGAGGGCCTCACAACAATACGCGGGTCCAGGCTGTACAGGTTCAGATTGTTTTTTTTATTTTCACTCAAGAATTTAGTGCATTTAACGCAATTTAAACACAAATTTTCGTTGATTTGATAATCAAAATTCTTTAAATCACTACTGACTATTTTCATTACTATGTAGGTACCGATTATCGATATTTTTGTTTTTTAAGCTCATTTATTCAATCCACATTCTCGGGCCACCCTTGCCCCCCCCCCCCCCCCCCCCCCCGCGACTTCGGGAGCTGCAACATCGCAGTTACGCCGGTGCAACCTGAATTCAACACAGATACAATATTCCACGTGTGCTCGGACCAAGAGTTTTAATAATATCTTTGCTCGGACCACAGAGATCTATTATCTTGTCGGCTTCTTCAGGCGATAGCTCATGGATTACAGAACACATTTAGAGGTCGGGTTTCGCCAACACAGCGGCCAGTGAGGCTCTGAAAATCATTTATAATCTCGGCCAGTGGATTTGCCCACGCAGCGGAGAGAGAATTTGCATTTCATTCGAACCTAATTGAGTAAAACCAGCCAAGATGCATGGCTCAACTTATGGCAATGCGTTAAGGTGTTTCTGGCGATTTTACATGCGCTTGCATCGAGCTAGGTATAATATGACATTAGTTTGATGGGTTAAGTTTCAAGTTTACTGATAACCATGACAAAAAAGTAATTTCAGACATGAAAATTCATGCAGTATCTGGTTTATATTTAATATATTTTTTGTCCTGACCCTTTTTTGACAAAAAATTGACAATTATTTGTCAATTTTGTCCATAGTCAAATATTTGACAATTATTGTTATAAACACCTAAAATATTGATCCCAATGACCACACAAAGTTTGAAGTTGATCGGTCAAATTGTCTCTCATTTATAATTTTCAACCAATCTCAGGATCTCGTTCAAATACACGTGACCGCTCATAATATTACATTATTGTACAAAAACAAAAACTTGTAAAAAAAACTGCCAAGCACCTTCCCACTTAAAACAATTGAGATCTAAAAGAAGGGCAATAATATATAGTTTAAACATTTTCGCACTTAAAATTCGTGAAATCATTTCGCCCAGTTACTGCCGCCAAGCACAACACTATAAACCTAACGTTGTGTCCAAATTTGATGAATACAATCTAAGTGAACCATCATTGTAAACTTTAACAAATTATAAAAATTAAAAACGACTTAAAAAATAAATTTAAACTCGAAATTAAAAATAATTAAAATAAAGCTAGGCGCATTGTGTCAAGAAGAAGGCAACATAAGAAAGAAGATGACGATAAAGGCGCCGAAGAAAGACAGAAAGTAGGAAGAAGATAGAGGAAGTCTACATGGTCGGTGCAAATTCAATGCATTGTTTATAATTTAAAATTTAAAATTGTAATAACTTCACTTCCGGTCAAAATTTTCCAGATTTTCTTTCAAAGGGCACCGCTATAAATATGACTCTATGTCTCTACCAAATTTCAACTCTCTAGGACAAACCGTTCAACCTGTGGAGAGGGGCAAACAAATTGACCGTGCCTAACTAACTAACTAACTAACTAACTAACTAACTAACTAACTAACTAACTAACTAACATGAAAGTCAATCCATGCATGTTTGAGGCCAGAATTTCACCCCGAAGGGATGATCGCAGCACTTTGATATTTGGTTAGGTGTTGTCAGGTGGCTAAATATACCCGATAACCATGGTTTGCAATTTCCATTTCAACTGCTTGAATGCGAGCTGACACCCCGAAAACGAGCGTGAAGCGCTTGCTGTATACAGTCGTGGTAGTAAGCTCGCACGTTGTATAGAGCGGTGCTTGGCAGCGTCGAGCTAACGCCCGACTAGATTGTGTGTGCAAAATTTTAGATCGATCGATTGATTAACGGTCGGTACGTTACTTCAGTGGGCAAAAGAAACAGTCAAAAAACACAGCGGAACAGATTTAACTGAGTGGTTAACGCTCTGAACTTGTATTCTGGAGGCCCGGGTTCGATTCCCGCGGCCGTCCTTCCTGACTGGGGTTTTTTCGTGGTTTTCCCTCAGTCGACAGGCAAATACTGGGAAGGCAACTTACTAATATGCCACGACAGCTTCCTACCCACCTTCCATCCTTACCTACTCTTCACCATCATGTCCCAATCATCCTCATAATCATTCATCCGTCGCCATTAGCCTCGCTGCAGAACAGTGCGACGTTAAGCACTACTTAAAATAGGAAACACACAGAGAAGAGCCAAGAATGTCAAGTTGTTATATTTTGCATGTATTTTGTCAAAATACTGTAATTTTAAGGACATTTTATTCTATAATTTTGAAATATTTGCAAATGTATGCTAATAATTTCAATTATTTTGTCAGTGCTATCTTGATGCTTCAGTTCCAAGGCCTGTAGAGCAAAGACTTGCAATGAAACGCACATCAATTCGCATGCAATACGAAGGCTCGCTTACCAACGCGGTACACAGATACTTATGAGATCTGAATCCGACGACACTGCATGGCTTGTGGCCAGACATGGGCAGTATCTAGATACTTGTATCTTAAGATACGTATCTTAGATACATTTGTATCTTGTATCTAGTATTTTAAATACATGAGCCAAATGTATCTGTATCTTGTATTTTAAATACCCATTTCTAAAGTATTTTGTATCTTTTTTGAAGATTTAAAATACAAGATACATTTTTATGCGCCTAGAATTTCAAAGATAGCTTGATCTCTTGCTTGATTTCAAACAAGCATCAAATAATACACGTTGCCGTATTGAATCGATCAAGAAAATGTTAAGTATGTTGCCTTACAAATAGAACAAATTAAAATTTAATTTAGAAAGTAAGTCCCTACATTTTTTACTGTTGGATGATATGTAGGTATGAGAATAAAAAAAGGATCTTTAAATGTATCTTTTTTGAAGTATCTAAAGATACTATCTTGTATCTTGTATTTTAAATATATCTCTAAAATGTATCTTGTATCTTGTATTTTAGATACCCAAATTAAAAGTATCAGTATCTTGTATTCCAAATACATTGAAACAGAGTATTTTGCCCATGTCTGCTTGTGGCACCTTAAGGCAGCATGTGATATGATATAACGCCCCAGGGGTCGAACCCACGTGCTCCGGGTCAAAACCCCCCACAATGTGTTTTGCACTGAGTCTGGTCAACTGCGATGACCAGAACGACCCACTCGGAAGATTTGCATTTTTACTTATCCTCAAGCTTAGGCAAGAAGTATTCAAGACGCCTACTTGAACCAATTAACATGGCAGATGTTTTAGATAATAAATCGATTGAGTTTATAGCGACAATATAACAAACCTCTGCAGAACAACCTGTTAAAAAACTGGAATAATTATTTTTTTAAATATTCATTTTATTTTACTGGATTCACTCATCGAAAAAGATGCATGCAATTTAGTTTAGCGCGTATCAAATATAACTACAGTTCGTTCGGGTTATCTTTGCCCCTTCATTAGGAAGTCGAGGTCACGTCTTCAAGATAATTACCCAGTGAATACTTTTACTATCTTTTTGTTTCTGCAAAATAAAATATCATTAATTGCAATATAATTATTATATAACGTAAGGGAGTATTATTACAACCAACTTTATTTTTTTAT
Organism: Leuctra nigra; assembly: GCA_934045905.1. Taxonomy (NCBI): domain Eukaryota; kingdom Metazoa; phylum Arthropoda; class Insecta; order Plecoptera; family Leuctridae; genus Leuctra; species Leuctra nigra. Next base: position 33,609,751 of record OW203767.1, on the reverse strand, counting down.
TAATAATATTCTCCGAAGAATTAAAAACAAATTATTTATCCGGGACTTTGGTTGTTTTTGGGGGAAAGAAAAAAGATTGTAAAGTAAGTTTAAACACAATATTCATTTATTTTATATAAAATGTATCTTGTAATGTATCTTGTATCTTGTTCATTTTGCAGAACAATAATTGGACAAATAAATGAAAATGAGCTGAATAAATGACTTGAGCTAATGACTCGAGTAATTTCTTGGCACCAAGATTCAGTGGAGTAACTTCAGATTTCGGGCCCCCTCGCAGGATATTTTTCAGGGCCCACGTACTTTTTTATTAAGGGCAATACCCTTAAATCAATGTTTTTGAAATTTTGGATGACATCAAGATTGCAATATTTCGTGTTTACAGCCCATTTTAAAAGGATTAAGTGTCTTCATTGGGTATAAAATGTTAATTTGGGGGAAAGTAGGATTTTTTTGAGGGCCAAATGTAATTTTTTCTACATTATAAATAGGTATGGTATGACATAAGTGAGCATTTTGATAATTTTTTTGTGGGTGAAACCATTATATCAAAAGTTTGACATCATTTTTGAAAATTACTAAATAAACCCATTAAAAGCACTTAATATTGTAAAAATGTTGAAATAATGATTTCACCCCTAAACAAAATATACGACCATGCTCACAAATGTCATACCTATTTATAATGGTGAAAAAAATACATTTTGCTTTCAAAAATTCATACTTTTCCCGAAAATTAACATTAAAGACACTTTTTTATTAATTATTTTCGATGGGTGGCCACTTTAGAGCTACTTTTGAACCTATGCTTATCTCAACCTTGTATGAAAGTTAAAACGTACGTTGAATGTTCATTTTGTGATTATTTATGTCATTATTAGGAATTATTGTATATTCACTTTTTCTTTATTCTTGAGTTACTCTATAAATTCTTTTTTGTGTTATTGTATTCACTTTTTCTTATTATTCTTGAGTTATTTTTATTAATCTATAGAACCACTTCAGAACCTTAAAATATCTCAACCTTGTTTGATAGTAGCAAGTGTTTGAATGTTCATGCTATGTGATTATTTATGTAATATTTCATTTTATTAATTCTTTTTTTATTGTTCTCTTACGCTCCTAAAACATATCTGTTCTTTCTTTTCATATTGTTTTTTCCCACAGATGAGCTCCCTGAGCTTTGTGGTTTGTGTGATGTTTGTGTGTATGTTGTATTAAATAATAAAGGAGTTAAAAAAAATCCCTTTAAAATGGGTTGTAAACAAAAATACTGCAATCTTGATGTCATATTCATGAACAACTTCTCATTACGAAGAGATTGACTGCCATCAAAATTATTTTGAGAAATCCCCCCCCCCCCCCCCCCAATTTACAAAATTTCCAAAATTTTGATATAAGGGTATTGCCTTTACAAAAAAATATTGATAAAATTACAAATGTCATCCTATATTCAAATACAATCTGATTGAAAATATCTTGCCCCGTTTCCCACAAAAGAATCAAATGTGTTCACCAAAAATCACCCTTTGCGCCCCCCTGAAGGGTTGTTGCCCCAAAGAGCAGATGTCAAACAAGTGAAAGTGTAATGTGCGTACCTTGAGGTACCCAAAACCACATTCAGATCTTCCGGGACATGGGGGGAGGGTCCACTACGGCTGGCTCATGGTCTAATAAGAGTTGGGTTAAGGACAGAAATTTACGTCTGGAGAGAAACTGGCATATTAAATGTTACTGAAATAGTATTTTTAAAGAGTATGTCTAATAAACCGCCAGACTATATTCTGCCCCACGCCACGTATAGAAAGCAGATTTGGAATTGATCGTGATCAGATGGTTGGTTTGACGTGGAAGACCTCCTCGTGATTCTGCAATGATTTGACGCGGGCCTACGCCCTGGCATTAGCTCATCATGTGGGTTATCCAATACTCCTTCACACCATCATGTTACACAATAGCCAATACACCATGTTGCGCTACCAAATCAACATTTATTCAAATAAGGAATATTATATTTAAAAAATGAATTTAAATTCGTGCCTGTCAAAAAAGTTCAAAGGTCAACAAAATCAAAATTCAAGGTGTGGGCATGTATCGCAATTTATCAATATATATCGACGGGCAGGTTGCTCTGCTCATTATTTGGGAGGTCCATGTTCTTACCCGGATTCAAACGTATTTATTTTCGATTATAAATACTAGGAATACGCTCAGTGTAACGCGTTGATGAGCGAGCACGGGTACGTGCAAATTCTCGAACCGGAAATGCGTACACAACGCACAGAAAACATATACATCCATATTGAATTAAAATATTATCACTCAACATGAAAGTATATATTATGCTTTTAATCGAAACTTGAAAATAGCATATCTAAGCTAAGCACCCTGGTAAATATAGCAAATCAGATTCAATTCAATAGGCACTGGAAAACATTCATTTCGTTACTATTACTGACAGATATTAAAAATTTCAATAAGTTCATACGTTCTTAACTGATTGGGATGAAATTTTGTAAAATAAGAGACAATGTTGGTCTTAATGATCATGCAAAATATGAGTTTGATCAGAATTATCGAAGACCGTTTTCATTTTTCAGCCTATCAGGAGATTTTTATTTTAATTTTAACCAATGCATGGATTTCAATAAAATTAGGGCCTGCAAACAGAGAAGGTTGGTTTTACATTTGTGCAAACTTTCAGCTCGATCAAAGAAAAGCGCTGACCTGTATAGCCAAAATATGAGTTTGATCAGATTTATCGAAGACCATGTAATTTTTCAACCTGCCATCAGGAGTTGTTTATCTTAACCAATAAGTGGATTTCCAAAAAAAATTAGGGTCTGCAACGCCCAGAGAATGTCCGAACACGTGTGCAAAATTTCAGCTTGATCGAAGAAAAACTCTGACCTGTATATCGTCAGTAAAAGAAAAAATACACAAAAAAAACAGAGGTCCGTGCCAAATGAACCAAAAGGAGACGCTGGCTTCGCTCGCTCAAAAATGTGTTTGACTTTTTAATATTTTAATTTTGGTCGCACATTTAAGTGACTGACATGAAGATGTGTCTGCTTATTTATACCACCCAGTGGTGCAGCCGAGAGTAAGCGTACCGGGTACGCCATATTAATTATATGCAGTGATTAAGACTCGAGAATATTGCCGAGGAAATGTTTCCGGAAACGGCTACATTTCCTGGAATATTGACATTCTAGTATTGGGGTGCTTTCTTTTGGGAATATTCCCTAAAACCATGAATATTACCTAGGTACGTATTAATTATGGATATATCTAGTGGAGCGGTCGCTCCACGCCAGCCAAGTCGTACGGCGCGCGCACACTCTCATATAAAGGCTGGAGCAAACCCACTTTTACTGTAAGCATCAAAGTGGCATTTTCGGCCTACTGGATCTTAAAATTGGAAAATCTCACATTGTTGCGATATATCTTAATTTCGAGCTATGGCCCACCCTACAACATATACCAAATTTGGGAACAATAGGTTACGCCCTTTGCGCGCTAGAGGGCCGTGAAAACAGTGTTTTAGGGCGGTTTTCATAATAATAATAATCTTAGTAGAAGTAGTCTCCTGGAATTCAAATCCGGTAAACAGGCCACAGCCTAAACGGCTGAACCGATTGATCTCACATTTTTACCACGTGTGCACTTTTGGCGTCTGATTTAACCTTCACCCCATGAATTTTTTGTGCCGCCATTTTGAAACCGGAAGTGACGTCATATCTTGTCAACGGCTAGACCGATCGGAACGAAATTTGCGCCAAACGATTCAGACGGTCAAATATATGGATTATCAAAAGCAACGGACTAAAATTTATGTTAACGAAACCGGAAATGACGTCATGAAATTTGAAATACATCGATTGGCATTTCGGCAACAAATTTGATCCGATTATTTTGTTATTTATGTAACGTATGTACTTTTGATATCTCATTTGACTTATTATAAAACCTACCGGAAGCCGCCATTTTGAAACCGGAAGTGACATCATATGTCAATAACGGCTAAATAGATTTGAACGAAACCAGCGCTAAACAATTTAGACAGTCAACTTTATGTATTATCATCAATAATATTTGTAGTGTCCCATACCGAAACCGGAAATGACGTTACACATTTTAAAAATCTCACAAATTTACATTTTGATACAATAAATATACTATTTGAGACAGCTTATAATAAAATGTAATCATGTTTAAATTATAATTCAAGGGGTCAGTGATTTCAGCAGCCATTTTGAAACCGGAAGTAACGTCATATCTTGAAAATTGGTTGACTGATCGGTATGAAACTACCGCCAAACGATTCGGAAGGTCATCTCTATGAAATAGGAACAGTCACACTAGAAATTTCCTATTTATGAGACCGGAAATGACGTCATTCAAATTTAAAAATTATTATAATCCCCTCCTATATAATGAATACATATTCAGAAAACTTAAAATGATACACATAATTTATAGATATACATTATTTGTGGCAGTGCAGTAAGTTCAGCAGCCATTTTGAAAACCGAAGTGTTGCCATATCTCGGAACTCGGTTGACTGAAAAGAATGAAACCTATGCTATTCTTCATGAAAGATCATTTAAAGCAAATATATAGTACCATACGCAGATTTTCATTAGTAAACCAAATTGTCAATGGCGACTTTTTTTAATGGATTTAGTAATTGAATTCAATCGATATGACGTCACAAGTTCTAAGAATAAACTAAAAAAAGGAGTGATATCCCCATAAAAAACACTCCGTGTAAAAATACCAGCCAAGTCTCTTCAACTAAAAAAATTATGAAATCTAAAAATTCTGCACTGAAAAGTAGTGATATCAAAAAATGGGCCAAGTCAAAACTTTATTTGAAAATCAAAAAATACTTGGCGCATCGTTTTTTTAGGGCATAATAGGTATACTATATGTATTATGTATATTTGATGTATATTTTCTATCTGGTCTATACTTCTAAACTATGTATACACGATGCGCCAAGTATTTTTTGATTTTCAAATAAAGTTTTGACTTGGCCCATTTTTTGATATCACTACTTTTCAGTGCAGAATTTTTAGATTTCATAATTTTTTTAGTTGAAGAGACTTGGCTGGTATTTTTACACGGAGTGTTTTTTATGGGGTTCATAAATACATGCACTCAAATGATGTTTATAACTCCATAAAAAAATATTATTTACAAATATATCCTAAAATGTAATTCAAAATGCTGTTACTTGTTAAAAATTTACAGCAAAATGCCCATTGTGAGGAATATTTCTGGGAACATTCGCGGGATGCGTGTTTACAAACCCAAGTCGGCTCCAACGCTCTAGAACGCGTGCTAGCATCACCACCTCCGTGGTCGTGTGGTCAGCGCATTGGCTTGCGGTGCTAGGGGTCGCCGGTTCGATTCCGGCAGGTGTCTCACTTTATTATTTTAAAATTTTCACAAGTTTTAATTTTGCCTAACCACAGAGTTTGTTTTTTAAGTTGCCCAGCTTTAATTCTCGCCAGTTCGAATTTGTCTACCCATAGAGAGTTTTATTTCTTAGGCTGCCCAGTAAACGTACCCCGTATACGTACCAGCGTTGGAGCAAACTTAGGATTGTAAAGTTGCACCCGGGAGTATTCATCAAAAATTAAATTCGGGAATTTCAAATCCCTTTATGTATTACAGTATTACATGTATGAAATATGTAGTATTACACTATATGATCTTTATGTACTTTATGTACTTTATGTACTTTATGTAGTATGCACGGTACAAAACACATTCGTTTATAGAATTGTGAAAACTTGTGAAAAAAATCAAATATGCCATTGCATTCGTTTCGAACTATGCAAATCAAATGTCTAAAAATTTCCAAAAAATCTCATGTTTCATTATTCCTATTTTGCTTAGAATGTAGAAAAAAGAATTGTTCCCTATTTTGTGCGACCATGAGGGATCCAACCAGCGACCAAATGAAACCTCGGTTAACCCATTCTCATACCCCACTGGATCTAACAATATTAATTGGCAATGAAAATAACGTTACCTACAACTTTTTGTTCCCAGGCGTAAATTCGTAATTATACTCTATTTTCTGTAAATCATTAAATCATTTTATTGATCTCTTGGATTCGATGTATTATAATTTAAAACAATTTTATTAGTGCTTATTTATAATTAATTTTTGAGGTGTTAGGAAACAATTTCTTAAACTAATGCTCTGAAATTAGGAAACTTTCAAAATGTCAGGTTAAAATTTACAGGAAATTGTGCATTACTTCTTTATTTCTTTCTTTTGAAAATCTGTACTAAAATATCCCATAAGTTATAAATACGATTTTACAACGCATGAAAAAATTCTATGTATAGATGATTATAACCCCTTTGTTTTTCGTCCTTACAGAATACAAATTAAATCAGTTAATACTAGGAAAACGCTCTGAGTAACGCGTTGATGAGCGAGCACGGATACGCGCAACACCTCGAACCGAAATTCTGTTTATCGAAAATGTCATTAAAAGCCAATAATTCTTGAATTTCGCCACAGACTTGTATGAAAATCTCCAACAATTCTCAAAATATTGGTCCCAATAACCACGCAAAGTTTTAAGTGGATCGATTGAACCTTTATGATTGAACGATTCCTTGTTAATTTCCAAAAATCACAGGATCTCGTTCAAAAAATATTTAAACGGTCATATCAGTTTCGTAATATACGTTTGAAAGTTTCTGCTCTAACAACCTTGAAGTGAAGATTCGAAGATGCCGTGAAATGTGAAATTCGAGAAATATGACAGCCAACACGCAAAATATCCGTAAACTGTCAATAACTTTTGAATTTAAACACAGTTTAGTCCGAAAATTGTCAAAAATACAGATAATGTTGGACCCGATGACCAAGCAAATTTTTAAGTTGATCGGTCAAACGGTTCTGGTTTAAATTTCAAAAAGCACATGAAATATTTTTTTAAATTTTAACCAATGGGAGGATTTGGCTGAAAATTTGTAAAATAGGAGACAATGTTGGTCTTAATGATTATGCAAAATATGAGTTTGATGAGATTTATCGAAGACCACTTTAATTTTTCAACCTATCAGGATATATTTATTTAAATTTTAACTAATAAATGTATTTAAAAAAAAATTAGGGTCAGCAAACAGAGAAGGTTGTATCTACATGTGTGCAAAATTTCAGTTCGATCGGTGAAACGGTGTGACTACCATTGCTCCAGGTAGCAGACAAAAACAAAAAAAAAAAAAAAAACAGAGGTCCGTGTCAAACGAGTCAAAAGGAGACGCTCGCTTCGCTCGCTCAATAATTCAATTTTAACGCATTTTATGTGAATAAAAGACTTACAATATATTGGTATTCCTACTAACATAATCATTCTTATTTTACAGATAGTGGCCTTGCTGGTAGTTTGGACGGTCAGCTCCTGCCGTGCCCGTTTTCTGCCCACTGCCCGTTTATCCGAAGCTGAATGGGGCAGTTACCACGAGACAGAGCCCCAGGTCACTAGCTTTCCATGTCATGTCCCAAGTCATGCCATGTCCATGTCATGTCCATGTCATATCATGTCATGTCATATCATGTCTATGTCATGTCATGTCATATCATGTCATGTCATGTCCATGTCATGTCATGTCATGTCATGTCATATCATATCATATCATGTCATGTCATGTCATGTCATGTCATGTCATGTCATGTCATGTCATGTCATGTCATGTCATGTCATGTCCATGTCATGTCATGTCATGTATTGTCATGTTATGTAATGTCATGTCATGTCCATGTCATGTCATGTCATGTCATACCATGTCATGTCATGTTATGTCATGTCCATGTCATGTTATAACGTTTGCCCCTTCTTAACGGTGGAATGGGGTGGGTGGGGGAACGCTGGCGGACGGGGATGGGCGCCACGTGCTTCTGGGGTACGAGGAAGCACGAAGCTCGTAAAACAAACACCTTGAACACAATCACACTTGAACAACACTTTTAATAACTCTTAATCCCACAGCACAAGTCGTCGTAAGACAGTCCGACAAATAATAATCATCAACACTCTTTCTCTGTACAAAAATCAGTTGCCTGCGTCGGCTTCTAGAAACGTCTCTCTCTCTGACAACACACAACACAACCAGTTCCGTCGCTCGCCGGTCAACCACTCCCGAGCCCCTGCTCGAGCGCGTGAGGGGTTGTATGACCGGTTGACCTCGGGCGGCCGCCCTCCCTCAGTTTACATGTTACAAACTCCACCTTTTCCTCTTTTAAGAATTTATTTTATAAATTATCTTCTGCTTCGGGCGTCGCATCCGGCTTGAGATCTTGTACGTGCCACCTGGTTGGAAGTACTCGCCCATCTTCCTCCCGCAGCTCGTAGACTAGGTTGGACACCCGCTTGTGGATGAAGCACCGCGTATACTTCGGTGCTAACTTCGCCGTGAAGTAGCGCGCGGCATCTGATTGGGGAAAAGTCTTTCTCCAAACGACATCTCCTGGTTGAAATTGCAGTGGACGGCGACGGAGGTTGTAGATACGGCTGTTCTTCTCGTGGGCTCTTTGGAGTCTATCAGTAACCTCGGCGTAGAGTGCGGGAAGTTCCTTTAATAGCTTGGCCCGAGGTTCACGTGGACCCATCCTCGGAGCGTAACCATCTTCTTCCAACTTGCGGTACGACGTCCCGGACAAGAAGAGTTCTCGGCCAAAGTTGAGAAAAGCGGGTGTGAAACCCGTCGCTTCGTGTGTCGCCGTACAGATGGCGTGCCTCAACTGTGGTAAATTCTTGTCCCAACTCCGATGGTTATCCTTCACGTACGACGCTATCATCGTCTTCAGGACGCGATTGATTCTCTCTGTCGGGTTCGCTTGCGGGTGGTAATTTGGGTTGTAAAGGATTTTCCCCCATAGCCGGTAACTTTATCCACAAACTGTTTACTGGTGTACTGAGTTCCGTTGTCGCAGATCACATATTGGGGAGCTCCATACACGAGAAACACTTCATGCTCCATGATTTGGGCTATCTTCTCTGCAGTTGCAGTTCGTAACGGGAAGAGTAAGGTATATTTGGTGAAACAGTCGGCAATCACTAACAGGAACCGGTTTTGTTTAGAGGAAACCGGGAAAGGGCCCATCAAATCTGTGGAGATCATTTGCCAAGGATTGGTGACTTCCCGTTGGCTTCCCATCAACCCCGCTGGTAGTTGTTGCACAGGCTTGAGGGATTGGCAGACCTTGCACTTCTGGACATAACGACTGATGTCGGCGGCCATGCCTGGCCAGTAGTACGTTTCGGATATCCTCTTGATAGTCTTAAAGGTTCCCAGATGCCCGGCTGTCGGCTGATCATGGTATTCTACTAGAAGACTTTTCCGCAGTGATCTCGGAACTACCATCCTCCAGCCTTCGTCTTCTGGAGTTAGTAGGAACTGTTTTTTTCTTCGTAGTAAACGCTTCCACAACTTATCATCTTCAGCCTTCCAGTTCGGATAATTTTGAGGATAATCCATTACTTTCTTGAGTTGGGCCGTATACCAGTCATCATGGTCGTCCTTGGTGATTTCAATAGACTCCAGAAGTCCCACGGATCTCGACAAGGCATCCGGTACAGCATGGTTCCTCCCGGGTCTATGCAGAATTTCGAACGAGTACTGTTGCAGCCTTATCGCCCAACGAGCGAGCCGTCCTCTCGGGTCTTTGAGGTTATGTAGCCAGATTAAGGAATGATGGTCCGTGATGACTGTGAATGGAGAGCCTTCCACATACGGTCTAAATTTCTCCACTGCCCAGACCACCGCTAAGCACTCCAATTCCGTGGTGGTGTAGACCCGTTCACTCTTTGTCAATGACCGGCTGGCATACGCAATGACCTTTTCTCCATCTTCAAACTCTTGTGAGATAACTGCTCCCAGACCCACTTCTGAAGCGTCAGTTTGTATCAGAAATGGCCGGTTGAAGTCGGGACAGGTGAGGAGGGGAGCTTCTACTAAATGGCTCTTGATTTGTCGAAAAGCCAGATCATGCTTTTCCTCCCACTTCCAGGGCGGATTTCTTTGGCCCTTTCGCACCCCTTTAGTCAACTCATTCAGTGGTACCATTTTCGTGGCGAAATCTGGTACGAAACGTCGGTACCAACTTGCCAGTCCAATGAAACGTCTAACTTCAGTAACATTCTTGGGCGTCGGGTAGTTAATCATCGCCGTAACCTTTTCAGTGTTCACGCGTAAACCCCCCTCATCAACCATGTACCCAAGGTACTTCAACTCTGAACAGCCAAATTGACATTTGTCCTTATTTAATGTCAGGCCCGCCGCCTTCAACTTCTGCAACACCTTCTGTAGAACCTCGAAGTGTGCTTCAAAAGTAGGAGTAACAATTATCACGTCATCTAGATACACAAATACGTGGGGATCTAGTTCTGGGCCTAATACTCGGTCTATTAAACGTTGCCACGTTGCTGGAGAATTATGCAACCCGAAGGGCATCCGCCGGAATTGGAAAAGACCCCGGCCCGCCACTGCAAATGCCGTCTTTTCCTTGCTCTCTTCTTCCAGGGGCACTTGCCAATACGCCGTTTTCAGGTCTAGGGAGGACATGTACGTTGCATTCCTTAACCGGTCCAAGATAGCTGACACGTACGGCAAAGGATATGCGTCACGTTTGGTCACTGCATTCACTCTTCTGAAGTCTATGCATACCCTAAAGGCCTTGGAATCTGGTTTCTCTACTAGCATAATAGGTGAACTCCATGCACTGGTTGAAGGTTCGACTACTCCGTCCCTTAACATTTCGTCGAGTTCCTTATTAATCTGCTTCTGTATGACCGGTGAATAAGGGTAGTACCGTTGTTTGATGGGAGCCGCATCTCCTGTATCGATCTTATGATGCACTAAACCTGTTACCCCTAGCTTATCCTGTGGGAGAGCCATCAAATCTGTCACCATCTTCTCCAACTGAATTCTTTCCTTGGGTGAGAGTCTGTCCTTGATTTGAGTACACTCGGCTACCCGGGGTATTTCTCCACTATCACTAAAGGTCCAGGTACCCTGCGCTACATCGGGGACAAACCTCATTGTCTTCCAAAAGTCGATCCCTAAGTATAAGGCACGCTCCAGTAATGGGACTACCAAAATTGGTAAAACTTTTACTCTCCCATCTAATTCAATCGGCAGATCAGCCTCTCCTAACACTTGACAAGAACGTCCATCAGCAACGCGCACCATACCTGCTTCCATTTTCCGAAGAGGAGGATGAAGTGCTTTGATCTTCTCCCAGCCGCCCCGACCAAGAATCGTTCTTGATGCTCCGGAATCCAGAAGACCCTGCATTGCTATCCCCAACACGTGTACCTTCAGGCTAGGCCGACTATCATTCCCTGCCGATGCCAGGATATGGTCCAGCTTGGCTCGAAGACTATGATTGGCTACCACGTCTAACCAGTCACACCACTCTTCGTTAGGAGGCGAACATATCAGCTTTGCAGGAGGAGTCCGCCCTACACTCGACCCGCTGCTGCTTTTCCCGCACGTTCACGGCAAGGGATACAATTTGGCTTCAAAACGTTTGCTGCACCACAACCATAACAGAACACTGACCTTTTTGCCAAACAATCGCGATAGGTGTGGTCGGTACCTTGACAGTTCCAACATGGCCCTCTGCTGCCTCTCGAGGTCGCTGTGGAGACGTCCGCTAGATTCTCTTCCTGCACCGCACCGACGTTCGGGCCTGGACGATCTGGCAGTCTTCGGCGTCCATGGTAGGCCAGGTCAGGTTCGATAGAATCCTTCTGCTGCACGGGATGCTGAAATTTGCGTACCCGTTGCCGGCTGTACTCCAGCTTCCGTCCCAGGCTAAGAAGGTCGGCCACGGACTCGATCTGCTGCAAACTTAACCTGTCCACATAAAACGGGTCTAAGTTTTTCCGAATTATACTTAGCTGGACGGATTCGGCCAAAGGTGTCTGCAGCCGCGCCATGTAGTTCCTCATGAAGGCGACGTAGATTCCAATGGTTTCCTCCGGTCCTTGAGTTCGCTTCTTAATTTCGTCGAGTAACTCCTCGTCATAGTCGGGTGATAGGAACTCTTCTCGTAGTTTTTGCGTGAGGTCTTCCCAGGAGCCGAGCTGCCGCCTAATGGATCGGTACCATACTAATGCTGAGCCGTCGAATAAATCCATTGCTTCCACTAGTAAGTCTTCCTTCGATCGTAGTCTGGACTCACATAATTCTTCTATGCGTTCCAGGAAGGCGCTTACACTCAACCCACGGCCGTCCCCCGTAAAGGTAACTCCCCAGTCTCTGGCTGGAACATACTTTTTCCTGGCACTGGTCTCGCCGGTTGCTAACTTAGCCAAGGCGTCTGACAAAGTTTTATTGGCCGCCAATATAGCTAACGGGTCTGAAAGCAGTTTTTCCTTAAGCTTGTCCCCGCACTTGGCTGCTTCCTGTATCAGCTCCGTTCGTCTTGTACACACGTCCGCGATGAGTGCACTCACCCTTCCGAGCCGGCGCAAGATGTGTCCCAAACGTGTTTCTATTCGTTTGTACTCCGAATCCGCCTTGGACGAACCGCTGTAGTTGGTAATCGCTGTATTCAGGTCCGCTATTTTCATCTTGCACGTTTCAAGCTCCTCTTCCGGATCCAGAGTGGTTTCTTGCGGGCAGGTGCTCTTCCCCTCCTTCTCGGTCTTGAGGGCCTGGGCGAGGACGGTTTTCATTTCGGCAACGGTGGTCAGTCCCTCGCCTAGTCCGCGTATCTTCAACTCATACTCGATCTCGTCACGCGTCAGTCGTGTGTAATCCATTTTCAAAATTTCGGGCCCCACGTTGGGCGCCAGTTATAACGTTTGCCCCTTCTTAACGGTGGAATGGGGTGGGTGGGGGAACGCTGGCGGACGGGGATGGGCGCCACGTGCTTCTGGGGTACGAGGAAGCACGAAGCTCGTAAAACAAACACCTTGAACACAATCACACTTGAACAACACTTTTAATAACTCTTAATCCCACAGCACAAGTCGTCGTAAGACAGTCCGACAAATAATAATCATCAACACTCTTTCTCTGTACAAAAATCAGTTGCCTGCGTCGGCTTCTAGAAACGTCTCTCTCTCTGACAACACACAACACAACCAGTTCCGTCGCTCGCCGGTCAACCACTCCCGAGCCCCTGCTCGAGCGCGTGAGGGGTTGTATGACCGGTTGACCTCGGGCAGCCGCCCTCCCTCAGTTTACATGTTACAATGTCATGTCATGTCATGTCATGTCATGTCCATGTCATGTCATGTCATGCTACCATGTCATGCTACGTCATGCTGCCACATGTCATGTCATGTCCCATGTCTACCCATGTCATGCTATCGTAAAATGCATTGCTATGGGCGGAGGAAAGAAAATTATATTCTAACGGGATGGGAAAAGAGTGGATGTGGAGGGCTCCAGAGTTCAAGAGTTAAAATCACTTGAAAACGCTGTTTTCATGCATAGACACACTTATTTTTGCATACTTCATACTTGATGCATACTTAATATTAAACTGAACTACGTCATATGCACAGGCGTAACTTCGACGTTGCACACCACGCATTTGGATTTAGAATATTTAAAAATTAAAACAAAAAGATACACATATTATTATTAAAGATTTTCACGGTATAGGCAACTAAAAAAGTAGGGGAGTGGGGGCCCTGAAATATACCCGGGGGGGGGGGGGGGGGGGGGGTGAAATCGGAAGTCAAGCCTGGTTCATTTGTCATGTCATCCTATACCTGCTACTAACATCATGCAGCATTTCAACTTGAATGTATTCCTTGTGTCTCAGGGGCCCGGGACTTCAATGTATTCCTTGTGTCTCAGGGGCCCGGGACTTCAATGTATTCCTTGTGTCTCAGGGGCCCGGGACTTGAATGTATTCCTTGTGTCTCAGGGGCCCGGGACTTCAATGTATTCCTTGTGTCTCAGGGGCCCGGGACTTCAATGTATTCCTTGTGTCTCAGGGGCCCGGGACTTCAATATATTCCTTGTGTCTCAGGGGCCCGGGACTTCAATGTATTCCTTGTGTCTCAGGGGCCCGGGACTTCAATGTATTCCTTGTGTCTCAGGGGCCCGGGACCTACGCATTCGGCTACGACATCGAGGATCCTGAAACCGGAAACACGCAGTTCAGACAGGAAGAACGTCATCCCAACGGCACGGTAACCGGAAGTTACGGCTCCGTACAACCAGATGGCAATGTTCAAGTAGTGCACTACATTGCCGACCAGGACGGATATAGGTAAATAGCATTTACAGAATGCCTTAGACTAAATAACTGTATTTAGTCTAAGCTAATACCCATGAGTACATTATTTTTAATGTACACCCGCGGTCACATAAATTGCTTGCAAAATTTTAAGTCTTTTCAAAACTTGATTATCCAGACAAAAACACTGAGGCAAACGCAGATGGCGAGCATATGGGGTTGAAGGGTTTGATTATAAGAACCAACTAACCACCTCATACGTAAAAATTATTTCTCAATTTAACAAATATTGACGGTGTATTTCCAGCTGCAACCCAGAAGTTGACCGTCAATTATTCTGACCGTGGGTGTACCTATTTTAATTTTTTTATAACAACACTTTATTTTTCGTTGTATCCACATATCACGATACTGTTTTATAAAATCAGGACATTTGTATTAATAATATTGTCGTGCTTCTCAGTTGCTCAAGCTAAGAACCAAGCAGAGTAAAAATAAGACTCACGAGATAAGCTCAATAATTAAAATGTGTGAAAATCAACATCCTTCCTTGCTCAGTGGGAAATCCTAATGTGACAGGTACTTCGTCTCATATTATCAACAACTATAAACCTGGTTACAGTTATATTGTAAGCAATAAACATGATACAAGTATGTCTCTGCTAATCTTACCAGCTGGCCTTTTATCTGACTATTTCCACATGTTATGCATACATAATATTAGTATGAATTCTTAATAGTTAACATCATAAACAATAATAATACATCTGCTTAGTACTCAAACCTCGTGTGTAATCCGTATCATTGTCCGTTACCGCCGCCATCTCTTTGCGTCGCAATCGTCCCAGAGGTTCACATTCGCCGGGCCGGTTACTTCTTCGGGTTGCCGTCACCCTCTTGCCGTCGTCCTCCAACGTCGTCCTTGAGCACCTGCCTGTACTCCCCCCTCAGATCAGCCGCCTCGGTGTCGCTTGCCGCTACATGATCGGCCGCCGCAGCTGCTTCCGCGCCGCTCACTCCATCCAAGGTCGAGTCCAGTGTCCATGACCTCTCACTCGTCAACACCTGTCATGATGTTTCGTAATCAGTTCATTCGCGTTATCGTCGCGGTAAATTGTTCGGAACTGCATATTTACCAATGCATTTCAAATGCATGTTGCTTGCATTTGGGAGAATGGATCACTTCCGTCAGCCGTTATAATTCGTTAATTACCGTCACTAATTACTTTTTTCAGGTTTTGAATTATGTTAATAATCATTCACTGTTAAATTAACACTTGAATGTAACAATTCAGTGTTGCGCTGCATCGTAATAATTGCATAAAAACCACTTTGTGCGAGATCACATGTAAATTCCTGCACTCGGCTGACGTGGAGTTACTCTGACCGTGTCCTGTGTCGAACTGACGCTCTCGCCACTCTTCACGTGGCTTCTGTCCTCGCTACCTGGCAAAATGTTCACTTTCTTGGTTTCCTTCAGAGCGAACTCTTCGTCTCCCCGACTATAATCCTGTCGATTTCCTAACTGGTGGCGTTGTGCGGTAAATTTTCTTGAATCCGGCTATCGGATTGGCTCTCAGACCTAATTTGCATAATGCCACACATTTATGTGCCGAGCCGCCAGTTAGTTTCAATTTCCCGCTGTATTCACCTCTGGGACGAAATGTTCACGCGTCCTTAGCAACGAAGACAACGCTTGACGCTGCCCCAACGACGCTACTTTCTATTGGCTGGCTCTTTTCCCGCTCTACACTTCATATTCAACCAGACAACCGCGCCAAAATTCAAACATATTTTCTTCTCGTGATATTCCGCGTTAAGCTGGCTTTCCATGATCCGTCATCTTCCGTCAACGTCCGACACCGTCCGACGAAAACGACCACGTGACCCGTCTCGACCAATCCCTCGCCGTCCGAGATTTTTGGGGATGGCTTTGATTGGTCGAAACGGGTCACGTGGTCGTTTTCGTCGGACGGTGTCGGACGTTGACGGAAGATAACGGAGCATGGAAAGCCAGCATTACTCAACTTATACAGACATGTTATTAACTGTTTACAAAGGTAATTATTATCAAAATTAACGTTAAAATATATATCTTATTAGTATAATCTTAATCACAACTCATAATCATGGTATACATAGACAATAAATAATGGGTTTAACCCTGGCAGGCTCCGAGATGCATTCCAATATTATATAGATAGGTACAAAAATACTATATTTTGAAAATATTAATTTGAAAGAGAGGTTTCCCTTACTCTGGAGTTAGGCTGGAAACACACGGGCGACTTTTAGTCGCTCAGTCGCGCGATTTTGCGCGACTTGTGTGCTCGCTCCCATAAGACTCAATGCAGCGTCTTTTTGTCGCCGCGACTGAGCGACTAAAAATCGCCCCGTGTGTTTCGCCCCTTAATGAGTTGATAAAAACCCCACCCCAGCATCTGCCTCTTGACTTAGCGAAACCGATCCGGTGAACTTTCTCAGGGTGCGCATCGAGAACAGCATCCGACGTAGCGAAGATTTCCCGCCGACACAAGTCGCACATTCACCGCAGTTGGTCAGCGCGATCGCCTCGCAGACATCTGGCCAATCCCCGGTCCACGAGCAACACGTGCGACCAATCAGCAATCAGGAGCGATACGTGCCACCAATCACAGAGCAGAATCACTTCGCGCGTCCGATAAAACAACAGAATAAACACACACCTCCAAGCAATGGACATAATCAATTTGTAAAGCCAATTGGCAATCATAATAAGTTTGTGAACCCTGTTAGTAGTCAACATCAGTATGTGAAACCTTTTAATAGCCAAAATCATTACTCAGAGCCAATACGTAATCATAATCAATATGTATCACCAATAAGAAGTGAAAATCATCAAGTATTTACACCAATTGGAGGGGAAAATCAATATGTGAAACCAATTATAGGAGAAAGTCAATATCTGAAACCCCCTAGAAATTTAAATCAATATGTTGAGCCAATAAGAGGAAGACAAAACTACAATTATCAATCACGTAATCAATATCATGTAAGATATTTTTAGTGTGAGTTAAATGAATTCACTCATAAACAAAGTACAATAATATTCCACCAATTGTATCCTGTAGACGTGTTTACAGTATTTCAAAACATGGTTGTCTGTAGCATGTAGCATGTAGCATGTAGCATGTAGCATGTAGCATGTAGCATGTAGCATGTAGCATGTAGCATGTAGCATGTAGCATACTATATGCTGCAGCTAACACACTCCCCATCCATTTCTAAAATGTTCATATCATCGATATTTTGATGGAAAGCAATACGGGAAATTTCGATAGCCTTGATTTTAATTGGCTACATTTGAACTTTCAATACTCTTTCATATTTCTTTATTTATGGATTCATTTTCAGAAAAATTTAAATAGTAAAATCTGGACTACGAATACAATATAGATTGAATAATATGTTCAAATCTTATGATCTGTTAATTTAAACAATTGACACTCTTCTTTTAGACTGCTGAATAATTCAGTATTATACCTACGAATGTTTGAAGGTTATGAATAAATATAAACAATAATATCGATATTTGGTGGCATGTGTTTACAGTGTACGAATGTACCAGTGAGTTTCCAGTCATCAAAACTCCCTCAACATGATGTAATCTCTAATGTTATTGGCAGGAGATGACATCATCTCTCCTGTGATTAGCTGGAGATTACGACATAAAACGCAAGTTCCACATCTGTCACCATTTGTAATTTTTTATTTTATAAAGCCAGGATTCCAACACAATGTCAGGTCATGGGGTGGACGAACCACCAACTATCTTGGGCATCTACTTCTAAGTCTGGAGCCGTCTTGCCAGGTCCGGGTAGTATACCTTGCCAGGTAGTATTAAGTTGTAATATTAAAAAGAAACATTATGTTATATTGCGATCAAGCGAGCGGATCGAGCGACTGCATTTGAATCTTATGGCTCAAATCTCTTTTTTTGGCTGTGTTTTTGTGTTTTTAAGATTTATCGAATACTATTTGATAGGTCAAACGGATGGTGTGACTACACTACAGGCCATTTTAAATTCAGCATACAAATGTCAGTAAAATATCTATTACTCTTGAAGTTCCTTACAGATTTGTCAAAAAGCACTTATAATTCGGGTACCAATGACCATGCAAAATTTGGTGGTGGTTGGTCAAACGATTCCAGTTTTATTGGCACACAAAGTTGAGTTTCTTTCATATTGCCAAGCTAATACTACAAATCAAGTTTCCGATGGAATTAATTTACCGATTTTGCTGTAAATCATTAAGATGCATTGGATATCAATGCATCTTTTGTGACAAAATTGGCCAGATCCATTACTTCGTTTAAAATATACTAGGAAAACGCTCAGCGTACCGCGTTGATGAGCGAGCACTTGTTCGTGTAAACTCTTCAACAGGAATTCCGTACCAAACGCACAGAATCATATACGTTCATCCATATTGAATTGAAATATGATCCATTTAGGCCCAGTCTTACAATACTCTGCTTACTTTTAAACTGTCGATTAGGACTGTATTGTCATGGCAACAACCAATTGAATGACAGAGTTTTGTACTAACTAACTGTTAACAGCTAATTGAAACTTTAGCAGAGTATTGAAAGACCAGCCCTTAATCAACAATAACAGTACCTATCTGTTTTATATTGTAACTTAAGAATAGCAATCTATACACCTGTTACATAAAGCAAATCCGATCTATTTGGCAGTGGAAACATCCATTTGATACGTCATTTCTGACATATATTAAAACTGTCAATAAGTGCATTATGTTCTTGACTGATTGAGCTAAAAATTTGTAAAATAAGAGATAATATTGATCTTAACGACCATGCAAAATATGAGTTTAATCAGATTTATATGAGACTATTTGATAGGTCAAACGGTGGTGTGGCTACAGGCCATTTTAAATAAGCATACACATGTCAGTAAAATGTCTTTTACTCTTGAAGTTCATTAAAGATTAGTCAAAATACACTTAATGCTGGTGCCAATGACAATGCAAAATTTGGTGATGATCGGTCAACCGATTCCATTTTTATTGGCACACAGAGTTGACGTTTCTTTCATATTGCCAAGCCTAGTATACTACTAATTACTAATCAAGTTTCCGATGAAATTAATGGATCGATTTTGCTGGAAATCAATAGCCTTCTGCTACGGATTGTAATGCATCTTTTGTAAAAAAAAAATGGCCAGATCCATTACTTCGTTTAAAAGTTAATGCGAAATACACAGACAAACAAAAAAACAGAGATTCGAGCCATAAGTTTCAAGTGGAGACGCTCGCTCCGGTCTCTTGAAAATAGTATTCGATAAATCTGATCAAACTCATATTTTGCATGGTCATTGGTCGTTAAGACCAACATTACACATTTTTAGCCCAATCAGTCAGGAACATAATGCACTTATTGACAGTTTTAATAACTGTCAGAAATGATGTATCGAAATGAATGTGTTCCACTGCAACTGCAACTGTTGCAGTTTTCCACTGCAACTGAGTGTATAGATGGATATTCTTAAGTTTCAATAGAAAACAGGTACTTATACTTTTATGTTGACTATGTTTTCACTTTCAAGTTAACGCTGGCACCCCCCATATAATCCATTGGAACAACGTCTAATTCCACTTTAGTTGCTATTCCATTGGAATAGAATAATAAAGTATTTGTAAAGTATTTCTCGGTGTTTATTCTTTTATTTCAAAAATACGATTAAATATTTGGAAATGTCATTGACTTGGCTCCTTTTTTGATATCACTCCTTTTCGGTGTTGAATTTTTTTAAAGTAAAGAGACTTGGCTGCCTTTTTTACACGGAGTGTTTTTTTCTGGGTAGTTAATAACGGACAATTATTAATATTTAGTATTCAGTAATACTGCAACATGCATATTATATTCAGTATCTTGTATTCCATATATAATGTACCTAGTGGATGTATTATGACTATGATTAGAAACATGACGATATAACATGGTATAATGTTCACAACAATATTGTTCACGGTATAACATGGTATGACATAGCATCAAGTTGAGTATCAACAAATATTCTTTTTTAAATTTTCATTTTACTGATTAATAACTGACAATGTATATTTAGTATTAGTATTTAGTATTTAGTAATCGTTCAGCTATATATTACATTCCGTATAATAATGTCTCTGGTGAATTATATAAATCCATGTAAAATGTCCATGTGTTATCCATGTAAAATATGCCCCGACACAAGTCTTCGTGACTTATTGGGGTATATATCAAACAAATATGTAAACACTGTGTGAACACACTCTCTGTACCATTTTGTAAAATAAAAATAAATCAAATCAAATCAAACCGATTGATCTCACATTTTTACCACGTGTGCACTTTTGGCGTCTGATTTAACCTTCACCCCATGAATTGTTTGTGACGCCATTTTGAAACCGGAAGTGACGTCATATCTCAACAACGGCTGGACCAATTGGAACGAAAATAGCGCCAAACGGTTCGGACGGTCATCTATATGGATTATCAATAGCAACAGACTAAAATTTATGTTAACGAAACCGGAAATGACGTCATGAAATTTAATTCATCGATTGGCATTTCGGCAACAAATTTGATCCAATTATTTTGATATTTATGTAACGTATGTTCTTTTGATATCTCATTTGACTTGATATAAAACCAACCGGAAGCCGCCATTTTGAAACCAGAAATGACATCATATCTTAATAACGTCTAAATAGATTTGAACGAAACCAGCGCTAAACAATTTAGACGGTCAACTTTATGTATTATCATCATTAATATTTGCAGTTTCTTATACCGAAATTGGAAATGACGTCACACATTTTAAAAATCTCACAAATTTACATTTTGATGCAATAAATATACTATTTCAGACAGCTTATAATCAAATGTATAAAATAATATAAATATATTATTATAATATTATAATATAATAATAATATATATTTAAACTAGTTTTACTGTAAATTGTGGACTGCTTGGCTGCTCTACAGGCCTTGGAGCAGAAGCTTAAAGAAGGCAGGGATGAAAATGTAGTACATATTTCAAGTTTATGGAATAAAATGTCCCTAAAATTACAAAAACTTTTGAAAATAACTACAGATTAGACTGAAAATATGCAAAAAAAAATACCTAAAATGTTGGTACCAATGACCATGAGAAGTTTTAAGTTGGTCGGTCAATCGGTTCTAGTTTAAATTACAAAAATCACCTAAAAAATGGTTTCAAATTCGTTTTTTTTTTATGCGCCACCCTGTATACTTCACTATAAACTTCACTATAACTTACTATAGTATTGTTGAGCGAGCGTAGCAAGCGTCACCACGGTACTCTTATGGCACTTTCTCTGTGTGTTTTTTTTTTTTTTTTTTTTTTTGTGTTCACAGCCCAGGTCAAACGGCACAACCAATCGATCTGAAATTTTGCACATATACCAACGTAATCTATGCGGTCCCTGGGATCGTTTTTGAACGGGCTCATGTGATTGGTTCAAATTTAAAAAAAAAATATCTTTTGATTGGTTGTTCCGAGCAATTTGAAATTTTGACAAGTCATTACGACCAACATTGTACCCAATTATACAAAGTTTCAGCCAAATCCTCCCATTGGTTAAAATTTAAAAAAAAAAATCATATGATTTTTGAAATTTAAACTAGAACCGTATGACGGATCAACTCAAAACTTTGCATGGTCATTAAAACCAACATTATCTACATTTTTGACAATTTTCAGACTTATCAGTATTTAAATCCAAAAATTATTGACATTTTACGGACATTTTGCGTGTTGGCTGTCAAATTACTCAAAAATGTTGATCACAGCTACTTCGACTCTTTATATAGTTCCAAGGTAGTTAGAGCAGAAACTTTCAAACGTATGAAACTGATATGACCGTTCAACAGATCGTCTAATACTGTGTAAGTACACACACTTATATCACATGAGTGGTCCCAGGTAGGGATGGAGCGAACTTGGATTTTGATATCGACTATCGATATCATTTATATATCGATATATATCGATATATCGATACTTCGATATATCGATATATTGAAATATTGAAATATTGAAATATCGATATATCGATATATTGAAATATCGAAATATCGATATATTGAAATATCGAAATATCGATATATTGAAATATCGAAATATCGATATATTGCAATATTGAAGTATCGATATATCGATATATCGATACATTGAAATATCGAAATATCGAAATATTGATATGGAAATAATATTTAGATGTATAGGTATGGAAATATTGATATATCGTATGAATGTATTAAATTGCTCCTAAAACTGCTAGGAATTTCAAAAGAAAATGTAAAAAGAAATAACACAGCCGTTCCAAAATATAGGGGGATAAGAAAGAAAATGTGAATTATCTGAGAAATTGTCCATAAATCTTGTAAACGCTGCACTGCAAATATGAATTATTCTGCCATAGTAGGTATAAACTTCAATTAAGAACATAATTGTATCATGCGGTAAGGCTTCAATATCGATATTTCAATATATCGATAATTCAATATTTCGATATTTCAATATATCGATATTTCGATATTTCAATATTTCGATATTTCAATATATTGATATTTCAATATTTCAATATATCGATATATCGATATTTCGATATTTCAATATATCGATATTCAATATATCCAGGTATCGATATTTCGATATTTTTTTGATATCGATATATATCGATATATCGATATTTTCTCCATCCCTAGTCCCAGGTATATTTTTTTAAATAGATCCTATGATTTTTGAATATTAACAAGGAACATTCTAATCATAAAGGTTCAATCAATCAACCTAAAACTTTGCATGGTTATTGGGAGTTGGGACTAATACTTTAGGAATAATTGGAGATTTTTATACCTACAAATCTGACGAATTTCAAGAATTATTGGCTTTTAATGATATTTTCGATAGACATAATTTCGGTTCGAGGTGTTGCGCGTGTCCGTGCTCGCTCATCAACGCGTTACACAGAGCGTTTTCCTAGTTTACTACAAACTTCACTATAACTTACTGTTGTTTACTCTAAACATCACTATAAACTGGCCACATATTTGAGTGAATTTCTTCCTAATTCACTTTTATTGGCCTCTAAGTTTAATATGATTATTCAATTACATATTGTTGAGCGAGCGTAGCGAGCGTCACCACGGTACTCTTATGGCACTTTCTCTGTGTGTGTGTGTGTGTGTGTGTGTGTGTGTGTGTGTGTGTTTTTTTTGTGGTCACAGCCCAGGTCAAACCGCTCAAGCAATCGATCTGAAATTTTGCACACATACTAACGTAATCTATGCGGTCCCTGGGATCGTTTTTAAACGGGATCCCGTGATTGGTTCAAATTTTTAAAAAAAAATCTTTCGATTGGTTGTTTCGATCAATTTGAAATTTTGACAAGTCATTTCAACCAACATTTTACCCAATCATAAAAAGTTTCAGCCAAATCCTCCCATTGGTTCAATTTGAAACCATTTTTTTAGGTGATTTTTGTAATTTAAACTAGAACCGATTGACCGACCAACTTAAAACTTCTCATGGTCATTGGTACCAACATTTTAGGTATTTTTTCCAATTTTTAGTCTAATCTGTAGTTATTTTCAAAAGTTTTTGTAATTTTAGGGATATTTTATTCCATAATCTTGAAATATGTACTACATTTTCATCCCTGCTTTCTTTAAGCTTCTGCTCCAAGGCCTGTAGAGCAGCCAAGCAGTCCACAATTTACAGTAAAACTAGCGCATATCAAATCGGATGCAGTACGAAGGCCAAATCTTCCAATTGGTTTTAAGTTTAAATATTATCTTCTGATTGGTCGACAATCAAAATGTTTCGATTAAGTTCAACTTTTGCATGGTGATCAAGACCAATATAATCTAAAATTTTACACATGTTAAGCCCAATCAGTCAAGTATTAATTGTCATTTTACGAGTTTAGTATGGGTTGTCAAAAGCTGGAAAAAGTATGTAGGAAAGTCACGACACAATGGATCTGATATTCATCCAGAGTATTTATATGGAGATTGGAAAGTTGTAGAGAAAATCGTCTTGTGCCGTGTCGTTTATCGTGACTGGGTATGTTGCATGTTCTCTGCTCGCTCATTAACGCGTTACACTGAGCGTTTTCCTAGTAATTAACTTATGAGTGTGATAGTAGTACATTATGTTTATTCACTAGATTAAAATATTACTCAGAACACAAAATACATTCAAAAATATGTCTCAAATGTTATCTATAGATAGTATTTACCCTTGAATATATCCGAATGCCGATTGTTAGTTCCGATTGTACAGTCGCCTCGTTACATTGTGATAAAACCAGCCTTGCAAATCATCCCTCTCGATACAAATATCAATATTTTAGGCAACTTACACTATACGTCTGTGTACGACTGGTAGTCGCGATAGAGGGTAAGTGTTATCAGGACATAGAAGTGACTATAATCAATGTAATGATGGCTAAGATTTTATTACTTTTCCGCCAGGACATTTTAGATGTCCTCTTTTTAAAGTCTGAAGATTTGGATGTTTTTTTTCACTGAATGTTTTCGTGGGGCTCACTTCTCTTGCTATCTTATTTACACATTATACTAATTTTTGCACATTACGAATTAGCAGCTTATGCGTTTCAGATTTGGTTATTAAAGGGCCACACAACCTTCAGGTTTTAATGTATGGCTGTACCTAATTGCACTTTAAAACAATTTTTGGGCAAAATTAGCTGCAGATCCTGCATTCTAAAGTTTTAAAATATATTCCAACAATCAAGATGAAGTGCAGTCAAAGAGAGCTTGTCTGGAACTAAAACACCAACTCCATGCAGACTTCAGTATTTAAGTTTTATGTTAAACCATCATGTATGATTTTCACTATAATTATGTAAAAACTAAACAC
Source organism: Leuctra nigra (assembly GCA_934045905.1). Lineage (NCBI taxonomy): Eukaryota > Metazoa > Arthropoda > Insecta > Plecoptera > Leuctridae > Leuctra > Leuctra nigra. Next base: position 33,584,555 of record OW203767.1, on the reverse strand, counting down.
AACCAAATTCAGAATTATTATTCACAGACACAGACTCACTGTGTTATGAGATTCAGACTGATGATCTGTATCAAGACATGGCCAACGACATTTCGCTATTTGATACTTCCAATTTGCAGAAAGATCATTTCCTTTTTTCCAACACTAATAAAAAGGTGCTTGGAAAAATGAAAGACGAGTCGGACGGCAGAATTGTTAAGGAATTTGTAGGTTTAAAATGTACAGTCTCTTTAAGGGTTGGACAGTAGAAATAAAAGGTTGGTTAAGGTTTTAATAAAATCCTCTTTGAAAAGGTATCTAACCCATCCAAAATATAAGCTTTATTTCAAAAATGAGTACAGATTGAAAGATGATGTTAATGATAATTAATCAAATAATGTTTGCTTTTATTCATAGAAAAGCTTTCATCCACCGCTCGACAACAGGAGATATACTCTACTTGATGATTTTCACACCACACCTTAGCATGGTCATTTAAAATCGACACGGAAATGGTTATAATCTATGATATTTAGGGCCAGTCTTTCAATACTCTGCTAACTCTTCTACTGTTGATTAAGACTGCATTGTCATAGCAACAACCAACCAATTGAAAGACAGAGTTTTGTACTAACTAACTGTTAACAGCTAATTGAGTCTTTAGGGTCGGTCTTTCAATACACTGCTAACTTTTAAACTGTTGATTAGTACTGTATTGTCATGGCAACAACCAATGACATTCCTAGAATGACCACTAACCAACTGTTAAGAGCTAATTGAGACTTTAGCAGAGTATTGAAAGACCGGGCCTTAGTATAATATTGTTTTGCAATTTTAACATTGTAAATTAATGATAATCTTAATAAAACATAGCACGATTTATAACACTTTATAACAATGATGGAAACTGTAAATAACCTGTAAAAAGCGATTATATTCTGACTAAAAACAACATAAACATTACGGTGTTGAAAGTACAAAATATGAGTGTAAAACGAGATGAAGTCATCACACTAACGTACCATTGCATCTCCCTGAGCCCCTTGATGTCCGCATCACGCAACACACGAGAGTCGCATGGGTTGCATATGTCCCAGGTGCAGTAGGTTCATATGCCGAGCGGTAAATATGAATAATGATCCGCAATGGCGGCCGTGTAGATTCACTGTAGTCTAGCGAACAATTGTATACCTACCTACACATGTAAATATCAATATAATAATCAAAAAATATGGATAATACGACTGTAGATAAAAAATAAATAAATTTTGTTGAATTTGTATAATATTTTCTTCTATTAAAAATTGTGTATTTGACATAATTTATACTATTTGAATAATACAAAGAAGAAAGTCTTGCCATTGACAGGGCAGTGTTCACTTGAACGACGAAACGACAGAAATATTCTAACAGTGAACGACCTTTAGATGACGCCGTCGGAAAGTTCAAGTGTGACTTGGCCACGAATGTATGCATCTACTACATTTTTTTTTTTTTTTTTTACAATATTCTTTATTGGTTGTACACAAGGTAAACAGAAAATACACTAATAAAAAACATAAGTACAAGAAATAAAGAATTGTCGCTCACAATCACCGCAAAACTGGCATCAGGACGCCAGTTTAACTGCGGAGTTGACAAATAATAGGTTTTCCGACATGATTAAATATTTTACACTATATTACATATTATATTACAAGGAAGAATACACAAAGGGGAAAACAATGCACAGATATATTTCAAAGTGCGTGGGGGTACCGATCAATCAGTTGTGTAAATTTTTTCTAGTTTGTGGGCCAAATATTTTTTAAGTTCGTATTTCAAAATAATATATTTTTCAATGTTCCTTAAATAAATCGGGAGTTCGTTAAATAATGTTGGAATTATATATTGGAGTTGACGCTGTCCATGTTTATTATTATATCGCGGAATTTTGTAAACGCCTACACACCTAGCTCTAGTATGTGTAGCAGTTGTCTCTATTATTTTAAAGTTATTAGAAAAATAAAAATTTATCAGGAGTTTAAATTCAAAAAGTAATGTTATTGGCAACGTGCGACAAAAATTGAAAATATTATAATCATTTTTAATTATGTCTAACTTAATTGCAGGGATCATGTTCAATAAAATTCTTCTCTGCAGAGTGTATACCTGCTGGACATATGTTTGTGATGCGTTACCCCACGCAACTAGACCATAACCTATAATTGATTCAACCAAGGCAAAGTAAACTGAGTGCAAGATATGAAATGGCAAGATATATTTTACTTGCACAAATAAAAAATTTTCGATTAATAAATGTGAATGACTGTTGGTAATGTTCCGTAACAATCATTGCTTGTTATTATCATTGAAATGTGAGGTCACCTACTAGAGTGAGACAAGGAGATCGCTTAGACTCACTTCTGATGGTGCGATCTAACATTCAGTCAATCAGATTTATTGAACGATCATTTTTAGTTGTCTTAATAGGCCAAGCAACGAAGCATTTAACCCGGGACAAATTGCAAGATTTGTCTTTTTCATCAGACCTTATTCAGAAAAATTCGCTGATTACAACAAAAAAAAAGTTTTACGCAGAGATGTGAAGGGAAATTGCCCAAAATTAAGTGTAAAGTTCAAACTTTGAGAACATAAAATATTTTTTTTAAGAATCACAGGACACATTTTGATATTTTGTTTTCAATAAAAAGTATGTATTATATTAGGATACAATAGTCGAAAAAAAAATTGGATGATAATTTTAATAATTTTTGGATTTATTCAATTATTTAATAAAATGACGTCATTTAAATAATTAGTCGTAGTGACGTAACTAAAGGAGCTAGAATAAATGTTTTTACGGGAAAATGTTGGTAATAAAGCCTAATATTTTTGGTATGAATATGATCAAAAGTTCACTACGCATCTACTAATTGTTGTCAAACAAAATTTTAATCAAATTATATGAAAAATTAAACATCAATATAACGCAATTATTGGCATAACGGCGGAACTGTTTGATCAGAAAATGTTGTCACTTATAGAATGTTGGCGCCTGATAAAACCTAGCCCAAAGAGAGATTTGGGACGCCATTTTGAAACCGGAAGTTGCATCATCTAGAAAACGGCTGAACCGATAATAACGGAACTGGTGGCAATCGACTCCAATGGTCATATGACAGAACAGATCAATAGTAAAACCAGAAATTACCAATAACAAATACCGGAAATGACGTCACAAGTATTCAAAATTCTTCTAAAACCCCCTATTTAACAATAAGTACATTAAATAAATACATAAATGCATATCTTTATGAATTTAATTGTAAAAGTCGCTATTTATAATGATAAAATAATAAGTTTTAACATGCTTATATCATGGTAATAAAAATATTGGTACCTAGTTATAATGCTGTACCAACATAAAATTATGCCGGCATAAGGCTTAAAACCTTTTCTAATTCCAGACACAGAGTGGTTTCCATTTAATTAATTGGTATTTGATTTCATTCCAATACGTTTCCTTTTGCCTGGAAGTTATAGTTTCTAAGTATTCCTATTATTCACTTTTTCTGTTTGTATATCAACTGTGATTGTAAATCTATGTACACGTGTGAATAAAGATTTTATAAAAAAAACGTTTCCGAGCTATGGAATCACTTCCGGTTCTCAAAATGGCGACTGAAAACAATGCCACATAGATTTTTTTTAAATAAATTCATATATTACATTATAACAAGCCAGAATAATGTATTTATTGTTGAACAGGGGGTTTAGAAGAATTTTGAATACTTGTGACGTCATTTCCGGTATTTGTTATTGGTAATTTCTGGTTTTACTATTGATCTGTTCTGTCATATGACCGTTGGAGTCGATTGCCACCAGTTCCGTTATTTAGGTTCAGCCGTTTTCAAGATGATGCCACTTCCGGTTTCAAAATGGCGTCCCAAATCTCTCTCTGGGCTAGGTTTTATCAGGCACCAAAATTCTATAAGGGATAACATTTCCTGATCAAACAGTTCCGCCGTTATGCCAGTAATTGCGTTATATTGATGTTTAATTTTTCATTTAATTTGATTAAAATTTTGTTTGACAACAATTAGTAGATGCGTGGTGAACTTTTGATCATATTCATACCAAAAATATTAGGCTTTATTACCAACATTTTCCCGTAAAAACATTTATTCTAGCTCCTTTAGTTACGTCACTACGACTAATTATTTAAATGACGTCATTTTATGAAATCATTGAATAAATCCAAAGATAATTAATATTATCACCCAATTTTTTTTCGAGTATCGTATCCTAATATAATACATACTTTTTATTGAAAACAAATATCAAAATGTGTTCTGTGATTCTAAAAAAAAATATTTTATGTTCTCAAAATTTGAACTTTACACGTAATTTTGGACAATTTCCCTTCACATCTCTGCGTAAAACTTTTTTTTGTTGTAATCAGCGATTTTTTCTGAATAAGGTCTGATGAAAAAGACAAATCTTGCAATTTGTCCCGGGTTCGGCCTGTTTTTAGCCTTCGTTGCTTGGCCTATAAGTGTAACCTTTTCCCCTCCATTCGGTATAAAATATTATTGTTCAATTAATTGATAGTTAGACTTTTTCATTATTCAATCTTCAATGGGGAAGTAAAGTGAAGTTTAGATTTTAGAATAATAAATATTTTATGAAAGTTGAGATGTTGTTGAAGACAGATGTGGTATTATTTTTGTTGTGTGATGAATAGTTTTCAAGGAACGAATTTACAAAGTTTGATAGATTGTTGCTGTCCATGAAACACAACATGACGTCACACGCCGAGACGGGCCGTATAGATAATGTTAGCCAGAGCCGGTTCTTGCATCCCGTAACACAGGGAACACGGCGTGTGACGTACAGCTTGTTTTTGCAGAGGAGTGAAATGTCGAGAACTAATAAATTAATTATGCGAAATATATGAATTAAAAAAAATTAATATAATTTCACATTGCTCTTTGAGGCTATTCTGTATATAAACAAAATAAAATCTCAACATTCACCAATTCCCCATTGTAAAACAATAAAACATGTTATACAATTTTCTATAATTTGATTGGTATTCTGTGTATTTTGCAATTTTCCTTTGCTGCAAACAGAAATAAAATAAAATAAAATAAAATAAAATATATGCACCATAAAATCCATCAGTTTAGACCAACAATTAATAAATATCTTGATATTTAAGTAATCGATTAACATTAAAATTAATTTTGTGTAGCTGTATTGATGATATATATCCAGACCCCCAGAGGATTTTGTCCTTTTTTACCAGCCCCTAACTATTACATGTTATACGTCGCACTGTTCTGCAGCTTGGCTAATGGCGACGGACGGATGCTTTTGATTATGATTGGGAGATGAAGGATGAAGGACTCTCGACTGAGGGAAAATACTCAGTCAGTAAGTAATTTTTTAGTATTTCTCGGTAGTTTACTTTCTTATTTTAAGGTCCTACGATTAAATATTTGGAAAATTTCACTGACTTGGCTCCATTTTTTATATCACCCTTTTCAGTGCTGATTTTCTTTCATTTCCTCTATTTTATTTTTAGTTACGGATACTTGGTTTTTACATCGAGCGTTTTTCTGGGATTGATGCTTAGGTACACTATACTAGTACCTAATCCAAAAAGGTATTGTACACTCAACAGAAGATAAAACGGTAGGTAGGTATTTGCAGTTATCGGATTGTCTGAAGATTATTTGATTGCACCTTCAGAAGTAACCTATGCTCAGGTCATTGAATTCATTGAATAATTCATTCATTGAACTCATTTCATTGAATTACAGAAATTAATTGTCAAAGTTTTTTTCTTTCTTTCTTTGTGTTCATAGAGTAGAACATGTTGTTCCAGGTTCAAGTAAACAGATCAATGTCTATTCGAACAAATAAGCGATACGTGATGGAGCCACTTCTGGCAGGGAACTTTTTAGATGCACTTTTTTATTTTGAAGTTCGTGTTTCCATAGGGCTTTGAAAAAGGAGAAACAATTGAAATTTCAATTTAGTTACAAGTTTACTTTTTCAGCCATAACAAACAACTAAAGCAAATTTAATATCATTTATTTACATAAATATCCCCGTGATATCCTCCATTGTCCCCCTTATGGCTAGTACCAAAGAATCCACCAGAGGTCATGTTCCTTGTTTTCTCGAATAAATAAATCAAGAAGTTACTCCAACTTTAGCGGTGATTGTTCGTGGGCCTGCTAATAATAAAGTTGTAATTCAATTATGGACTTTAGACTAGGTATTTGAAGAATACTGCTTTTTTATAGATAGGTAGAAACAGTTTAAGATTAGCTCCTTTTTAAACATTGATGATGTTAACAATTCCTGGATTTCGCCTTCTGCAACATATTGATTGTATTTAAGATTAGCTCAAATATACCAGCTATGGAATGATGTGAAAACATAGATAAATCAACTTTACACTTTTTGGAAGAAAAGAAAACTGTTAAATATATTGGGATACTAACTTTGGACAATGGACTAAGCTATGTATAACATTTGAATCAACATTTAAATAATGTAATATAAATAAAGGGCAATTATCTACTTAGTTTTGGTTTAAGCTATGGAAAAGATTAACGATTAAATACAATATATTATACCTACGTATCGCTAGAAATAAAATTTATAGTATAAAATAACTAACTTAACCTAATTTAGGTAAACTAAAGTAGGATTTACCCTGAGATTAGGGCTGATATTACATGACTACTTAATTTGGAAGATAAGGGTTTCAAAAAGTCTTGCTTAGATCTGATTAGAAGTTAAACATTTTAGTACATAATATCATCTAAATAAAACCGAAGGAAATTAGAAGTGTTGACTGTTTAGTTTAATGGGGCAATTTTGAAACCAGTGTTTTACTACATTTTTAGATAGTTTTGGAAGTACCACCGGAAATTAACAACTTCTGTCCTAGGAATGTATTATGTCGCTTTGTTAAACCCTTGGCTACTCGATCTATTGCATAGTTATGACTACTCGTAAATCGCGGCTCTCTAGGTTTGATTGGTTTTACTGTATGAATGTATACGCTATGTGCAGAAGCATTTGATTACGGAGTAAACGTAGAGTTTGCGCAGCTGCGGTATTCCGTTTTGAAGGTACACAGATCAGTTGGGATTCTACGGTGCACGTTCATCATGATCTTAGTTATGGAATTGAGTATAGTATTTAGATGCCTGAGTGAAGAGTCGTAGGTCCCTCCCCATGCGATACCGTATTGCATGACTGACTATAATTGCAATGTAAACTTTTTTCATATAAGTAGGCAAAGTTTCTTAGATTGTAGAACAGATATATGGAGAACCGTAGCTTTTTTACTATTGAATCAACATGCCTTTTCCAGTTAAAGTTTTGATCGATAAGAAGGTTCAAAGATGTAGTTGACTTTGATAGAGGTAGCAGTTACAAGTAATTGAATTAGTATCGAGACAGCCAACATTTTGCGATTTTTTGCGATTTTTATGACAACAATAAGTTTTGTACCTCCGAGGTAAAAGGCCGGAAGTAAATTTTCACTATTTTGCGTTGAACACATTTGGAAATAATATGTAATTAAGCTATAAGACTATATAGCTATGAACCATGACTGCGATGTCAACACATACAGTTATATTGAAGTTCTCTTTCACAATGTCACCATTACAAGTGTGAATGGATGATCACTTGCTTGTAAGCTCATCTAAAGAATCATGACGGACATTCGGCCTTCTACCTCTGAGGTACAAGGTTGTGCACAGCCTCATGCTCCACAGAAGTTGCGTCCGCAAGTAGATATTTGCGGATGTCAGTCCTCAACACCACAAGACCGTGTGCTAATATCTAATGGACGGAATCCAGTAGACTCTCGACACTTGTAGAGATAAATCTGGACATTGTTTCGAGCATGAGGCTGTTAGCGAGTAAGTGTTGCGTCATCCTGCGCGGTGGGGATTGCGCCTGGTGTCCACCGGCTTCCGGTCGTACCGGAAACGCGGTATGAAGACCAGCGAAGCCGCAGTCTCCATGATCTCCTCTTCGGGCACGACGACCTCCACAGAGCCGTCCTGCTTCACGATCACCTCCGCGACATCTCGGTCCTCGAGCTCCTGGCGCGTGATGACGACGACCTCGTGGATGTGGGAGGCGGTGACGTCGGAGGCGTCACGACGCTCGGAGGCGGTCAAGAAAGCCGCAAGCAACAAGAGCAGAGTCACCTTCTGAATCAGAACAATATGTTGAAGACAAAATCACACCCGTTTTACATTCTTAGTTCTATAGAGTCCTTTCTTTTGGCATTTATTTACACCAAACCTATTTGAGAAACAAAACAACTAGGTACTCGGCCAAACAAAACTTGAACGTTGACCAAATTTGAATGACTGCTGGTCATGTCCCATAACCAATCAAAGCTTGTTATTATCATTGAAATGTGAGGTCACCTACTAGAGTGAGACAATGAGATCGCTTTGACTGACTTCTGATGGTGCGATCTTACATTTATCAGCCTATCAGATTTATTGAACGTTCAAGTTTTGTTTGGACAAGTGTACCTATGGTGCTCTCCGTACTTCATTGATAGTTTGCGCTAAACACTCTTATTAATCAATATATTCAAATAAAACTTTACTTTGGAACATTGATGAAGTACAATTAACAACAGATATTATCACTATATTTAAAATATACCGCCAAATAGTGCCCGTTCTGGCAAGATGGCTATTGGAAACTGTATAGCTGCACTTTTTTATTTTGACAGTTCGTGTTCCCAAGTGCAGTGAAAAAGGAGAAACAATTGAAATTCAAATGTAGGTACAAGTTTACCTTTTGAGCCATTTAAATGTGTCCCTCACATCCGCCCTGATCCGCGACTTTAGAACTAGTAGGTACCACAGAAGTTAGAACCCACTAGAGTGCATGAGTCGTGTTACTCATTTTCTCGAATAGTTCGCTAAAGTTTAATTCCATCAATTCAGCAGATATTGAGATATGACATAATCCCCGGTTTCAAAATAGTCGCACACAAAGTCATGGTCACATTAGACGCCAAAAGTGCACACGTGGTGAAATTTTGAGATCCGTAAGTTCAGCCGTTTAGGCTGTGTCCTGTATACCAGATTTTTTTCTCAATACTAATACCTCCCGAAAACACTGTTTTCATGGCCCTCTAGCTCCATAATGGTAAGCTTGCATGGTAGCGTGTGCCAATTATCTTCTAATTAAATTGTGTCTAAAAAATGTGATATTTCCCATTTTCAAGATCCAGTAGGCCGAAAATTTTGGATGTCTCATGTAAAAGTGTTCGGAGCTCCAGCCTTTTTATATTACTGTATAGGCATTCGTGTGAGCCTGCCTGTGTTACTCTAGAGACCGACTTGGCTGGCGTGGGGCATCCGCTCCACTAGAATACGCCATTGCTCAGGACAGTTATTGTGGTCCAGCATTCAAGCCTCCGGGAATTGTTTTGTACTTACTAATGTGACGTCCATCGCCGTCTTGAGGAACGTTCTCTTCCAAGTCTCAACTTGTTGATACAAATGCTGGATTAGTTCTGAATATTTTGTCCAAGCGACAGCTTATATTTACACGCTACGTATTCGAGTCAATAGATTTAGTTCCAAGCATGAAGGAATTAGCGAGTTCAGCTGCTGAATCAATCGTGCATATGAAATACGATCTTAGCGCTCGGCCGTGGATCCATGAGTCGAGATTGAAAACATATTTCTTAGGGCGCCAACGGTCGGTTGGAGCGGTTTTAGAGGGTAAAAATAAATTGCCATTTTGGCAAACGGTTATGAATAACGATAAATTAAGACTTAGGTGACATGTATTGAACCTATCTACATTTTCATCGCTTACTGTCATAACTTTGCTCCTACTATGTGGTCAGCATTTTGTCGGGCACGAAAACGCTCCTTCGCTCGCTCTTCAAATCACGATTATAATTTGAATTCGTTTCGTAAACCCGTTTCGTCTCAATTCGTTCCCAAGCAAGTGTCTGCATCAACAGGATCGATCTCATTGGCTGCATCTAAATGACGGCACCTGGACAACACGAAACAAATCAACCATTTACAATTACTAATACAATAAATAAATAAATAAAATATGTAAAATTACAATGTCTAAAAACTCAAAATATCAATAAAATGTTTAAAAAAATCGAAAAAGTCAAGAAGAAAAGTAATAAAATAATAAAATCAGAAATATTTAACAAATCGAAAAAGCCAAAAAGTCTTTGGAAATTCAAAAAGTGAAATAAAAAGTAAGATATAAAGTCTTTAAAAAATCACACAAAAATAAAGTTAATAAAAAAATGTTTAATAAAAATTTAATAAATGTAATATAACAATTTAAAAAAAAATCGTATACGTCGTATAAAATCGTAACTCCTCGCCGCAAACAGTTCACTGATAACGCGCCTTTGCATTGAAGTCGATCACGAATCATTATCACAACAAATATTTTCCACAAGGCTTCGAAGGCGTAATTGGTTGGATAATGTTGGTGATAAATGACTCATTAACGCCTCCATGTTGATTCTCCTTGTTAATCAGACTATTTAGACTATGACGTCATTTCTACTTCGAGGATTTCAAGCTCAAGCGAAATTCAATTGCTAGAACAATTGATAGAATTTGAGACGAAACGGGTGGATGAAATGTTTTGAATTTTTCATCATGGTTCAAATGTCATTAACTTGGCTCCTTTCTTAACCCGCCGGTAGTCACCTGTCATTTTGTATCGCGAGTAGTCACCTGGGGTCTGACAGACTGACAGATTTATTTTTATTGTCATTGTTGATGTATTAATCTAATACCTGACCACAAATATTGCAATATTAATTTTGATTTATATTATTTTTATTGATTTTAATGAAAAACGGGAAAAATACAAAATTTTAGGGGATCCTTGCTATTATTTAAAATAAATATATTTAAATCGGTTAATTTAGGCATATTATATTTTTATTTGTGTACTTTAAGAAGTATAAATTAACAGAAAATATAGATTTTTTTTTGATAATTGTGTAAAAATAGTGACGGGAGTAGTCACCTGGAGGCCAAGTCTTGAAACTTACGCTTTCAGGACGCAAACGCTTTCGGACGTCATAAAGTCCCATTTACTGTAAGAATGACGACCTTGAAATCTACCTTTAACTGTTTAGCTTAATTTTGAATAAGGTTTTATGACTGTATAATATATGTAATAATAAGTATAATGTTAATAAATTGTTTACAGTAGATTGCTGGATGACAATTAAATAAGTGGCTTGACTTTATGTTTCAATGTCGATCACTCTTACAGTAAATGGGACTTTATGACGTCCGAGAGCGTTTGCGTCCTGAAAGCGTAAGTTTCAAGACTTGGCCTCCTGGACCTCATTCACGTACATGGGGTAAGCTAGGGTAGCTAGGGTTATGGCGGGGTAAAGTGGGTAGGCAGTGGTATCGGTATTCACGAAGAAGTTTCATGTCTTACCCCGGAGTAGAGTCTACCCCTACGTCGAAGCAGCAGAGGTAAGCCGTGGTTACTTATTGGCGGCCATTTTTGAACTTGACATGACTGCCAAAACAACTTTTTGAAGTAATTCCTTTGCGTCGTCATCTGATCAGCTGTGTTGTGTGTTTATTGTGTCTACTTTGTCTTTTACTTACATTTACTATGTTATCCTGTTTATTTAATCATTCCACAAAGTATCGGATAGTAGTATTGGTTCTTGTTAGTCAATCCATGGACCAAATAACCTCCAAAGATTTTCTTAAACACTAGATATAAGTAATAAACACGTATTTTTATGTTGCAAAGTTAAATTAGCACTGAAATCACCATTCGAAACTTTTGATTTTGTCAAAATGTTCTTGAACAAACACATACCCATAAAAAAACACTCCGTGTAAAAATACCAGCCAAGTATCTTCAACTATAAAAAAATAGAAGAAATCTAAAAATTCAGCACTGAAAAGTAGTGATATCAAAAAATGAGCCAAGTCAAAACTTAATTTTAAAAACAAAAATATACTTGGCGCATCGTGTATATAAATAGTATAGAAGCATATGCCAAAAATCAAATGTACCTAAATATATATAATAAACATATAATTCCCTTAAAAACGATGCGCCAAGTATATTTTGGTTTTTAAAATGAAGCTTTGACTTGGCTCATTTTTTGATATCACTACTTTTCAGTGCTGAATTTTTAGATTTCTTCTATTTTTTATAGTTGAAGAGACTTGGCTGGTATTTTTACACGGAGTGTTTTTTTATGGGGATATCACTTATTTTTTTAGTTTATTTACACAACTTGTAACACACATCGGAGCAACAATGACTAAATACTTTTAAAAAATACGCCATTTCCGAATTGGTTAATACGAAAAATTGTGTTTGGTGCTCAATATACCTAAGCTTAAAGTGATATTCCATGAAGAATTGCGAAAGCTTCGTTCCAATCAGTCCAGCCGTTTTCGAGATATGGTATCACTTCCGGTTTTCAAAATTGCGACTGAAATAACTGCCACCTAGAATTTATTTCTATAAATGTTATGTATCATTATAAGCCTTCTGAATATGTAGTTATTGTAGTAAGAGGTCATTAAAATCTAGTTCTTCATTTTCATGACGTCATTTCCGGTTTCTGTAATAGTACATCTCTACTTTAACTATTGATATTCCATATAGACGACCGTCTGAATCATTTAGCGCTAGTTTCATTCCGATCGGTTTTGCCCTTTTTGAGATATGACGTCACTTCCGGTTTCAAAATGGCGACTACCGGTTGGTTTTATAAAAAGGCACCTCAGACGCCAAAAGTGCACATGTGGTAAAAATTTCAGATCGATCGGCTAAGCCGTTTAGGTTGTGGCGGTGATTGCGGTATTTCCTGACCCTCTGAATCATCATCTAAAGAAGATGAAAGTGATGTAATTTCACTGTTTTCACGGCCCTCTAGCTCGCAAATGGTATAGCCTATTGTTCCCAAATTTGGTATATGTGGTGGGGTGGGCCATAGCTCAAAATTAAGATATTTCACAACAATGTGAGATTTTCCAATTTTATGATCCAGTAGGCCGAAAATGCCATGTTGTTGCTTACAGTAAAAGTAGTTGGTCTGCTCCTCATTTTATTAGGCATTTACGGTAGTTGAGTGAGTGTGAGTGTACAGTACGACTTGGCTGGGTGGAGCGACCGCTCCACTAGATGTTCAGTTTTTGTATAGTTTATCGTTTGGGATTGAACTGTCACTATTTTAAATAAAGACAAATGCACGCGCGCGGAAAATAATATTCGAATCTGATTGGTGAAAAAAAGCACGGCCTACTTAAAACTACGTTCTATTTTCACTACACAAATTTCAAGTAGGCAGTGACTTACCACCAAGATACCACTGCTTCGTGAATACGAATTTGTCATTCGCTACCCCGAGGGGGTAAGCCAGGGGTAAGCTACCCCAGGGTAAGCAAGTGTAAGGAAAATGTACGTGAATGAGGGCCCTGGGGTCTGACAGGTCCACCAAAACTTAGAAGCCCTGCTGTTTGTCACACGATTTTTTTTTAGACGTGCAACATTGTCTATCGGTGAGTTCAGTGTCTAACTTGAAGGTTCTGAGAAGGAATAAAGCCTAGTGCAGCTATCCTTAAAGAAACAGGAGAAATGGCAAGGATCTGACAGACCCCAGGTGACTACTCGCGGGTTTATATCACTTCTTTACACAGCTAATATTTTTATTTCCTCTATTTTTGTTGAATATAGGTTTTGCTGGTATTTTTTTTAACAAAAAATTAACTATGTGAACATTTTTGAAGTGTGTCTATTTCTTTCCTGATAGTACAGTAACAAGACGGAAAATTGAATTATTATGTTGGCAACACTGATAAGATTCGACATTAAGTGTTTAGCATCCTATCCATATCCAAATGTGAATGCAAAACAAATGGGAAGAAAGGTCAATTTAATTTGAATTTCAAGCTGCAAGCCATGATTTCAAGAAAATAGACCTAAATTAAACAAAAATTAACAAAATTTTACTATTTTAGTGATGATTTTACGCATTTGGGACCGTGCATTTTTTAAAGAAAAATCGTAAGCCATGGATGAATTGAAATGGATTTTGACAAAATATGCCAGGGCGCCGGCCTGGCCCCACTGCATCTCTGATCGAGCCCCTTTAGATGCAGTGTATTTATTTGAAGTGTCAAAAACGTCAAATTATTTTTAAAATATCTGCAAAAATGATTTATTATTTTCGACTTTAAACTTTGCGTTTGAGGTATCACCCTTAGTGACCCAGGTATTGTTATACCCTCTTACTGCATAACTACATAATCAGAAGGCTTATAAGTTATAATGATACATAACATTTATAGAAATACATTCTAGGTAGCCGTAATTTCAGCCGCCATTTTGAAAACCGGAAGTGATGCCATATCTCGAAAACGGCTTAACCTATGTATGTATGTATGTATGTATGTATGTATGTTTATTTTTCTACAATTTGTTACATTGAACAGGTGGTAGAGGTCTTAATACTAAATATTTTCTAGAATCTAAGTCAAATTAAAATACAACTAAAACAATCTTATAGGTTAAAGTAATTTATATAAATTAATAAAAATAAATACTTATATAAATATAAATATAACTATAACTATTACTGTTAATATTAATGCTAGATCGCTTTTAACTGTTAATTCGCCGACTTAATAGGTACTCTTAATACTCTTAATAATCTTTATACTCAATAATACTTAATACTTAATACTTAATACTCTTAATACTCTTAATACTCTTAATACTTAATATTCTTATCAATAATTTTAACATTCAATAATTCTGACATCTAAACTAAGCTTTTCAACTCGGCCAAGTCGGCTGGAAATTCCCGGAGATCCATCGAGTTCCATTCTCTAATGGTTCGGTTCACGAACGAATGCCTACCACCCTCAGTACGCGACCTTCTCTCCTTGATTTTCATATTATATAATTTAGGCACATTTAATTTCTGTCATATACTCCTATACTATTTATATACACGATGCGCCAAGTATATTTTGGTTTTTAAAATGAAGTTTTGACTTGGCCCATTTCTGATATCACTACTTTTCAGTGCTGAATTTTTAGATTTCTTCTATTTTTTTTATAGTTGAAGAGACTTGGCTGGTATTTTTACACGGAGTGTTTTTTATGGGGATGAATAATTACATGAAATAAAAATGCATGAACATTTTCACGTTCCAACTAAATCATGGTAATACCCAACAATATCAGCTGTCTATTCTTCTAGATTGAGCGGTCGCTCTACTCAGCCAAGTCGTACACCGAACTCTTATAAAAATACCTAGGAGCGCGAGAATTTTTTTAGCACAGAGATTTTTCTTATGGGACTTTTAACAGCCAATCAGAGAGCAGGATAAGGGGCGTGACGTTAGAACTTCTTCAATCGCCATGCAAATAAATATGACTTTGACAGCTGACCATCCGCGCCAATCTGTCAAAACTCAAAATGTCTGTGAAGTGTGAGTGAATGAGGATGAATGTATTCTGCCCAACTCTTGTGTTCGCGAGATGGAAATGTAGTGATGGCAATTTTCTGAAGAAAATTTTCAATGCGTTGAAAATTTTTTAAATTACTTTTTTTATAGCTTGATTGCACACAATTGTTAATAATATATCTGAAAAAAAGCGTAAAATCAAAATCAAAATGAAAGCCAAATATAAGCCCAAATCTCAGTTTTTCTTCATTGTAATTTTGGCCAGACTGTAATTTCTACATAGGCAGGAAATTTGAATGCTTACATTTACCACTCAGACAACAACACGCATCATAATAGAGTTCAGTATACATCCCAAGTATGCAAAATTTTCTGAAAATTTTCAAATGAAAATTTTCAATGGGCCATCACTATGGAAATGGAATCTGATAAGAATTCCCATAATTGTGAATATCTTAAGGAGCGATAGTTGATGTCAGTGTTAAAATTGTTGGTAGGTCGACCTACCTAACCTCACACATTACTTTACCAGAGTGTACTAGTCTGAAATAGTAGGTAGGTTATTAAAATACGACAAAGATAGTTTGTTCAATGCATTCACTTTTAAATTGTGTATTAACTACGAACTTAAAGGTATCCTTGATCTGAAATATTACCCTACCTGACTCATGAACAACTGTTTTGTAATGCCCGAAAATAGGATTTTTCATTCACGAAAACAAGTGGCGAAGTGACGTCATAACATCTGACGTCACGCCCCCTAGTCCTGCTCTCTAGTTGGCTGTTAAAAGTCCCATAGGAAAAATCTCTGTGCTAAAAAAATGAGAAACCTGCCCCCCCCCCCCCCCCCCCCCCGTCCGTGGCAGAAATCCTACGGAGGCCCATGGATTACACTATATCAGTCAATTCTCAAACATCTTCTTACAATATTTGTATTGGATATGCCGATAAACCGGCATATCTTCGGTCTAAGCTCGAAAGAAGAGGTGATGCACACTCGGTCAAAATCAGACACAGAGGGCGACTGAGCATTCGAGCCCATCGACGTACTAAGTTCAAATCGTCATTCGCATACACGGCCGCTGCGTCCTACAACGAAGTCCCGGAGAAGTTGTACCTTTGAATATATAATCCTTACGGGCAGGATTATATATTCAAAGGTTGTACACCGTACGTCCAGCCACATTCAAGAGATGTCTCAAGACACTATAGCCTTGCAGAAATCTTAGCTCTAGATCTACCTCAAAACCACTCAAAATCATTCTCATTCTTGTTGTTATCACTACATAACCCATTCCCATTTAATTCTTTGTCACATAGCTATATTTTATCTAAATACATTATATATTATACAATTATTCCTATTATTAAATATAATTATAGTTAATTATATATTTACATCATTCTAATATGGTTGTATGGACGATCATTATGTACTTATTGTATACAAATAATGAATGCCGCCTATTTTGTATTTTTCGCAAAATAAAGATAATTTGAATTTGATTTATGTTTTAATATCACACTTGTAGAATCCTGGTCTTCATTTATTTGTTGATAATAAATAAAAGGAAAGAAATATTAAGTTCACTCAAAATAAAACAAATTTTAAATATAAAGCGGGAACTATAAAATAAATTCCGATCCTCAGTGTCAAGTCGCAAGTTTTGAGTTGATACGACGACGTTTTTCAAACAAATCTCCATTGAGGACAAAAAAAATCATGAATTCTCAAAAAGGTTGTGAAATTTTAAGTTGGTTCAAAGTACAAATGATATTTCTCAAATCTTAACAAAAGGGTATTTTGAAAAACCATCTGCTTTAATACAATGTTGTTTTTTTACTTTATTTGATAGGTACAGATTTTGGACAAAGAAAGATTGTTATTATTTATTACCTACATAATATTTCTTATTAATATTATTATTATTTGTACTGCAAAGTAAAAATGTCCACATTTAGTTAAATCAGAACGGAACAATGCTATGAAGTATGACCTCGACAAATCTTTGTAATTTTAAATACGATCCGTTTAGGAATAATGTTATGTACACTCGGCCAAACAAAAATTGAACGTTGACCAAATTTAAATGACTGCTGGTCATGTCCCATAACCAATCAAAGCTTGATATTATCATTGAAATGTGAGGTCACCTACTAAAGTAAGACAATGAGATCGCTAGACTGACTTCTGATGGTGCGATCTTACATTTATCAGCCTATCAGATTTATTGAACGTTCAATTTTTGTTTGGCCAAGTGTACATAGATTAGGATTTAGAAGGAGCATTGCAAGGGACAAAAGCAACAAATGATCAGGGTATCAAAATACAATACAAGTAAATTTACTATACATAATTTAATTATTATAATAATCTTATTCATATAAATACATATCTACATTATTGGAGTAAACAATCAAAACATATTGGAAAATATTTTGAGAATTACCAAAATAGATAATTCAAATTTAAAACTAAACAAAAAATATAATTTGCGTTCACAACAAAACCGTTCAACAATGTACGAGAGCTAACGTTCGATCAATGCAGAGCTTTATAAAATACCTGTTGAGGAATTACATGCTAATAACTTCTTTCTGTTGTCGAGAAAGAAACATTGAAATTGTAGTACTACTGATTTGTATGGAAATAAATCCACATTGTTGTATGACAGTTGTTGAAATATGTGAATATTCATGGTATTTGAACACACTAAGAGGGACAAATAAATTCAATTTAAATTTAATACCTTTACAGAGCCAAGATAAATTATTTTAGAATTCCAATTTTTAGAGTAAATCATATTTTATTGCAATGTAAATTCCAATCAAATTCAATATGGCATATTGCACAGAGAGTACAGTTTACTGCAATTTCTTGACGAGTACAAAAGTCAAGAAACGTTGAAATGATCGGATATTTCCACTCAAAAGCCGACTGCATATCAATAAGGTGCCAGTACTGTGTCATTTGCCCAGTAATGGGTTAGTCTTTAAAACTACCTCAATCCAGTTCAAATAATGTTGAGGGACCGACAATTATTACGTTGACATGTTTCCAAATATATATTTTTATATAACCAATATGCACTGTACTCTTCTAACAATTCGATTACATATATTAAACTCATAATATCCTCCTGTAACTTTCATCTCTCACTAAGAAATTAAATTTAAATTAATTGCCTTCAAAAAATGAACAAAACTTGATTGAGGTGTACGAAAATATTTCTATTTTGGTTTACCTATAACTTTTAAAATGCATGCGTTCGTATTGTTCTTAAATTTTTTCCTTACAATATTACGTTGTATTGCATTGATTATATTTTATTGTTTTAAGCTCCTTAGGGGCTGTGCATAAAGGATGTCACGCTAAAAATGTTTTTTTTGACCTTGTCACATTGTGTCACACTTTTCCAAACCCTCCCCCCTAAAAGGACGTCACAAAACCATTTAGGTAACCCCAATTAAATTCAATTAGTCAGACAGCGAAATTTATCAATTTAGAATCCATTTTAGCGAAATTTGAGGTCCCGACATTTCAACTGTTCAGTTTAAAATTCTTTAAATTGTCTATATCAAAAAGTGATATCCCAAAGGCTCCAGCCCCCCCCCCCCCCCCCCACCCATGTCACATATTGGTGCATTCTAGGGATGGGCGATTCAAGCAAAATAATCGATTCACCGATTAAATCGATCTGAAAATTTCGATTCGATTTAATCGATAATCGGATGAAAAAATCGATTAATCGAATCGAAAAACAAAGCCTACTTTTCCCTATGCAAAAGGCATGGGTTTGACGCTGCGCGGGAGCAAAACAGTGACCTTGAGCTCAGATTGATCGTTTTATTAGTTTTATGTTGGGCTGTTTACATATCGCCAGCCAAAAATAGATTTTTGGTAAAATCGAATCAAAATTTGGTGAAAAAAACCTTCTTGTCGGCAAATTTGGCGTGTATTTTATCACATTTACGTACATTTTACTCATAATGACGCCATCTTGAAAATCGTCCTGGAATAATCGATCCACCGATTAATCGAAATGCAGAAAATCGATCAAAAAATCGATTAAATCGAAAGCAAAAAATCGATTTTGAAGAAAATCGATTCGAATCGCCCACCCCTAGTGCATTCCCCTCCCCCCCTGAAGCGTGACCTCCTTTATGCACAGCTCCTTACAATTTGTTACAATATGTTTAATAGGTAACACAGCCATAAGTTAACTCAATTTATCTCAGAAACTAGACAAGATAAGTGTTTTACTTTTATATAGTGATTGTGATTATCAATAAGAAAGTACACAAAAAGCTTTGAAGAACTATGACCATGAACTAATGGTTTTTATTTGACTTGAAATAAATTGAGACAGTTTTAAAGTCTTCTGAACTGGCACTTTTGATTTATGTACATTCTGAACTTAAGCAAGATGCACTACAATGCCAAGTATTATTACAACTTAATCTACACATATCCACGATGGAATAGTTTACCATTTACACTTCGTCTAACCTACAAAAATATCTGCAGGCAAGCGAGGGGTTTCATTGTCATTGTCATTGTTTGTGGACAGTTAAGTTCCTTCACTTTTGGGTTAATTCAGAACCACTTTTGATCAGGCCAAGCTTAACATTTAGCACACTTTAAATATAAATATTGTGACCTTTATTCCCTGTTCACACTGAGGATTCAAGCAAGAAACAAATCTCAATCGTAATGGAAAATGTGGGTGAACACAAATCACAATTCAATTGAACTCGATCATGAACCAAAATCGATTGAGTCATTAGAACGCGATGAAATCTGAATCATGATCGAAGTCAAGGTCAACTTCTTGCCAACATTTTGGTTTTGATTGTACATACCTGAACTGGATCATGATCAAGTGTAAACAGGGCAAACAATGAATTAATCATCTTTACTGTTTAATACTTGTTTACGCAAATGATGTTCAAGAGAAAGACAAAATACAGTTTTTGTATTGGCTTGGCAAACAAACACACACAAAAATTAACAATGTCCTTGAATTATTTATTACGTTATTACTTATTTACCTGTGTTTACCTAAAATTATGTGAATTTACAGTTTTTGTTAACTACCATTTTTTAGCTATACTCACACGGACTAGATTAGAATGTTAGTGAGGCGCGAAATCAGGGTCTTTAAAAATGTGATCTCATACCTACTAAAGATTGAGAATCTCTAGAAAATCAATTTTTAATACATATACCTAATTGATATTAGTGCCAATAACAGTTAGCAATCATATACATTAAGGGCATGTGTAATTTGAAAAGAATAAAACGAAATTAACACTGAAATCTGACTTTGCGCACCGCTTTCAAACCCGATCCCATGTCTGCATGTCTCTCCCACAAGATATGTTGATGAAACTCTCAATATCTGTAGTCTTTCTATGCATGTCTATCTTTTACCCCCAAAAATACTTTAAAGGGTACGCAAGTTGTGAAATGTTCCCAAAGCAAGTGTTGCCAATGAACCCCGCGCTGGCCTACGAGTAACGATGTAGACGTACATCTACATGACGTACACTTTCTCCAGCTTCTTGTACGCGTAGATCTCCTTGGTCTTGGGACAGACGATCAGTCCGTTGTGTTCCAGCGCCATGTGCTCCAGAGCCTGTGTAAACAACACAGAAATAACACAGTTAATGTGGTGCGATCACTCCATCGATATAGCACTCTTTTTGAAATTACTAATTCTAAAAACGTTCTCGAACATTTCGACTAGTAGGTATAGTTAAGTAGGTATAAAGGATTTTTCACTCCTGCCTAAGAATGAGTTTTCATTTTTTTTTCATCAGAGAATCAACATAACTTGAACAAGCAAGGTATAAAAAAACCATTTGGAATTTAGTATATCTTTAAAAAAAAATCAAAAAACTTAAAAAAAATGATTTAATGATTTCAGTTTTTTCCTGAAAGCAAGTCCATGTCAACCAGAAAAAAATGATTTTGTTAACATCTATTGATATGAGAGATTAAAAAAATGACACAATTTTCCTTGAGTGCCATATTACCTATAACATGGGGGAGAACACTCAATTTATCTCAGAAAATAGGCAGGAGAAGTGTTTAACTTTGCAGGGATTGTATATGGCATGATTATCAATCATTTCAATAAGTACACAAAACATTATGAATATCTGAGACCATGCCTCGAGTTAAGCTCTTCATTGACCAGTTAGGATTCTGTCTTGATGGTTGCATCATTGGAGTCCAGGCATGGCTCAGATCTAGTGGAGCGGTCGCTCCACGCCAGCCAAGTCGTACGGCGCGCGCACACTCTCATTTAAAAAGGCTGGAGCAAACCCACTTTTACTGTAAGCATCAAAGTGGCATTTTCGGCCTACTGGATCTTAAAATTGGGAAATCTCACATTAATGCGAAATATCTTAATTTTGAGCTATGGCCCACCCCACCACATATACCAAATTTGGGAATAATAGGTTACGCCCTTTGCGAGCTAGCGGGCCGTGAAAATCGTGTTTTAGGGCGGTTTTCATAATCAGTAATAATCTCAGTAGTAGTAGGCTGGAGCTCAAATCCGGTAAACAGGCCACAGCCTAAACCGCTGAACCGATTGATCTCACATTTTTACCACGTGTGCACTTTTGGCGTCTGATTTGCCCTCCCCCCCTTGACTTTTTTTGTGCCGCCATTTTGAAACCGGAAGTGACATCATATCTCAACAACGGCTGGACCGATTGGAACAAAATAGCGCCAAACGATTCGGACGGTCATCTATATGGATTATCAATAGCAACAGACTAAAATTTTTGTTAACGAAACCGGAAATGACGTCATGAAATTTGAAATTCATCGATTGGCATTTCAGCAACAAATTTGATCCAATTATTTTGATATTTATGTAACATATGTACTTTTGATATCTCATTTGACTTGTTATAAAACCAACAGAAAGCCGCCATTTTGCAACCGGAAGTGACATCATATCTTAATAACGTCTAAATAGATTTGAACGAAACCAACGCTAAACAATTTAGACGGTCAACTTTATGTATTATTATCAATAATATTTGCAGTTTCCCATACCGAAACCGGAAATGACGTCACACATTTTAAAAATCTCACAAATTTACATTTTGATGCAATAAATATACTATTTGAGACATCTAATAATAAATGTAATCATGTTTTAATTATAATTCAAGGGGTCAGTGATTTCAGCAGCCATTTTGAAACCGGAAGAAACGTAATGTTTCGAAAACTGGTTAACAGATCGGTATGAAACTAGCGCCAAACGATTCGGAAGGCCATCTATTGTATTGTATTTTATTATCATCCCGTGGACAAGTACATAATACATGTATGGGTATCGTCAATCTCTATGGAATAGGTACAGTTAAACTAGAATTTTCCTATTTATGAGACCGGAAATGACGTCATTCAAATTTATAAATTATTATAATCTTCTCCTATACAATAAATACATATTCAGAAAGCTTAAAATTATACACATCATTTATAGTTATAAAATATATGTGGCAGTGCAGAAAGTTCAGCAGCCATTTTGAAAACCGAAGTGTTGCCATATCTCGAAACTGGGTTGACCGATTGGAATGAAACCTTTGCTATTCTTCATGAGAATAACCAAATTGTAAAGGGTGATTTTTTTTAAAGGATTTAGTAATTGTTCATTTGATATGTGTCACACATAAGTTGTAAGAATAAACTAAAAAAAGTAGTGATATCCCCATAAAAAAACACTCCGTGTAAAAATACCAGCCAAGTCTCTTCAACTTAAAAAAAATAATGAAATCTAAAAATTCTGCACTGAAAAGTAGTGATATCAAAAAATTTGCCAAGTCAAAACTTTATTTGAAAATCAAAAAATACTTAGCGCATCGTTTTTTTAGGGCATTATAGGTATATTATATGTATTGATTAGAGGTCAGTTAGGGTACCTGGGTACAAACCGGGTACCCGGGTACAATGGCGGGTACTCGGGTATCAAAAAAAAAAATAAAATAAAATTTTTTTTTTTTTTTTATTTATTAGGTTTGTTTGCATTATTTGCGAATGCTGCCACTTAATCACCAGCTGCATTGTTTATAGTTATATAAACTGAATTTAATATTTATTCATATTTCCCAAATCTCAACAATCCCAACCAATAATTGGTTTGTAAATTCATTGTTAGTAATTTCATGAGAATGCTGGTGAGTTGAGGATGGATTATTGATGGAGGGGATGCATTGTGTTCAACCTTCCATTGTATGGACGATGTGTATCTCTCCCCAAGGACACGGATAGGGCGGCGGGCTCAATGCAACAAATTTCAAAACATTTTCCAAAAAAAAAAAAAAAAAAAAAAAAAATATTTTTTTTTGTTTTTTTTAGTTATTGATTACCCGGGTAATTACCCGGGTAATTAAAGCGGGTACCCGGGTACAAAACATTACCCGAATCCGACCTCTAGTATTGATGTATATTTGATGTATATTTCATATCTGGCATCATATACTTCTCAACTATTTATATACACGATGCGCCAAGTATTTTTTGATTTTCAAATAAAGTTTTGACTTGGCAAATTTTTTGATATCACTACTTTTCAGTGCAGAATTTTTAGATTTCACTATTTTTTTTAAGTTGAAGAGACTTGGTTGGTATTTTTACACGGAGTGTTTTTTTATGGGGATATCACTACTTTTTTTAGTTTATTCTTAGAACTTATGTGTGACACATATCAAATGAACAATTACTAAATCCTTTTAAAAAAATCACCCTTTACAATTTGGTTATTCTCATGAAGAATAGCAAAGGTTTCATTCCAATCGGTCAACCTCATTACTCTCTGTGTACGTATTGATAATCATGCCACACACCACACAATACCCGGAAGGCTGAACTCTTCTGGACCCGAATTCAATAAAACATCTCCCCGGAGGTTTACAAACCCTTACACTAAGAACCTTGCTTTGCTTTTGTTTCTTGTTGGGAAGGAAGGTACAAATGAGGAAATTACAGAAGAAGCAGACAAAGCACTCCTTTTGAAATTACCATTTCTAATAACGTTTTCGAACATTTCGACTTACTAACAGGAAGTACCTACTAACAGCAAATCAAGGTTCTTCGTGGGACGGTCGTCTCCAACGAGGATATAAGATTTATTGTCTGTGATTTTTATTGCCTCTAGGAAATATTTTAGCACATTGCTTAATTTTTAATTGTTATATGAATTGGTTTTTCAAGTTAGTTTTGTCCTGAAGCAGATGATTCAAATGTCAATTGAAATTGCCAACATTATCTATTAAAATAAAATACCTACATGATAATATAAAGAGTATATTGACTTGTCCCCCGCAGAAATGGCCGTTGTTGACTGTGTAGTCGTGTAACATGAGCAATATAGTACTCACCTGCTCGCCGTATACATGGCCATTGGGCAGCATCATGGGCTGGTTGTGTTCGTTGAGCGGCAGGCCGCTGATGGCGCACACCAAGCGGGACTGGGAGCAGTGGGCGAAGGGCAGCGGCGCCGCCAGACTGTTGAGACACTCCTGACACACGGGGCACGAGGGGTTGGTGTTCTCGCGCGTGCTGTAGCACTGAGTACGTAGCAGTCAAGGACAAACAGGCTCACTTGGCATTCAGTTAGTCGACAGAGCATGACTAGCGGCCGTCCTTCCTGACTGGGCTTTTTTTCGTGGTTTTCCCTCAGTCGACAGGCAAATGCTGGGAAGGTACCCTATTAATGGGCCCTTGCTGCCTCCTTCCCACCTTCCACCCTTATCTACTCTTCACCATCATCTCCCAATCACCATCATAATCATTCATCCGTCGCCATTAGCCTCGCTGCAGAACAGTGCGACGTTAAGCCGAGCAGAAAACAAAATGTAGATAAAGGTGCAATAATACATGTCACCTCAGTCTTGCTTTCTCCATATTCATAACCGTTTGCCAAATATGGAATTTTGTGTTTTGTATTTGCCTTGAAAACCGCAAAAAAATGGGGAAAAAATATGTCCGCTCTTAAGGTGATACTAGCGCTCGGCCGTTTTAGAAAATTGAGAGAGAAAAATTGTTTCATAAGTGAGTGTAACTTTTACAGGATGTTCACATGATCAGTCTGATTGTATATTAGTAGCACTTTTTCATTTTTGCTTATTGCATCGTTAATTAGGCGCCGGTTATTCAACAAAACCGCTCAAAACTCTGAAATTTGCGATACGATTGGAGACCAAACCCGTAGTAAACCAATTGATCTCAAATTTTAATCATGATTAGATGAAAGACAAACTTAGGGTTATCCCTTGGCACATTTTTGAAATTTAATTTTATACGGCGCCCAGGGAGACAAGAAAATAGCTAATTTTTCACCAAAAATCCACTAATTATTACTAATTAACGAAACAAAAAATTAAAAATGTACCAAGGGATAACCCTAAGTTTGTCTTTTATCTAATCACGATTAAAATTTCAAATCATTTGGTCTACCCATTTCGTCTCCAATCGTATCGCAAAAAGTGTCTACAAAAAGCAGCAAAATCGCTCGCGCTTGCAGCACCTTAATGACTTTTTGGGAGACTTTTGTAAATAAGATGAGGTTCCATTATATTTCGGCACATTTTATGGGGTTAAATACATAATTTGAGTGTGTAGTATATAAATTATCTCCATAGACAAATGTAATATTCATGATTTTGGGGAATATTAAAAATATTTGGATAGGAATATTCCTGAGAACATTCATAGTAAATAAATAGTAAATCGTGAATTGACAGAAAACTTGATTTCATGTATGAGGAATACATAATTTACTCAGGACCGGTTGCACAATGTCCCGATAAAGTTAGCGGTAGGATTTATCGGCTGAAACCATGGCAACAGCCAATGAAACACAGCCATCTAGACCGCTAAAGTAACTTTAGGCTAAAGTGAACTTTATCTTACTTATCGGGACATTGTACAACCGGGCCTAAGGCCGGGTAGGACCAACTCTGGATTAAGGGGGGAAGAGCGTAACCCCGTCTTCGATAGAATTCGCTGTAACTTTGCATTCTTATAGACAATCAGCCAAGTCGTACTGTACACTCACACTCACTCAACATACCGTAAATGCCTAATAAACTGAGGCGCAGAACAAACACTTTTACTGTAAGCAACAACATGGCATTTTCGGCCTACTGGATCTTAAAATTGGAAAATCTCACATTGTTGCAAAATATTTATACACCATATACCAAATTTGGGAACAACAGTTTATGCCATTTGCGAGCTAGAGGGCCGTGAAAACAGTGAAATTACACCCCTTTTTAAAGGTATCTGATTATTATTCTCCTGGTCAGGAAACGTTGCTATAACCGCCACAGCCTAAGCGGCAAAACCGATCGCTCTGAAATTTTTACCACATGTGCACTTTTGGCGTCTGAGGTGCCTTTTTATAAAACCAACCGGAAGCCGCCATTTTGAAACCGGAAGTGCCGTCATATCTCAAAAACGGATTGCCCGATCAGGACGAAATTAGCGCCAAACGATTCGGACGGTCATCTATATAAAATACCAATAGTCGAAATAGACCTGTACTATTATCGAAACCGGAAATTACACCATAAAAATGCCAAATCTGACTAAAATCATCTCTTATAACAATATCTACATATTCAGAAGGCTTATAATGTTTCAAAACATTTATAGATACAAATTTTAGGTGGCTGTGAAGTCAGCCGCCATTTTGAAAACCGGAAGGGATGCCATAACTCGAGAACCACTGGACCGATTGGAACGAAACTTTCGCTATACTTCATCATAGCATATTATTAACAGCATAAACAGAGTAACAAGCGCAACTTTTCTTAGAAACCAAATCTAAAAGGCGTATTTTTAAAGGAATTTAAGTCTTGGTGCCACATTAGGTATATGTTACAAGTTGCAAGAATAAACTGAAAAAAGGAGTGATATCCCCATAAAAAACACTCCGTGTAAAAATACCAGCCAAGTCTCTTAAATTAAAAAAAATATAAGAAATCTAAAAATTCAGCACTGAAAAGTAGTGATATCAAAAAATTGGCCAAGTCAAAACTTTTCAAAAAATACTTGGCGCATCGTTTTTTTAGTGCATTATTATAGATGTATAGATGAGTATATTTGATTTCCGGCCTACTTCTATACTATTTATAATGCACGATGCGCAAAGTGTTTTTTGAAAAGTTTTGACTTGGCCAATTTTTTGATATCACTACTTTTCAGTGCTGAATTTTTAGATTCCTTATATTTTTTTTAATTTAAGAGACTTGGCTGGTATTTTTATATGGAGTGTTTTTTATGGTTTCATTCTACACCAGAATATGGCCCCCAAAAACTAGCATCGTGAACTAGTTTTTGAGATAAACCCATATGTCTCCCAATGTTAGCTTATGGCAGCCAAGAAAAATCGTCCAATTTTTACGCTAAAATGAAGATCTAATGTTTTTGTGTCGATAGATTTCAACAAAAAACTTATTTTCTAGTAGACATATGGATATATTATCAGGAAAAAAATATAAAACTATACCATCCTAAACTATTTTAAAAGTTAGACAGCAAAAACTAAATCATTTTCCTATACCTCCTGTGTTAAAAATTTCCTCATCTTCTGAAGGCATCAAATTGAAAACTCAATATACAAGTCATGGGTTGCAAGTTACATGACATTTTATGAATCCTTCATACTTAAATATAGTTGAAATGTTGGAAAAGTTAATAAATATTGCTAATTTCAGTAAAAAATATTTTCGGGGCGTGGCATTCGATGTCCCCACCTTAAGTTAACTATGGATGGTTAGCCAATGAATTCAGTTGGCGCGAATTCCACAGCCAATATGATTCACTAAATTCCACTAACCACCGATAATTAACTTAATCCAAAGTTGGTCCTACCCAGCCTAAGATAAATGAGTAACCTGTAAGTTTGATTCTGTTAATAGTTGAGTTATTGGGACCTCTAACTAATAATGAAGCTACAGAATAAAGTTAATCCGGTATGGCATATAACCCCGAGTGAATGTACTAAATGACGTAGTAAAGGATATGGAGTCTTGAGCGCCGACAGGCCAGCCTGAAGAGCCACGGTGAAGACCGACTGGGAGGCCAGCTGGAAGAGCCGGTAGTTCTCCTGGCGGAATTGCTCCACCAGCTTGTCCCAACGACCTTCATCCAGGAACTCCTTGTAGGGGTGAAGCTCTGGAACAGAGGTTAATTATAAGGAAACATATGATTCAGTAACATTCTAGTTACATTTTCACTTTCTACAATTATTCTCATAGGTACTACTCTCACTTTTACAGCAATTATTTGATATTAGTCATTTCAAGTAAAATTTTCTCATTAAAAGGTCATACAAGAGTACAGTATTAACTGCAATCACTTGGTAGGAGAGCATTAATTATTGGATTGGAACAATATGATAATTCTGCTGTTTTCTGTAAATTTCAGGTGAGGAAAACACTCAATTAAAGTCCTCCAAATTATGGTAATTATCTCAAAAAGAAACCATTGAAAATAAATTAAAATTTTCCCAGTGGAAAGTTTTCTGACTAAAATCTATGTTAATCTATATGGGCAAATTTTTGCTGCGCACCAAAAATATTGTATATATAGGTAAGCAGAAAAATACATTACTAAAAGAGCTTCAATTTGTACTAAATTATCTTCGTATGAGTCTTGGATCAAGAGTTACTAGCATTGAAAAAGTGAGAGGAATGTAAAAAAAAATACAAACTCATGATATTTTGAAGCTCTCAGAAGTAGTTGACCTCAAGGCCAAATAAAAACCTGTTGACCATTTTTAGTCGACAATATTCAGAAACAGTTTTCAAAATATAACCATAATGGCTAAATGTCAATAAATTAACAAAAAAATATCTAGGTATATTAAAGATGATAATTTAATTTGAATTGAAATTACTTTAGTCCATGAAAATAAAAATGAATAGTACAAAAATGACAATCTTCAAGGCCATTGTAGAGCCAATAGCAACGTACGGGTCGGAGTGTTGGCAGCTGAATGAGAGGAATAGAGATAGGTTGGCTGCTTTGGAGATGGACTACCTCCGGAGATCGTGTAGAGTCTCGAGGATGGAACATGTGCGGAATGAGGAAATAAATGAAAGAGCAGGCGTTGAGACTTCAATTTTAGATAAAATAGAAAAGAAACAGCTGGTATGGTACGGACATGTGATGCGAATAGGGCTCCCATAATCTAAATGTGAAAAAGCGGGACAAAAAATTTCAGATATAAAATCCCGTGCGTCAACAATGGGGGGTCTGGGGGGTGGCCCCCCCAGCAAAATGCGGGTCCGGGGCGCATAGCCCCGGGAAAATTTTGAAATTCATAACATGATTTAGAGCAATTCTACGCACTTATGACAGGAAATAAATTGTGTTTCTTTTTATTGAACGTGCGTAGTTTTGTTTCCTTCAATAGGTACCTACTAATTATTATCATGTACCTATTACATACCTATTTTAAATGTCTCCAAAGAGGTTACGTTTGTTTTGTATAAAAGATGAGGGATAAACCAAAGGAAGTCAATGACAATCATGATTTAGATTATATTTATTATTATATTTATTATCGATGCAGAGTGCATTTGAATGAAAATGAGCGGGATTTTTGACTTGTTAGAAAAACGGGACAAATACAGGGTTTTTAAAATGTTGTGGGGACAATGGGACACTACCTCAAAAGAAGGGACTGTCCCGTCAAAAACGGTACGGATGGGAGCCCTAGATGCGAATGACAGATGAAAGATGGCCACAGAAGATTTTCAAGTACAGAATTCCAAATATGTAGACGGAAAAGAGGAAGACCAAGGAAGACCGGGCTGGAAGGAATAGAGGTTGCGATGCATGCAAGAGGACTGGAAGATGGACAATGGCAGGGCAGAGACGAGTGGAGATTGAGATGCGGAAAGCGGCGTCAGCCGTAGGAACTTCACTATTTATATACAATAAAGACCATAAAAAAATAATGACTTTCAGTGAGATAAATTATTCCTGTATTCAGTGCCGCCGTTATAGCAGTAGCCAATCCCAACAGGAGGCTATGTGGTTGATGATGTAGGCTACCTGTGTTGGTCGGGAAAGCCAGCAGAGCCATGCAGTGTTGAACATCCTGTAGCTGATCGTCCTCGAAGCAGGAGAAATACTTCCTGGCGTGTCTGCAACCAACATACCTCGTCATACGTCATGCAGGGCGACAGGTACATGCATTCATCACTTTATACACACACTTCATTTGCCAATTGCCAGATCAGTAGGTGCGGACAAATCTGTGCGTTTTAATGTTCTCAAAAGTTACGTTCATTAAACGTTTAAAGCCTGATTTACACGGTACTATTTCTTGAACAACTTCTTTGTCACATTCTCACTTTTCATGCAATTTTGTGTTTATGAGCAACTTCTTGTCACAGGACTTTGGCAAAACATTATAATTTAGAACATGTTCTAATTTGCATCAAGAAATGTGACACAGATAGTGATGGGTAGGCGGGAATTTTCCCGTGGGAATATTCCCGCACATGGGAATATTCCCGGGAACTTTCCCAAGGTAAATATAAATTCCCAAAAGTTGGGAATTTTTCATTTAAATGAACATTAGGTACCATGACTTGGATTCTTATGTATAGATTCAAATGTGGCACAATAACACTTCAGTTCCACAGGATAGTGATAAAATCTGTAAGAGATTCGCTGTCCCATTACTTTTTCTCCGTTTTGATTACAGGTGCTTGTGAAATTCTGTAGGTTAGAAATATTTTGGTACCTAATCTACCCGTTTGCTGTATTGTAGAAATTTCTTACCGAGAAGTCTGACGATTTAATTTTTAATTTTTTTTTGTCATGGCTGCCATTTTAATTTAAATATTTAAACTTTATAATTTTGTCAAAATCAAAAGAAATGTGAGCTCATTTTGACCTATAATGCGCGGTTTGTACTTTTAAAATATTTACGTGCAGTCATTTCAGTGCACCAGTGTGAACTGGTGAACTAAAATTTAACCTACTTGCTTAAAATTGTCATAACGCTTCCAAAATTCGATATCTGATTTTTTTTTCTGCAACTGCGTTTGAACTATGAATCATGAATAACAAATCAACTACCTATCAATAATTACTTTTGTTGAACTATTTTCCTATTTATTCAGTTTAAGCATACATTTTGTAGAATAATAAATTCCCAATATTCCCTGCCTTCGGGAATATTCCCGGGAATTTTCCCTGGGAATATTCCCCAAAAAATAAATTCCGGGAATTTTCCCATCACTAGACACAGAAGTGTGGCACAGAAGTTGAAGAAGAAGTTGGTCCGTGTAAATTGGGCTTAAATATTGTGAGGACCAGAAAAATGCTGGCGATTATATTACTTATTGACTCTCCCCTCAGTCCTATGTCGGCCCACTTTCAAGAGAATTTGTCATGCTTGAGAGCTCTTCAACACTGAAATTACACTAGTACAGGATATCTTCCCGATTCCACACTTCATTACTAGCAAAATATAACAATATGTTGACAAAATAAATATACTTAACTGTAGAGTTTGCAGCAAGTTTGATACACCATTTTGAGCATTACAAAAGAAAGCACTTACAAGTTGCAATAAAACAATTTTGAGATTAGAAAACAAATTAAATGCTTAAAATTTCCTCAATTCAATATTTCTTACTTAATTCATTGCGAGAATTATGATTATTTACGACCATCGAATCTGAATATCGAATAATTACCAAATATATTCCAAATATTGAATCCAATAGTTTGAATCTACATTCAGAGGGAAAAATATTAATTAAAATATTTGACCACCCAACTCTCTCAAAGGAACTAAAAAATTTTTAAGACCAGAAAAATAAGTGAAAAATTAAATGGATTACTAAAACATTTTAGTCCAGTGGCAGGGTGATTTTGAATACACCGGAATTGTGATACATTTTGAAACATCATTGTTGTATTCACCTGACTGCATCCATGCGTCGGTCCATGCGGACAAACTCCACGAACTCTTGGATACGAAGATTGAACTCCATCGTAGACTTCAACTTGCGCAGCTTGGATCGGTTGTCGTGGCACCAGGACAGACATTTAGCAGTCTCTCTAGCCGTCAGCGATCTCTCCACCTCCCTTGACACCAGGAACACATCTGACAAGAGAAACAGTGTTAATAACTCCGTAGACTTCAACTTGCGCAGCTTGGATCGGTTGTCGTGGCACCAGGACAGACATTTAGCAGTCTCTCTAGCCGTCAGCGATCTCTCCACCTCCCTTGACTCCAGGAACACATCTGACAAGAGAAACAGTGTTAATAACTCCGTAGACTTCAACTTGCGCAGCTTGGATCGGTTGTCGTGGCACCAGGACAGACATTTAGCAGTCTCTCTAGCCGTCAGCGATCTCTCCACCTCCCTTGACTCCAGGAACACATCTGACAAGAGAAACAGTGTTAATAACTCCGTAGACTTCAACTTGCGCAGCTTGGATCGGTTGTCGTGGCACCAGGACAGACATTTAGCAGGCTCTCTAGCCGTCAGCGATCTCTCCACCTCCCTTGACACCAGGAACACATCTGACAAGAGAAACAGTGTTAATAACTCCGTAGACTTCAACTTGCGCAGCTTGGATCGGTTGTCGTGGCACCAGGACAGACATTTAGCAGTCTCTCTAGCCGTCAGCGATCTCTCCACCTCCCTTGACTCCAGGAACACATCTGACAAGAGAAACAGTGTTAATAACTCCGTAGACTTCAACTTGCGCAGCTTGGATCGGTTGTCGTGGCACCAGGACAGACATTTAGCAGTCTCTCTAGCCGTCAGCGATCTCTCCACCTCCCTTGACACCAGGAACACATCTGACAAGAGAAACAGTGTTAATAACTCCGTAGACTTCAACTTGCGCAGCTTGGATCGGTTGTCGTGGCACCAGGACAGACATTTAGCAGTCTCTCTAGCCGTCAGCGATCTCTCCACCTCCCTTGACACCAGGAACACATCTGACAAGAGAAACAGTGTTAATAACTCCGTAGACTTCAACTTGCGCAGCTTGGATCGGTTGTCGTGGCACCAGGACAGACATTTAGCAGTCTCTCTAGCCGTCAGCGATCTCTCCACCTCCCTTGACTCCAGGAACACATCTGACAAGAGAAACAGTGTTAATAACTCTGTAGACTTCAACTTGCGCAGCTTGGATCGGTTGTCGTGGCACCAGGACAGACATTTAGCAGTCTCTCTAGCCGTCAGCGATCTCTCCACCTCCCTTGACACCAGGAACACATCTGACAAGAGAAACAGTGTTAATAACTCCGTAGACTTCAACTTGCGCAGCTTGGATCGGTTGTCGTGGCACCAGGACAGACATTTAGCAGTCTCTCTAGCCGTCAGCGATCTCTCCACCTCCCTTGACATCAGGAACACATCTGACAAGAGAAACAGTGTTAATAACTCCGTAGACTTCAACTTGCGCAGCTTGGATCGGTTGTCGTGGCACCAGGACAGACATTTAGCAGTCTCTCTAGCCGTCAGCGATCTCTCCACCTCCCTTGACACCAGGAACACATCTGACAAGAGAAACAGTGTTAATAACTCCGTAGACTTCAACTTGCGCAGCTTGGATCGGTTGTCGTGGCACCAGGACAGACATTTAGCAGTCTCTCTAGCCGTCAGCGATCTCTCCACCTCCCTTGACATCAGGAACACATCTGACAAGAGAAACAGTGTTAATAACTCCGTAGACTTCAACTTGCGCAG
This sequence comes from Leuctra nigra, assembly GCA_934045905.1. Lineage (NCBI taxonomy): Eukaryota > Metazoa > Arthropoda > Insecta > Plecoptera > Leuctridae > Leuctra > Leuctra nigra. The sequence continues at coordinate 33,550,308 of OW203767.1, read as the reverse complement.
CTTGGATCGGTTGTCGTGGCACCAAGACAGACATTTAGCAGTCTCTCTAGCCGTCAGCGATCTCTCCACCTCCCTTGACACCAGGAACACATCTGACAAGAGAAACAGTGTTAATAACTCCGTAGACTTCAACTTGCGCAGCTTGGATCGGTTGTCGTGGCACCAGGACAGACATTTAGCAGGCTCTCTAGCCGTCAGCGATCTCTCCACCTCCCTTGACACCAGGAACACATCTGACAAGAGAAACAGTGTTAATAACTCCGTAGACTTCAACTTGCGCAGCTTGGATCGGTTGTCGTGGCACCAGGACAGACATTTAGCAGTCTCTCTAGCCGTCAGCGATCTCTCCACCTCCCTTGACACCAGGAACACATCTGACAAGAGAAACAGTGTTAATAACTCCGTAGACTTCAACTTGCGCAGCTTGGATCGGTTGTCGTGGCACCAGGACAGACATTTAGCAGTCTCTCTAGCCGTCAGCGATCTCTCCACCTCCCTTGACACCAGGAACACAGCTGACAAGAGAAACAGTGTTAATAACTCCGTAGACTTCAACTTGCGCAGCTTGGATCGGTTGTCGTGGCACCAGGACAGACATTTAGCAGTCTCTCTAGCCGTCAGCGATCTCTCCACCTCCCTTGACTCCAGGAACACATCTGACAAGAGAAACAGTACCTAGTTAAGAGTGGTTCTTCTCCCAACATGTGGTCAGCATTTGTCTAAACAAAAACGCTAACAAATGCTGACCACATGGTAGCTATTTTATTGGTGTTTATTTTATTTGGTGTCTTTCTTTTCATGACGAGATTTAGCCTCAAGGCCATTAGTCTCAGTTCTGATAGTAAGCGACAAGTTGTAGATAGGTTCAATACACTTGATAGGCTGTTATTGCTTTTCCAATTCATGATCATAACGAAGTGAATTGAAAAAAAATTAGTCTTGATTCAATAGACAAACATTGGGTTGATAATTGCCGGTAAATTTGTAAAGTTTTTTTTGTCCATATTTAGTCATAGTTGTGGTTTCTGATGAAAAATTTCTATTATGTTTTAGTAGGGGTGTGCGAATAGTGAATTTTGATGTCGAAGTCGAAGTCGAATAGTTGCCCATGAATTTCTCAAAGTCGAAGTCGAATTCGAATCTCGAAGTTTCTCGAATAGTTTCTCGAATAGTTTCTCGAAGTCGAATATTTTTTGTAAATAATGCTATTTTTCCTACCAACAAATTTAAAATAGAATTCAAGAAATTTAGATTTATATATTTTTTTAAACTAATGTAGGATCAGTATCAGACATAGGTAGGTAGCATGGTATTGTGCCTATAAATAAAAACATACTTTTTACAATGTGGTATTGAACAGTAAAAATTAAATGGGTCATTCTCAATGGGATTGACAATTTGGTAAAATGCACTAAATTAAAAATAATTATTTTTAATCCGAGAAAATGTTATGTGGAATGATCAAGGATTATGTTTTATACATTACCTAGAAAGGGTTTATGCAGTTTTAAATTTGGGTGCATTTTATGGCACAATTTAAAAAATGGTCATGAATGTTACTTTTACATTTGGCTCAAATATGATTAAATTAATATTTGATCAGTAAAACTAGCACTGATTTAGATACCTACATCATTGAAAGGCACATACAAAATTATGTAATTATTGTGTAGTTTCATATTAACAAAATCTTAAAAGAAATAATCTTGACTCAGGGTACCAATCATGAAGGTCATGAATGTTACCAACATTCATGACCTGAGTCTCCTTACTAATAGATAAATTAAACATGATACATTTTCTGATTGGATACTTTAAATATACTACTCAAATACATGTTATATTTGAATATATTTGAAGTATATTTGAATGTTACTTTTTAAAGTAACATTCATGACCAGGTAACATTCATGATAATCTAGGCTTTAAAAATCAGAATATCAGTTTGTATAAAACTGTTCAAAGTTTGTTTATGCCTACCAACATGAGGTTATAGAACACTTTCAATGTAAGATACTTCAATTAACATTGCTAATGCAGTTAGTTATTTTTAAGAGGTAACATTCATGACTTTGAATTAAAATACGCACATTGGAACAGTCTTCAGATGAGGCAAAGTACCATTTTCTTTGCAAAAGAAATCGCCAAAAAATATTGACTCGACAGGCACCAAAACAAGAATCACTGCAGCCTAAGTCACATCCTTCTTGAGTAGGTAGTCTTATCTTCATTTTAAAACGGTAACATTCAAAAAGTAACATTCATGACTAGTAGTGTGGGACAAAAGTTATTATAAGATTAAAAATGAAAATCACTAACTAATGCTACATTTTCTTTAGTAGTTTGAAGAAGTGTGTTTCATAGATCATTAATAATTATTGCTTATCCATAATTAAAAACTGCAAATGTGAAAAATATCATGAAATATAATGAATATCATGGTGTGGGACAGCCTATTTTCAGGATTTTCAGAGTTTTAAAGTCCTACAAAATCTGCGTGAGGTATTTAATTACCTCAAAATTTTGGCAACCACTTCCCAATTGTTCAAACTAATATATTCAACAAGAATGTGAATATGAGTGCAAAATTTCCAAATAAAAATTACTAAACACTGCGGACAGCAAATAGTCAATCCCATTGAGAATGACCCAAATACCTATAGGCACACAAAATTGAAACAATATCAAAATATTGTATGTTATCTCAGCTATTAACGAAAGGAAATTACTTCCTGCTCAATAAGCTTGTAGTACCTAAGTTGTAGATAAGGCGTCTTCAAAATGCTTTGACGCGTGTTGCACTTCGCCCTTGCCAGGGGAAAAAGAGTTCCAAAGCCGTTTTTCCTTGCTCTAAATTTGCGTTAGCAGATTCCATAGTTCGACTTCGTGTCGGAAATATTTCGCAAAATTAAAAACCCAACACAAAACACAGGTAAGCTTGGCACGGCGAATGCAACAAATTGAAATCAGCTGTCTACTGTTGATACACGATGAGACGAGTTTTGGCGTTGGAACTTGGAGGGGGGTGTGTGTATTGTGCCCGCCAAAGGTGCGCGCCGCGCGACCTTGTCCTTGGGCGAGATGTACGCTGATTGGTCTGATGAACTTCTTTACCGACTTTACCGAATACTTCGACTTCGACCGAATACTTCGCCTAATTCGAATATTCGCACACCCCTATGTTTTAGTTAATAATAACTATCAGTACAAACGACATGCTTGTAAAATGTGATGTCAATTGGTTCACGGGTTTGATCTCCAACCATTCCGACTGAGCATAGTTGAGTGGTAAATAAAAAAATTATCAGACTGATCACGTTAACATCCAATCAATGTATGAAACACTGTATACACAATGTATACACACTGTATACACAATGTATCTTGTGTGATTTAACTGACCTATGTTGGTGAGATCCCTGAGATCCGATCCGTGCGCCAGACGCGTGGCAGCGCCGTAGTACCCACGCCGTAGGAAGTACTCCACGAGCATCCGGTCCAGCCGATGGCGCCGCCAGATGTTTATGGCGCCGGATGCAACGGCTGGGGACGCGTCTGCGGGGCCGGCGTGGTCGCGCAGATGTTCCAGGCGGCGCTTGCAGACGTACGCGGCCTCCAGCTCTTCAGATATACTCTCCTCCGCCTGGTGGGGACAATACACATTAGTACGTGTTGCAGAGGCATTAGAGAGAATTCTAGACCTAATAGGACCGTTACATAAATTTTTTCTTGTTTAAGTACAACCAATACTATTAAAAATAAACTTTATTAGCATCCTTCCCGGTTGTACACTCGACAAATCATAAAACGGTAAATTTGAATAAAACGGATTGGCTGCTGGTCAGGTTCCTTGATAATCAATCCTTGTTTATCAATGAAATCAGAGCTCCACCTACTTGAGATAAATGACGAGTTAGCATATATAGACTTCATCGGATTATGCCAGCACATTTTTTTCAGCCAATCCATATATTTAAATAGGTGCCGTTTTATCAATTTGTTGAGTGTACAATGTCCCAATAACGTTAGCGATAGGATATATTGGTGACCTTGGCAACAGCCAATTATACACAGCCATCTAGCTATAGGTTGACCGCTTTGAAAGTCCACTTTAAGCTAAAGTGAACTTAAACTTACTTATCGGGACATTGTACAACCGGGCCTTAGTACCTAGGTATGTTTGCTATTTCAATGGTGGATTATTAGGAGGTAGTTACTAGTTACCTACACCTAGATAATGGCAATAAACTATTTTTCAGAGTAAATTTTAGTTAAAAGGACCCTAGCCCTTAAAAATGATATATAAACATTGCATCAGCAGCATTTCATATTTTGGGCCTTTTGAATAATTTGGAAAGCAATTTTGAATTTTTAAATGAGTACCTACCTAATGGTGTCTTCGGCTGGCTGCACTGGGTTTGCACTGAAGTGACGTCACCATACAAAACTCAATGCTAATTTCAAACCGAGTGAAAACCCAGTGTGGCCAGCCGAAAACACCATAAGGTACCTAGGTACACCCGACAATTCATAAAACGGTATTTGAACGAAACAGATTGGCTGCTGGTAAGGTTCATTGACAATCAATCCTTGTTATTATCAATGAAATCAGAGCTCACCTACTAGAGGTAGATGACGAGTAAGTATAGACTTCATCAGATGATGCCATCACATTTTTTTCAGGCAATCCATTTATTTCAAATACCGTTTTATGAATTGTCGAGTGTACCTAGTAGGTAATGAGGGGCAATTTTGTGTTTATTCTGCTTTAAGTTACAAATATCATTCATGTTTACAACTTGAGAACAATATTAAAAAGGTGGCTATTAAAGAGCCTTTAGCAAGAAAATCAATCAGAATATTAACATTAGGTTGTTAGGTTACGTATTAAAAAATGTGAACGCCAGAACAAACAATCGTTTAACAAAATGGATTCACCAAAATTTGACATTTAAGGCGTGTTCCATCAGAACTTTAGGTAGGTACCAAATAAATCACACAAATATAAACTTGGCAGTATAACGACAATATTCGTCTTTCAGTAAGCATTTCAAATCTTACGTTTTCAATGTTGCTAGTTGAAATTGTGCAGTATTACAACTTACGAGATACCTACCTACTTGATAACTGGGAATAGGTAAACAAAATGAAGTTTTCCTCGAAGATTTCTCTACATGTTATCATCGAATGGATAAGTTCCGAGGCACTCCGAGGCACAGCTTACCTTGCGCTTGAGAACGGTAAGTCGTTCCACCATTCCGCCCAGCAGTCTGCTAATGTCACCGGCTCGAACCGACTCTCCTTGTAAACTCCGTTCGATCTCTAAAGTCGTCGCTTGCACATGCGACACCTCACGGTCTAACTGTTTCTGTGCCGAGCGAAACTTTTTATTCAACAATTCGTAAGGTACCTGGAAAACACATAGTATTGTTATTATGTCATTGGCCTTGAACAAAATGGCTTAATGCCAATTTGTTATTGACGCGAATAGCAGGTTATTTCACCTTCAGAGTGGGGTGTTCTAGTGATTTGATATCAGCCATACTTGGCACATCAGCACAATAAGAACGAAACCCAGTTGATTTCTACTCAAAACTACACACACAGATGTATTATTTTATTACGATTCTTTTTGGACAGTCATAACATAAGCTGTACAAATAGTAAAAACAAAGATGTATCAATCAGCTGTTGTCAGTACAAAATCAATGAAATGACGCACTTTGTAAACAGTTCTAATAAAAAACCACTTGTGGCGCTGGCGACGGACAACAGACAGACTACCAACTTAACTTTTACATACGCAAGGTTGGCAATGCAGCGGGAGAGATGGTGAAATCTATTCATTGAAATATACTGTTGAAATGTTTCATAATAGATTTCACGGAAGTGAAATAAAACATTTTCCGTTCATTTAGTTGTTCTTCAAGGAATTTGGAATACGAATGCGATTATTGATGACATTATTATCATATATATTTTTTAATTGTAATTGTTATGTTCTATATTATTATTATTATCATGCATGACAACTGCTTTCGTGTCACTTTTTATATAGGGTTATAGGTTTTCTTGAGAACATTAGGTATTATATTTTTTTGAGTTTTAATTTTAGTTTAATTTTTTATTGTAATTTAATTTGTATTGCTGTACTAAAAGGTAAACATTGGTGACGATAAATAAATAATGTTTGAATCATTCAAGTTATGAAATATGTGAAAAATAATGTATTTTGGTCGCGACCTTAGAAAATAAACACCAACTTTTAAAGGCAATATTTGTGCCCATAAACTCGTGTAAAATTTAAAAATAGAGAATTTTCAGATTTTTCACTAGTTTTCATAAAACCCAATTGTTGTTCCTCTGCAATGCTTATTCTTTCTCATAGGCGTGTACACGGGGAGGGGGGGGGGGGGGCCTTGGCCCTCCTTAATGGTTCAGCCTCAACTAATAAATTATAAAATGTGGTTCTAATAGTGTAAACATATTGTTTTACTTCCACAAACATGATCTTCTTATGAAACGCTGTGTTTTTCCCATACAAATTTATTTTTTAATATGCATCAACAAAATTTATCTATGATCTTCAGAGACTTTTTTTTCGGTGGTTTCGCCCCCGAACCCCTTTTTCTTCGCAATATTTATAATTTTTTTTATTAAATAGCACTGCGTTATGGGCTGCTCCAAATACTTCTAAAATTAGTGCGTTTAGTGATACTAACGTAAAATTTGGTACCCTTACTAAATCGGGTATGATGAATCCAAAAATATAAGGCTTACCAAGCTGATTCATTAAAACTTTCTGAGTAATTAGCATAATTAGCATTATTATAAAACATAGATAAAGACAAATATAATTTTAAATTATAGTCTTTATGGGCATCAATCAGAAGCTCGCCTTGTCTACAATATGCATATTAAAATTCAATATTATCATTCACATCCAAATTAAACGTATAATAATTAATTATTTTATAAAATTCACGATTGGTCATTTATTTTGATTAAATGTACTTTTATGATACATATTAAAATGTTTATTTATTGTTTTTGTTTAATAGGAATTAATTATAAAGAGTTAAATGATAAATTTTGTATCGGGGCAAAAAGCCTGACTCCTATTTCCCCATAGACAAAGGCACTTTTGATAAAACTTGGTAGGATTGGTCACGAGCTCAAAGTAAAAGATAATTTTTTGGTTTGTCCATTTGTTGAGTACTTTTGGATTTCCAGACCCTCAAAATCTCAAAATTTTGGATTCCATTCCTTAGGTGCCACCGTGTTGACAATGTTGAGCATCTTATGGAGACAGCATTAGGGTCGGTTGTCACTGGACACTGCGGGTGTGGGGCAGTGTCTAGTGCCACGGTGTTGACACTGTTGAGCATCTTATGGAGACAACATTAGGGTCGGTTGTCACTGGACACTGCGGGTGTGGGGCAGTGTCTGGTGCCACGGTGTTGACACTGTTGAGCATCTTATGGAGACAGCATTAGGGTCGGTTGTCACTGGACACTGCGGGTGTGGGGCAGTGTCTGGTGCCACGGTGTTGACACTGTTGCGCATCTTATGGAGACAGCATTAGGGTCGGTTGTCACTGGACACTGCGGGTGTGGGGCAGTGTCTAGTGCCACGGTGTTGACACTGTTGAGCATCTTATGGAGACATCATTAGGGTCGGTTGTCACTGGACACTGCGGGTGTGGGGCAGTGGCTGGTGCCACGGTGTTGACACTGTTGAGCATCATATGGAGACAGCATTAGGGTCGGTTGTCACTGGACACTGCGGGTGTGGGGCAGTGTCTGGTGCCACGGTGTTGACACTGTTGAGCATCTTATGGAGACAGCATTAGGGTCGGTTGTCACTGGACACTGCGGGTGTGGGGCAGTGTCTGGTGCCACGGTGTTGACACTGTTGAGCATCTTATGGAGACAGCATTAAGGTCGGTTGTCACTGGACACTGCGGGTGTGGGGCAGTGTCTGGTGCCACGGTGTTGACACTGTTGAGCATCTTATGGAGACAGCATTAGGGTCGGTTGTCACTGGACACTGCGGGTGTGGGGCAGTGTCTGGTGCCACGGTGTTGACACTGTTGAGCATCTTATGGAGACAGCATTAGGGTCGGTTGTCACTGGACACTGCGGGTGTGGGGCAGTGTCTGGTGCCACGGTGTTGACACTGTTGAGCATCTTATGGAGACAGCATTAGGGTCGGTTGTCACTGGACACTGCGGGTGTGGGGCAGTGTCTGGTGCCACGGTGTTGACACTGTTGAGCATCTTATGGAGACAGCATTAGGGTCGATTGTCACTGGACACTGCGGGTGTGGGGCAGTGTCTGGTGCCACGGTGTTGACACTGTTGAGCATCTTATGGAGACAGCATTAGGGTCGGTTGTCACTGGACACTGCGGGTGTGGGGCAGTGTCTAGTGCCACGGTGTTGACACTGTTGAGCATCTTATGGAGACAGCATTAGGGTCGGTTGTCACTGGACACTGCGGGTGTGGGGCAGTGTCTGGTGCCACGGTGTTGACACTGTTGAGCATCTTATGGAGACAGCATTAGGGTCGGTTGTCACTGGACACTGCGGGTGTGGGGCAGTGTCTGGTGCCACGGTGTTGACACTGTTGAGCAACTTATGGAGACAGCATTAGGGTCGGTTGTCACTGGACACTGCGGGTGTGGGGCAGTGTCTGGTGCCACGGTGTTGACACTGTTGAGCATCTTATGGAGACAGCATTAGGGTCGGTTGTCACTGGACACTGCAGGTGTGGGGCAGTGTCTGGTGCCACGGTGTTGACACTGTTGAGCATCTTATGGAGACAGCATTAGGGTCGGTTGTCACTGGACACTGCGGGTGTGGGGCAGTGTCTGGTGCCACGGTGTTGACACTGTTGAGCATCTTATGGAGACAACATTAGGGTCGGTTGTCACTGGACACTGCGGGTGTGGGGCAGTGTCTGGTGCCACGGTGTTGACACTGTTGCGCATCTTATGGAGACAGCATTAGGGTCGGTTGTCACTGGACACTGCGGGTGTGGGGCAGTGTCTGGTGCCACGGTGTTGACACTGTTGAGCAACTTATGGAGACAGCATTAGGGTCGGTTGTCACTGGACACTGCGGGTGTGGGGCAGTGTCTGGTGCCACGGTGTTGACACTGTTGAGCATCATATGGAGACAGCATTAGGGTCGGTTGTCACTGGACACTGCGGGTGTGGGGCAGTGTCTGGTGCCACGGTGTTGACACTGTTGAGCATCTTATGGAGACAGCATTAGGGTCGGTTGTCACTGGACACTGCGGGTGTGGGGCAGTGTCTAGTGCCACGGTGTTGACACTGTTGAGCATCTTATGGAGACAGCATTAGGGTCGGTTGTCACTGGACACTGCGGGTGTGGGGCAGTGTCTGGTGCCACGGTGTTGACACTGTTGAGCATCTTATGGAGACAGCATTAGGGTCGGTTGTCACTGGACACTGCGGGTGTGGGGCAGTGTCTGGTGCCACGGTGTTGACACTGTTGAGCATCATATGGAGACAGCATTAGGGTCGGTTGTCACTGGACACTGCGGGTGTGGGGCAGTGTCTGGTGCCACGGTGTTGACACTGTTGAGCATCTTATGGAGACAGCATTAGGGTCGGTTGTCACTGGACACTGCGGGTGTGGGGCAGTGTCTGGTGCCACGGTGTTGACACTGTTGAGCATATTATGGAGACAGCATTAGGGTCGGTTGTCACTGGACACTGCGGGTGTGGGGCAGTGTCTGGTGCCACGGTGTTGACACTGTTGAGCATCTTATGGAGACAGCATTAGGGTCGGTTGTCACTGGACACTGCGGGTGTGGGGCAGTGTCTGGTGCCACGGTGTTGACACTGTTGAGCATCTTATGGAGACAGCATTAGGGTCGGTTGTCACTGGACACTGCGGGTGTGGGGCAGTGTCTGGTGCCACGGTGTTGACACTGTTGAGCATCTTATGGAGACAGCATTAGGGTCGGTTGTCACTGGACACTGCGGGTGTGGGGCAGTGTCTAGTGCCACGGTGTTGACACTGTTGAGCATCTTATGGAGACAGCATTAGGGTCGGTTGTCACTGGACACTGCGGGTGTGGGGCAGTGTCTGGTGCCACGGTGTTGACACTGTTGAGCATCTTATGGAGACAGCATTAGGGTCGGTTGTCACTGGACACTGCGGGTGTGGGGCAGTGTCTGGTGCCACGGTGTTGACACTGTTGAGCATCTTATGGAGACAGCATTAGGGTCGGTTGTCACTGGACACTGCGGGTGTGGGGCAGTGTCTGGTGCCACGGTGTTGACACTGTTGAGCATCTTATGGAGACAGCATTAGGGTCGATTGTCACTGGACACTGCGGGTGTGGGGCAGTGTCTAGTGCCACGGTGTTGACACTGTTGAGCATCTTATGGAGACAGCATTAGGGTCGGTTGTCACTGGACACTGCGGGTGTGGGGCAGTGGCTGGTGCCACGGTGTTGACACTGTTGAGCATCTTATGGAGACAGCATTAGGGTCGGTTGTCACTGGACACTGCGGGTGTGGGGCAGTGTCTGGTGCCACGGTGTTGACACTGTTAAGCATCCTATGGAGACAGCATTAGGGTCGGTTGTCACTGGACACTGCGGGTGTGGGGCAGTGTCTGGTGCCACGGTGTTGACACTGTTGAGCATCTTAAGGAGACAACATTAGGGTCGGTTGTCACTGGACACTGCGGGTGTGGGGCAGTGTCTAGTGCCACGGTGTTGACACTGTTGAGCATCTTATGGAGACAGCATTAGGGTCGGTTGTCACTGGACACTGCGGGTGTGGGGCAGTGTCTAGTGCCACGGTGTTGACACTGTTGAGCATCTTATGGAGACAGCATTAGGGTCGGTTGTCACTGGACACTGCGGGAGTGGGGCAGTGTCTGGTGCCACGGTGTTGACACTGTTGAGCATCATATGGAGACAGCATTAGGGTCGGTTGTCACTGGACACTGCGGGTGTAGGGCAGTGTCTGGTGCCACGGTGTTGACACTGTTGAGCATCTTATGGAGACAGCATTAGGGTCGGTTGTCACTGGACACTGCGGGTGTGGGGCAGTGTCTAGTGCCACGGTGTTGACACTGTTGAGCATCTTATGGAGACAGCATTAGGGTCGGTTGTCACTGGACACTGCGGGTGTGGGGCAGTGTCTGGTGCCACGGTGTTGACACTGTTGAGCATCTTATGGAGACAGCATTAGGGTCGGTTGTCACTGGACACTGCGGGTGTGGGGCAGTGTCTGGTGCCACGGTGTTGACACTGTTGAGCAACTTATGGAGACAGCATTAGGGTCGGTTGTCACTGGACACTGCGGGTGTGGGGCAGTGTCTGGTGCCACGGTGTTGACACTGTTGAGCATCATATGGAGACAGCATTAGGGTCGGTTGTCACTGGACACTGCGGGTGTGGGGCAGTGTCTGGTGCCACGGTGTTGACACTGTTGAGCATCTTATGGAGACAGCATTAGGGTCGGTTGTCACTGGACACTGCGGGTGTGGGGCAGTGTCTAGTGCCACGGTGTTGACACTGTTGAGCATCTTATGGAGACAGCATTAGGGTCGGTTGTCACTGGACACTGCGGGTGTGGGGCAGTGTCTGGTGCCACGGTGTTGACACTGTTGAGCATCATATGGAGACAGCATTAGGGTCGGTTGTCACTGGACACTGCGGGTGTGGGGCAGTGTCTGGTGCCACGGTGTTGACACTGTTGAGCATCTTATGGAGACAGCATTAGGGTCGGTTGTCACTGGACACTGCGGGTGTGGGGCAGTGTCTGGTGCCACGGTGTTGACACTGTTGAGCATATTATGGAGACAGCATTAGGGTCGGTTGTCACTGGACACTGCGGGTGTGGGGCAGTGTCTGGTGCCACGGTGTTGACACTGTTGAGCATCTTATGGAGACAGCATTAGGGTCGGTTGTCACTGGACACTGCGGGTGTGGGGCAGTGTCTGGTGCCACGGTGTTGACACTGTTGAGCATCTTATGGAGACAGCATTAGGGTCGGTTGTCACTGGACACTGCGGGTGTGGGGCAGTGTCTGGTGCCACGGTGTTGACACTGTTGAGCATCTTATGGAGACAGCATTAAGGTCGGTTGTCACTGGACACTGCGGGTGTGGGGCAGTGTCTGGTGCCACGGTGTTGACACTGTTGAGCATCTTATGGAGACAGCATTAGGGTCGGTTGTCACTGGACACTGCGGGTGTGGGGCAGTGTCTGGTGCCACGGTGTTGACACTGTTGAGCATCTTATGGAGACAACATTAGGGTCGGTTGTCACTGGACACTGCGGGTGTGGGGCAGTGTCTAGTGCCACGGTGTTGACACTGTTGAGCATCTTATGGAGACAGCATTAGGGTCGGTTGTCACTGGACACTGCGGGTGTGGGGCAGTGTCTGGTGCCACGGTGTTGACACTGTTGAGCATCTTATGGAGACAGCATTAGGGTCGGTTGTCACTGGACACTGCGGGTGTGGGGCAGTGTCTGGTGCCACGGTGTTGACACTGTTGAGCATCTTATGGAGACAGCATTAGGGTCGGTTGTCACTGGACACTGCGGGTGTGGGGCAGTGTCTGGTGCCACGGTGTTGACACTGTTGAGCATCTTATGGAGACAGCATTAGGGTCGATTGTCACTGGACACTGCGGGTGTGGGGCAGTGTCTAGTGCCACGGTGTTGACACTGTTGAGCATCTTATGGAGACAGCATTAGGGTCGGTTGTCACTGGACACTGCGGGTGTGGGGCAGTGGCTGGTGCCACGGTGTTGACACTGTTGAGCATCTTATGGAGACAGCATTAGGGTCGGTTGTCACTGGACACTGCGGGTGTGGGGCAGTGTCTGGTGCCACGGTGTTGACACTGTTAAGCATCCTATGGAGACAGCATTAGGGTCGGTTGTCACTGGACACTGCGGGTGTGGGGCAGTGTCTGGTGCCACGGTGTTGACACTGTTGAGCATCTTAAGGAGACAACATTAGGGTCGGTTGTCACTGGACACTGCGGGTGTGGGGCAGTGTCTAGTGCCACGGTGTTGACACTGTTGAGCATCTTATGGAGACAGCATTAGGGTCGGTTGTCACTGGACACTGCGGGTGTGGGGCAGTGTCTAGTGCCACGGTGTTGACACTGTTGAGCATCTTATGAAGACAGCATTAGGGTCGGTTGTCACTGGACACTGCGGGTGTGGGGCAGTGTCTGGTGCCACGGTGTTGACACTGTTGAGCATCATATGGAGACAGCATTAGGGTCGGTTGTCACTGGACACTGCGGGTGTGGGGCAGTGTCTGGTGCCACGGTGTTGACACTGTTGAGCATCTTATGGAGACAGCATTAGGGTCGGTTGTCACTGGACACTGCGGGTGTGGGGCAGTGTCTAGTGCCACGGTGTTGACACTGTTGAGCATCTTATGGAGACAGCATTAGGGTCGGTTGTCACTGGACACTGCGGGTGTGGGGCAGTGTCTGGTGCCACGGTGTTGACACTGTTGAGCATCATATGGAGACAGCATTAGGGTCGGTTGTCACTGGACACTGCGGGTGTGGGGCAGTGTCTGGTGCCACGGTGTTGACACTGTTGAGCATCTTATGGAGACAGCATTAGGGTCGGTTGTCACTGGACACTGCGGGTGTGGGGCAGTGTCTAGTGCCACGGTGTTGACACTGTTGAGCATCTTATGGAGACAGCATTAGGGTCGGTTGTCACTGGACACTGCGGGTGTGGGGCAGTGTCTGGTGCCACGGTGTTGACACTGTTGAGCATCTTATGGAGACAACATTAGGGTCGGTTGTCACTGGACACTGCGGGTGTGGGGCAGTGTCTAGTGCCACGGTGTTGACACTGTTGAGCATCTTATGGAGACAGCATTAGGGTCGGTTGTCACTGGACACTGCGGGTGTAGGGCAGTGTCTGGTGCCACGGTGTTGACACTGTTGAGCATCTTATGGAGACAGCATTAGGGTCGGTTGTCACTGGACACTGCGGGTGTGGGGCAGTGTCTAGTGCCACGGTGTTGACACTGTTGAGCATCTTATGGAGACAGCATTAGGGTCGGTTGTCACTGGACACTGCGGGTGTGGGGCAGTGTCTGGTGCCACGGTGTTGACACTGTTGAGCATCTTAAGGAGACAACATTAGGGTCGGTTGTCACTGGACACTGCGGGTGTGGGGCAGTGTCTAGTGCCACGGTGTTGACACTGTTGAGCATCTTATGGAGACAGCATTAGGGTCGGTTGTCACTGGACACTGCGGGTGTGGGGCAGTGTCTGGTGCCACGGTGTTGACACTGTTGAGCATCTTAAGGAGACAACATTAGGGTCGGTTGTCACTGGACACTGCGGGTGTGGGGCAGTGTCTAGTGCCACGGTGTTGACACTGTTGAGCATCTTATGGAGACAGCATTAGGGTCGGTTGTCACTGGACACTGCGGGTGTGGGGCAGTGTCTAGTGCCACGGTGTTGACACTG